>JAQISU010000122.1:2952500-3040000 GCA_029339505.1 Unio delphinus | reverse complement strand
ATAAAGAAACAAAAATACAACAGAAAAACAAAAACAAAACAAAAACCTAACAACAAATAAAACAAATTCATAATTTGCAAAGATATATATTGTTACGTATATCGGATTTAATATATTTAATTGTTTGTTTGTCAGTTTTAAAGAATTTTTTACATTTCATACTATTGTAATGTAAATGTATTCACTAGAGACCACGTTTTGTTCTGAAAATCATTTGCCCTGAATTATCCTTTGGTGAATAAGTAATGTTGATCTAGATCATGTCCTTGATTCAAGTTTAGTGGCCACTACGTAAGCAGGTTTATTATTGTCAAAGTCAAGATTGCACTTGCGAATTAAAACGTTTTTTTTTATAAAAAAAAATTATATCTTAAAGTAAAAATGATTAGTTCTCGTCATGGTCATGTTAGGATGTACGTGATATAAGCGATCACGTGACTTCCCGATTACGCAGTTTGGAGTATTAGAATACGATGCAATCTTTGTATTAGTGAAATATAGTTAGTTTTGGGCTTTATCATCTGACGTTAAGTCATTTTCTTTTCTTGTAGCCTGTTTGATTTTAACGGATTAATTCGTGTATTATGGAAATATTTGATGTGCTTATACATATTTCCTGATTAAAGACAGTTTATCAAAATTTTATTCTGATTTTCAACACCAGGGTGTTAAATATTGTGATTTTACACACAAAAAAACTGTAGATAAGCATAAAACGGACTTCAGCATACGTCATCGTCTTACATCTTTGATTTTCCAATTGGACTCGAACTTTAATCGATTAGAACATTTCGTTAAAATGACTTTTGTAAATTAAATTGTTGATTATTCTTCGATTTGTTTTGAATTTGGTTCTTTAAACTGTAAATTCTTTTTCCATTTTAACAATCTTTTCCCAGAGAAATAAATTATTTGTTAAATTTTATAAAGTTTGTTGTTTTCATTCTTTCTTTGTTACCGTTTGTTAAGTTATTCTTGCAGTTGAAATATGTGAGGTTTAAGAGCACTCTTGAAAGGGATCACTGTGTCTTTGTGTCTAATTTCAATGGGCAATTATTTCCACGTTGCTGGGCCCTGGTATGCAAAAGAACGATATCATTGTGTAGACCTGTCACATGTAAGTAAGGTCTGCTGAAATATGAGATTTATAGTAATCTAATCAAACTGTTAGAAATCCAAGATCTTTGATTTAACTAGATGGTATCCAACTGTTAAAACTGTCGCTGTAATCGCGCTATTTAACCAAACTTTTATTATCCCGTTTTTTTAATCACTCGTTCGATAATAAATATATCTTGTAATGTTCGTTGAAGTTCGTTCTTGTTCGTAAAAACTACCTATGACATCTTCGTTTGCAAGATATATTAACTTCTGTGTTACTGATATTGTTGTTAAAAGCTTGTCAACGATAAATACTTCTTCAGACCAATTAGGGGTAAAACTTTTTTCAAATGTCTCTTTTGTTAAAATAAATTCTGACACGATCACCAACGATAAACTTGTGCCTGTGATACATGTTCGAGTTTGCAAGATTCGGATATTTTTTAATAGCTTTGTTTGGTGACATTCCGATTGTTCTGTGTTTAGTGTTATTGTAATATAATACTATTAATGACAGGTCATCAATAAGCTTGCTATCGATTAACACGTTCGAAGACAACACTTTTTCTTCGTTACCCGTAACATATTATTTATGTTGTTTTGTCTCAGAAACTGCTCATATTCCATCTTAAAAAAACTCTGATCCATGCTCTGTCCAAATCTTATTTAGGTTTTGCGTTGAAACAGGTATACTAACTATATCGTAATGCATTCGTTATAGTGATCCAGTTGTATTAGCAACGGGAACACTAAAAGCGTATTGGATAAAAACGTCAATGATTTTTACCGCTTGTTATGTTGTCGCTAACAATATTTGACATTTCTTCTAGCTCTATGGCCCAGATATCATCGAATGCGTTTGCAATGACCTTTTGTCGAAGAAACGTTTTGTTTTAAGTTTATGTAGCTCGTCTGCCAGAACGCTTGGCATTTCAAACGGAATCGTTAGGTGTACTTGCACACCAATGCTGAGTTTATATTTTGCTCCAACAATGCATTGAACACTCTTTCAATCAAATCGTTCTAACTTAGTATCCGGTTTCGTCTCTCATAATTCGTCAAACATGACCCAATCACAATCTAATTTGTCGTCAACGTAATTGCGATAACAAATAGCATGACGCATCAGCAACTACATCAACGATTTGTTCTTGTCCTGGTATATCTACATTATCTCTTGATATACAGGATGTTGCTTTTATACGGAAGCCCATTAATGCTAAATCGTGTCTGTACAAAAATAAATATATTGCGAATAAACGCAATACTTATTGCGAATAAACGCAATACTTATTGCGAATAAACGCAATACTATTGCGAGAAAACGCAATAATTTTTGCGAATAAACGCAATACTGTTGCCAATAAACGCAATACTTATTGCAAAAATTAGCAATAGATTGACAATAAACGCAATACTATTGCGAGAAAACGCAATAATTTTTGCGAATAAACGCAATACTGTTGCGAATAAACGCAATAATATTGCGAATATTCGCAATAAAATCTTGCATGGCAAGGCAGAAAATTGCTTCTTCTTTGGAGATTTGACTACATGCAGCTATGGATTTTACTGCTTTTGTAAAGTTGTATTTTTCTCTTGGATTAAGTTATTCAGAGATTAGTTGCTGTTTGGCAATCAATCATAGGATTGTTATCAGTATGAGAACATTGAAACGAAGGCTGACGGGATTGAGATTATATAGGAGAAAGTATCCTTCAAATATTTTGAACGTTGATTTATACGTAGCGGAACAGATCAGTGAATCTGGCTGTCAAAATGGTTATCGCTGAATGCATCGAAAATGTCTACTTGCAGGATTTCGAACTTCTAGATCTGACGTTGCAGTTTTGCTTTCCCTTTTAGACTCTCAGGGGTGTGAACTTTGAAGAAGAAAAAAGACTACGACGAAGGAATTATTATGCCAAGGGGATTAACTTTATCTGGCATCTCGATTCTTCCGACAAACTTAAACAATACGGTTTATGCATCAATGGCTGCATATATGGATTTTCACGGAAGGTCATTTGGTGCAAGGTAATGTGTTCAACCAATAATCCACGCATTATTGCAGGACATTACATTGATGCAATTGAGCAACTCGGTGCATGCCCAAAAGCGGTAAGAGGAGACCGTGGAACCGATAATACTCGTGTTGCTGAAATGCATAACTTTCTGACTAATATAGTCTTTTATATTTGGGCCAAGTACCGCTAAATCATTTTGGCGGCTATTACGTACAGAATGAGAATTTTGTCATTTTTGGATAGAGTTCTTTGGACTCCTGAAAGAGACAGGCTATTTTGAAGAAGATACGATAGACAAGAACATTATACAGTTAGTCTTCATGTCTATTCTGCAGGTAGTACTAATATTAGTACCCTTACTCCTACGTCGTGAACAAATCAAGTTGAGGCTACGACATCGTAGCTAATGTGTGATATTTGCATTCCGTGGAATTATTTCCCTTGACTGGTCCATATCTTTTCGCTTCGAGTATTCCTTGATGGATAGTTCCGTCTGGGTAATTTTGGTTCTTAGGATATTGCTGTAACTCTGCCAGTCTTTGTTTTTTGTGTATGTTTGTTCTCTACAATTGTTATCACTCTTGAGGTAAGGTTAAAAGGAATGTTCACTTTTATATGTTTTGCATGACAGGATTTAAAACTGAGATAATTATGTGTTTCAGTTGGTTTACTATAAATTTCAGTAGTATTATGTATTCCAGATAGTTTGACGAGAATGTCTAGGAAAGGAATGCTTATTTCACTAATTCTTTGTGAAGTTTATAGATGGATGCAGGTTATTAAATTCCTGGAAGAGTTCTTCTTTTGGTATATGTTTATTCCATATGAAGAAGCATTCGTCTGAAAGTCGTTATATAACTGGAGGTAGATTATATAGGACTATTTGGAACTTATTTGACAATACTGTAAAAGTTCCTTTCAAACTTTCACATTGTATTCAAGTGAAATAAACTATTTGTTAAGTTTTTCAAAGCTTGTTGGTTTTCACTCTTTTCTGTTAATTAGTTTAATACCAAAGAGTCGTAACTATAAAAATAGATATAACCATAGGGAAGGGTGCCGAAATGCTACCCCTTCCTTGACCCATAATAGTGTCAAATGGACAAGAGTTTCAGCACCGTTATGGACGATACAGGCGTATTATCAGTGTTCTCCTCATACAATTAAAATGAAGATGGGCACTTACAGTTCCATGTTGGTTCCATTTCTCTTCTTACACAAATATTTTAGATTACTACACGTTAATTGATGAAGCAAAGTATAACATGTTTAAAAGGCTCTGTCATTTTGCAATTCCAAGCAGTAAAGTGGGAATTAAGCTATCAGTCGACTGTTGAGCATTATTATATTTGATATAATATTGGACAAATTTTATGTAGTTGCACAAACACTTTTCCATATTTCTGAAAGCAAATAAAAGGTTTTGATGTACATAACTAGCAAACTTGAATCTTTGTCAATTACAAACCAAACTACTTCTTTGTACACAACACTTATCAAAATATTTTGGGTATAAATCTCTACTCAAGGCCTCATAACAGAAGTAGAACTGAAGTACAATGTAGGTACTGTATTATGGATCCAAGTCAATAAAGGAAAAACAAATGCATACAATGCAATAACAGTTACTTATTTTTGCAGCAGTGGTGCACTGTCTCTCTGGATGTATGCATATTTTCAAGTAAGATGACAGTACAGGCAAGGAGAAAACATATGGGATTACATAAGTGACAATGTTTCATCAAAATGCTCCTCTTCTTTTTTGCTTGTTAAGGAAATAAGCAATAGCTTAGAAATATATGGACCAATGTGCAAAAAACTTAACAATTATTAATGATAATTGTGACACTGATGTTGATTCCAACAGTATTAAAAAAGATCTCTTTTTCTTTGAAATCATCTAACAGTGTATTAATCTAGGAAAAGAAAAGATACAACATCAAAATAAAAATTGAACTCAAGACCAGGTAAAGTCTTATTTTATATCTTTATAGTAATTGCCATTAACACAAAAGAAGAATCACAACTTACAAGGCCATAAGTATCACTCAAGATGAACTCTCTCTTTTCATATATATATTTCAATATTTTTAAAATTAATTTTCTTCCCTTAAACTGGATTTGCCTCAACATCAAAAATGCAAACAGAAGGTAAAAGTAACAATGAAACTGCACAAGAAAAACTTCCTTAAACATCAATAAAACTATCATATTTCTTACCTATAGGTAAAGATGAGTTATAAACATGTAAATAAAAAATTATATGAACCTGCACATTTTGGATCACTTTGAAACAAACTGAAATAAATGTAAGTTTACAGTGAACTGACATGTGTCTCATTTCAAACATTCCAATAAAAAGTAAAAGTAACAATAAACTATAAAAAAAACTCTTAAAACACGAACAAAACTGTATCCAGTTTCTTACCATTAGACAAAGAAGGGTTATAAACGTGTAAATAAAAAAAAGATATAAACCTGCATCTTCTGGATCACTATGAAACAAACTGAAAGAAATGTAAGTTTACATACAATTGACATCATAATGAAAGTGAAGTTAACAGTATACCAAAACAAAGTATCAAAAAGAGGTACATATCTATTAATTCAGAAACAGTACAGACCCAGATATGCTGGTACTTAATGCAACATATCTGAGTCTACACTGCCAACATTTGGGTGCATATCAATTTATGGTTATTACTTTCATTTTTGTAATGCTGTGGATTTTGATTTTACCTCAGTCAATGAATATGTTGCAAAAGGTAGTATAAGAAAATATGACACATTATATAAAGTTATTCATGGAGTAAAGAAACAAGAACTTAAAACATATCACTTAAGTTTTCACTTAACTTATCTGATATATGATGGGGTTAGATAAATCCCCATTTGTTCATGTTTTATACATAATGTATTAATGCTAATATTATATGGATATGCACTGATAATATTAATATTTGTACAATCACTTATAATGTATTGCCACTATCATATTGTGATGCATACAATATTACATTGCACGATATTATTTTGTGCTAATTTTATAAAAGATGACACTCTCAAGTGAATAAAGTTATTTGACTTGTACACTAACTGATCTTCATTCTTAAATGATGTAAAGCAACTGCAACGGCTTGACTTCATAAATCCCCATTAAATGCTCATTATACTTCAAGACAACTACCAACACCCATGCTCATTACTCAACAGTACCCTGGGGTCATATGTATTATGTCACACATATGAGGGTCTTCCTACTGTGAATACATATATGAAGTTTATTTAGAAAATATATGAAAATGTATCATTGTAATTTCTTATATTTGACCTCTGACCTGCTCCCCCACCTCCCACCAAAACAAACTGGACCTTTGACCCTTTGATCAAGAATCAAGAATGACAGCTCTCATATTAGAGACAAATGGCCCCACAATAAAATCTATAACACCTTATAATGATGAATGGAAATAGTAAAGCATCAATTATTTATTCAAATTATGTCATATAATTACAACTGTTGGCATTAAATTAGACTATACATTTATTTCAATGGATAACAAGACCAAGTATTAAGATACTAATAAATTGGAATGACAAAGTCATGGCCATCATAAACTGCTTTGTGTTGGTCATCACATTGTCAGTACCATACAAGGACAGCTGTATCATTGTATGTGTGTGAGTGTTTGTGTTTTAACATTAGTACCATATAAGGACATCTGTATCATTACGTGTGTGTAGGTCTCTGTGTGTTTTAACATTAATTGTGCTATACATATTATGTCATTAACTGCGAAATCTTCCACTAGATTCATCAGTTGAAGTAAACAAATGTTTTGAAAAGTTCACTCAAACATTGCAATAATGAAACCAGTGTATAATGGAAATCTGATATTGGAAAAAGTCATTCTATCAATAATTCTTCTCACTGTAACAAGATCCAGTCATTTTTCCAGGACAAAGCGTTATTTATGTTTAATACCAATGATTTTCCAATTACAAACTTAGTGCAAGAAGCAGTCTTTTCCCATATGTCATGCCTCTTTTCCTTGTATGATTAACTTATTTATAATGGTTCCATACCGGCTGAGGCACCCATCTTGCATGAATAATGATTTTAAAAAACACTAGTATAAGAAAAAGCAAAACAAAGAAATAACTAATGAAGATACATATAACAAACATTAAATATGTGTCCCAAAATGCTGGGATGAACACTTTGTTAAAAATTATCAAATATTATATAAAATAACCAACACAACTATGATATCAAACAATCAAAGTTAGTAATGTTTTTTAAAAATCGTAAAATCCTTCCTTACACTTATTGGGTCTTACACAAAAAAATGAAAAGAAATCAAAAGAAAAATAAAACACAACTTGTACCAAAATGTGGCACACATTATAAATACAATGGACCCCTGACAAATTACAGGGACCCAAGTGTCAGCTAATCAGATCTGTAAACTCTTTTTATATCTCTAATACTAATTATCAAATCCAATCTCTATCCCCCTCCCCAATTACTCAAGCCACTTAGTCAATACTTTACTGTCAAAGGAAACCATTGTTTTCACACCTAACAAACAAGATGAAACAATCCTTGTTTCTTGTGATTTACAGATTATGTTCTAACCAGTCAAGAAATAAACTCTATCTTTCATCCATTCATCTAAATAATGTCCTTTCTTAACATCTTGCTGTCTATGATATTATCAAAGTACTCACAAAGAAGAAGAAAAGGGTCATAGCTAGTGGATAGCTCTAGTACACAGCCACATGTATGGGCCATTGGTCTCAGGGTAAATGCAGACATTGATGGTGTAAATCTAACTTGAATTTGTTTGCCAACGATCAGATCACTTCCAGTACAAAATCGTAAAAATGCTGTTAGTTTGTCCTTACTACAGCTTTTGATGTATTGCCTCAAAGAATCAAGTGTAAGCTTTTCTGCTTTTGAAATATCATCTGGTAATTGAAGCAAGTTCAAAACCTTTTTGTTTGTCACATGCAAATCTCTGTACACTTCCTCAAGTCCTGTGTTGGGTAGTAATGATCTCAAATAACACTGAAGTAATGGCGACCAGCACTCGGTTACAAATGAAGGTTTTTGCACTATCTGATGGTGAGAGATATCTCTAACTAGCTTTCTGATGTTGTCTTTTGTGGGCATAATGCGTGCTTCATAGCTTGAAAATACATCACGAAGATCCCCTTCATCCACGCTATCAAAATCATTCAGTGCCATTTCAAAGATTTCCCTATCCATAGTGGGCAGAGAAGACAGAAAAGTATTCAACAGTTTCTCATCTTGGACATCCTTTCCATCAATGCATCTCTGAAGAAAAACTTGTGAAAGCTGAATGGGCAAGTACCCTTCCTGTTTATATCCACATATGAGAACCTTGGCCACTGCCTCCCAATGTTCTCTCCTCATAATATGCACAGTTTTGGGATTTTTATATCAGACCCAACTGTATTTTTAATATAGAAGGTCTCACAGAATTCCAATACAACATCTCTGAAAACAGCCCCAGCATCGTCACCTCTTTCAGATACAAGTTCTACATGTAATTGATTTAATCTTGAATCAAAGTTGGCATCAAGAAAATAATTCATCATATCATCAAATACATGACCTCTCTTAACTATGACTTTCTTAACACTCTCATTCAAAGGAACTGTGTCATCTAGTTCTGATCTGGTATTAAAATGGTTATCCCCTGGGTGAAACAATATTTCATTATCAGAACTGTGCTGGTCTAACACAGAATTTAGTAAAACAGAAAGCATGATGATATTTTGTGTACAATTTTCATACATTTTGGTGAAACTTGCAAGTTGAAGTGCATGACTAGGTGTGCTAATGGTTTCAACAGATTCAAATATTGACTCAGCAACTGGCTGTGACTGACTGGGTATGACTTTCAGCACTGACTCAAATGAAAACTCTTCTTTTGACTGAAGATTTATTGGTACTGCTATATCCAAAAGACATTGTAATCAGGCTGCTTTCAGCTTGTTCACAGTTTGATTCTTTAGGATTTCTATTCAGAAAAGATACAGGTGGTTTGTGATAGGACTCTAAGCCATGATGTAATGTTTCTGGTACACTTATAGTGTTCTCTTCAGTGAGTGGCTCAGAAAGTATTGATCTTGAACACTAAGACTTTCTGTATTGAGTGAATCTTTTCTCTCTGTGACCATATAAAGTCTCAGCAAACTTATCATTGAGGATTCATATAATTCTTCAATTGTTACATTTTGGATTTCTCTGTTGGAAAAATCCGTTAATTTAAATATAAAATCCACAATACTACCAAGTGGGGCATGATTGGTTGGGGAAAAAAAGTGTTTTAGCTCTATCCAAGACTTCTTCTTTCCTGCTATTTCTCGGCAATTCAATTTTGCAAGTTCCTTCTCCTTTTGCTGTCCTTACTTGCTTTCCATTATGTATCCATCCCAATTCTACTTTCCTGTTTTCTTTAAAAGCATTTCTGTTACAATGTCTTGCCATAGTTCTTTTTCTCCACTTCAAAGAAGACACTGAAATAAATTTATCCTAGAATTCTGCTGGAACTGTATCATGACAATGTCTAGTTTTTACAATGCCCAACTTAGCACATAAAGTTTGAATTAGCTTGGTTTTTCTTTCTTTCCCTTGATATCGCGATTCCTGTTTCTTCTTAATTTCTTCATCAAGCTTTGGCAAAATCTGCACCAAGTCATCCACACTCATATAGCTGATAACTGTAAGATCCAACTGGAACAATAAATAAAAGGGAATGGCAATATGAAGAAAATTAGCAAGAAAAGGAGATTTTATGGTACAGAGAATCAAGATCAAACAGGCAAAGGAAGGAGTCTGGATATGTAGAAATACTCGGACACAGAACAATTTCCCCTCTTCTACAATCATTTTCCATTGAAATGTGCAAGTATAAATCTCTGGCAGAATATATAGTTAGTTATAATGAGAGGGGGGGGGGTGACAGACATACTATTATTCATGTTCAAAAGAAATATTCCTATAGGCCAAATTTAGGCTTGATCCCAATCACCTATCATTAAATAAACTAATCTTTTCTATATATCTTTCCTCTAATATAAAGATGATTACTCTTGCATCTTTGATTTTAAAAACCGCCTAATATTAACAAAGATCAACATTAAAGTACAGTCTCATAGAAGAACATGAGTTTGATAAGAAGAGAAGTTGCCTGTATTGTGTAGGTGATTAATTTGCCTCATTTTCTTCAATCAGCAATAAACTACCATGAACATGGCAATATTTCCCCCATGACCCTGCTGCCAAATCGCTGAATGTGAACTTGGTGTCAAATCCCAAAGTTTAAGTTATCAAAGTCAATCATTGTGAATAATGATATAAATCCTAGTCAACATTATTCTTACAATCACAACCAACAGCTTCCAAGCCCTAGCTAATAAGAGGCTTCATGGAAAATGTACATTTTAATTTATATTTAAAAAAATGGGCACCAATTCACAGACAGCTCAGTGTCTGCCCTAAACAGCACAATGAAATTGAATGCTTTGATCCATTTCTTTTATGTAACGGCATTGTTGTATAATTTTTATTTGAACATAAGTAATAATTCAATGTAAATCTTTTAAAGAGTCTACATGTATATATTGATAGGGTTTAATGATACATATGCATACATTGATAGGGTTTAATGATACATATGCATACATTGATAGGGTTTAATGATACATATGTATACCTTGATAGGGTTTAATGATACATATGTATACATTCATAGGGTTTAATGATGCATGTACATATGTATACATTGATAGGGTTTAATGATACATATGTATACATTGATAGGGTTTAATGATACATATGTATACATTGATAGGGTTTAATGATGCATGTACATATGTATACATTGATAGGGTTTAATGATACATATGTATACCTTGATAGGGTTTAATGATACATATGTATACATTGATAGGGTTTAATGATGCATGTACATATGTATACATTGATAGGGTTTAATGATACATATGTATACATTGATATGGTTTAATGATACATATGCATACATTGATAGGGTTTAATGATACATATGCATACATTGATAGGGTTTAATGATACATATGCATACATTGATAAGGTTTAATGATACATATGTATACATTGATAGGGTTTAATGATACATATGTATACATTGATAGGGTTTAATGATACATATGCATACATTGATAGGGTTTAATGATACATATGTATACATTGATAGGGTTTAATGATACATATGTATACATTGATAGGGTTTAATGATGCATGTACATATGTATACATTGATAGGGTTTAATGATGCAAATGCATACATTGATAGGATTTAATGATACATCAACACAATCCTAGTTATACAGACTGGGCAAAATTATTACCAATGGAAAAATGTTTTTGAATAATTGCAAACATGTTTATAAAAGATACCAGTAACAAACACAAGTTAATGATGTAAAAGTCTTTAAACTTGGGTATATGAAACAAACAATAATGTTAAAGCAGAGTAAAATCCTTAAAATATGGAGAAATATTTTCAAGATTAATTTTGTGGTTGTATCAATAAGGGTTCAGAGTTCTGCAATACTTAATATCTCATTAGACTGGAATAGAGGATTATGCAATTAATACAGTGCCAGAAGAATAATGGATATCCAAGATATCATATCTGATGTGCTAATGAATATAATAACACAACTTTGGTGTTCTTTTTAATTGCAAAAAAGGTCAGCATTACAAGGGAGAGGTACCTGGTTATAATCCCATGATATGTTGCTTAATTAACCTGTATTAAAGGGAAATAGCCTTGTGGATGTGTTTGAGGTTGAGCATTTCATTATAAGATGCTGAAACCTAAGCCAAGTTCAATTCTGGTAGAAGGACAACCATTACTACTATATACATTATCTGAAAATGCATCTAAATCAGTCAACAAAACATATATATTTCACTGGAATATCTATACAAGATCTTACAAACAGGAATTATACCATTTTATATTCTACTATTATCCTTAAAGTTACACTTCTTTACTCTGCAATAATGCACATTATAAAATATATATTTGAAATGTTTTTCTCTAGGCTTGTAAGATCTTAGATGGCTTGTTTAGCCACCTTCCATTCGTAATATTAAAAAAGCTTAGCATTTGTATGATACTAGAGCTCAATACAATGACATTATCTGCTTGAGTATGTCTTGTTACATGCATGCTTTTCGCAATGCATAAACGCATGTTGAATAAAGCAGACAACATCTTTTGGTTAGCCATCAAAACTGCAGTAAATTATACTTGCCGATTCAAAATTATGCTTTGGTTTATTCACAATAGTATTGCATTTATTCACAATCTATTGCGAATATTTGCAGTAAGTATTGCGTTTATATATTTTACAGACACGATTTGGCACTAAATGGGCTTCCATACTTTTATGCTCTACTTGTGAAATAATTTCATCACCACTCTGAAAATTGTTGATTCTCTTAACCATATAACTTTGTGTCATTATTTATATTGCAACTGAATAATCTCAAATAGCACGATAAGATAGGCCCGGTTATTTCGTGCAAGTATTCAAGAAATGTGAACCTTGCTGTATTTTTTCATGCATATAAGTCTTTAGACACGAATAATATAAATCATCTATGCACATCGGAGCAGAGACATAGCTAGAGTGTTTGGCGCCCAGGGACAATATTCATTCCCCCCTCCCCCTCAACTCTGAAACCCATTATTTTCAGCAATAAAATCACCATTACCCGTTACAACCTATTTCAAAGCCCATTTTGGCGCCCCCACTAGTATGGCGCCTGGGGACATGTGTACCCCACTGCCCCCCCCCCCCCCCCAGCTACGCCTCTGCATCGGAGTACAGTATTATAAGATATACAAAAATTCATAGTAGTAGTAAAAACAGTAATATTACTTGGCATTTTATATGGTTTTTCTTTTATTATTTGAGCTGTGAATTTTTTCATTCCTATTGTGAGAATGATAGTACCAGTGACATTTTTATTATCGTTACATTAATCACATTCTTTGTTGTATACCGAAGAAACAAGAATGGTTGCTGTGGTTAGGCTAGTTTGGTTCCCTGCTTAGTATGCTCCCTGCGTTGCATCTTGCATACAACAAAGAATGTTGTACTTAAATGGCTTAGTATGTTCCTTGCATTTCAACGCAAGGAGCATACTAAGCAGGGAACCAGACTATGGTTAGTCTCTTTCCCTGCAGTATATGCTCCACGAGTTCATATGGTATCATGGAACTAATTGTTTTTTCTATTGACATCAATGCTCATGTTTTGTGAAATAAATATACTTTCTATCCTACTTCAGCACGCATGTCACACACTGTCACAGAGAACAATCTTAGATTGTCAATTTGACAAGGACAAAACCAGGTACTCCATTGCATTTAAGAGAGATAACTCTGCTGGAACTAGACAGGGCTAAGAGTTATCTAGTCACAACAGACCCATTTTCACCCAAAGGTCCCACATTTAAAAAACAAAATCATAAAAAAATACCAAATATGATTTAGATATGAATTATCTTAATCTCACATGTTGCCAAGAGGCTTAACTTTTTTAAAAAAAGCCTAACACAAAGTACAACTCTTACATAATGCACCAATCACAGATAGTGTTGTTGTTTATTTCTGAATGCAAGGTTCCTACCCTTTAAGCTCCGCCCACCTGGGGTTGTGCAGTTGGTACGGTTATGGTATGATTTTTTGAAAATGTAATACACATGACTGAAAATATGTATGTTGTGACTAGATAACTCATACCCCTGTCTAGTTCCAGCAGAGTTATCTCTCTTAAATGCAATGGAGTACCTGGTTTTGTCATCGTCAAATTGACAGTCTAACATTGTTCTCTATAGCAGTGTGTGAGATGCATGCTAAATTAGGATAGAAAATATATTTATCTCTCCAAATATTAGCATTGAGGTCTATGGAAAAACAATTGGTACCGTGATACCTTTATATCATATGGTGGAGTGCAATACATAGATTACACGATGCAAGGGAACCAGACTATTTTATGTAGACTTGCAGCTGAACTTTGTATGACATGTGACCTTATCTAGGGTTAAACGTTCGCAATTATGGCAGGAAAATCGTTAGCCGGAAAAGTGTGTCTTGTCACTGGGGCCACAAGAGGTATCGGAAGGGGCATAGCCCTTCAGCTGGGAGAAAATGGGGCCGTTGTTTACATTACTGGGCGCACATTGGAGGCGCCCAAAGGACCAGGTGGTTCTCTGAAAGAAACTGCTCAGGAAATTGAGCTGCGAGGTGGGCGGTGTATTCCCGTACAATGTGACCATGCAAATGATGACGACATCAAGGAACTTTTTGAGCGGATTAGCCGAGAGCAGAGCGGACAATTAGACATTCTTGTTAATAATGCTTATTCGGCAGTATTTACCGTATTTAACAACATAGGTAAAAAGTTTTGGGACCAGTCGTTAAGCATGTGGGATGATGTCAATAATGTTGGTTTACGTAATCATTACATTTGTGCCGTCCTTGCCGCCAAGATGATGGTGCCAAGAAAAAGTGGTCTCATCGTCAATGTATCGTCTGCAGGGGGTTTGAGATACATGTTCAATCCTTGCTATGGCATCGGGAAAGAAGCTTGTGACAGAATGGCTGCAGATTGTGGGCTGGAGCTGAGAAAGCATAACGTTGCTTTCGTGAGCTTGTGGCCGGGTGCAGTCCGCACAGAGAATACTATGCATATCTTTGCAACAGCCGATTTAAGTAACCTGAACATCACTGGACCAATAACAGACATAAAAATGGCAAAACAGTTATTTGAAAACGGCGAGTCGACTGAATTTTCTGGGAAATGCATCGTTGGACTAGCAACGGACCCAGATTTGATGAAAAAATCAGGGCAAATCCTCCTGACCTGTGACCTAGGGGAAAAATACGGACTTTTGGATAAAGATGGTCAGAAGCCTTTGCACATGAGACAGTTGAATTGTATTATCCCGCTTCTATATCCGAAATTAGCATGGGCGTCATGCTGGCTTCCTAATTTTGTTAGAGTTCCATCCTGGATAATAACGGTATCTGGAAACAAAATGTATTGACATTTTTGTATATATATATATATATATATATATATATATATATATATATATATATATATAGATAGATATATATATAGATAGATATAGGCCGATGGAAAATATTTGTTTTTTTGTTTGATTATGATTTTTAACGTAGCTTTAACAATTTTTAAGTCATATCGCTACGATATCTGCAGTGAAACAGTTTAATTTATAGCACTAGGGCATCATGCCGCATACATGTAGCATGATGTCCCACCCAGTCACATTATCCTGACACCAGGCCGACCAGTCCTAACACTAACACCTCTTAATGCTGAGCGCCGATCGATGTAGCTGTTAGTATGACTCGGCTGGTGATCGAACCAACGACCTCCCGCTTCCGCGGCGGACGCTCTAACCTCTAGGCCACCGGAGTGGTTCACTGAATAATATGAATAATATCATCTGCTATATATATATATATATATATATATATATATATATATATATATATATATATATATATTCTGGAATCTTTTGTTTTGACTTGAAATTTTTGGCGGCCATTTGTAACTCGCGAAATAAAAGATAAAAGTTGAGGCAAAATTATCTCGTCTGTCTTCTCATGAGTTTGTTATGTCATGTATAACAATAATGAGAAAAATTGCGTAAAACTACAATACCAGAACAACAGTAAGTAAACTGAAGGTATTGCTAATTTGATGGGAGGGTGCGATATATCTGTAAAATAGATTTAGAATTCACTGTACATACAATCGTGTTTTAAATGTCAACGTAAAGTAGTAAGTAAACTAGCTTCTATTCACAGAAGAATTTGGACATAAATGGGTCTCCTAACGAGAGAGATTTATCTAACGACAGCATCTTTACACAGTATATATATATATATATATATATATATATATATATATATATATATATATATATCTATATATATATATATCATGAATCCTACGCAACAAATGAATGGTGCATCGCCTTTCAGATTGAACGAAACTTTTCTTTCTTCTTTCTATCTAAATAATTTCCACTGAAATAAAAACTGATAAATTGAATCCAAAATGGGTAATGATTTAATATAAAATTTATGAAACTTGTTAAATAATGTCCAGCTATTAAGGTAACAAATTCAAGATTTTACCTCGTGCATATCTTTTTATCACAGATCTACTAAGACGACCAATCCAAGATTTTACCTCGTGCTTATCTTTTTATCACAGATCTACTAAGACAACCAATGCAAGATTTTACTCGTGCTTATCTTTTTTATCACAGATCTTCTAAGACAACCAATTCAAGATTTAACCTCGTGCTTATCTTTTTATCACAGATCTACTAAGACAACCAATTCAAGATTTTACCTCGTGCTTATCTTTTTATCACAGATCTACTAAGACATCCAATCCAAGATTTTACCTCGTGCTTATCTTTTTATCACAGATCTACTAAGACAACCAATTCAAGATTTTACCTCGTGCTTATCTTTTTATCACAGATCTTCTAAGACAACCAATTCAAGATTTTACCTCGTGCTTATCTTTTTATCACAGATCTACTAAGACAACCAATTCAAGATTTTACCCCGTGCTTATCTTTTTATCACAGATCTTCTAAGACAACCTATTCAAGATTTTACCTCGTGCTTATCTTTTTATCACAGATCTACTAAGACAACCAATTCAAGATTTTACCCCGTGCTTATCTTTTTATCACAGATCTACTAAGACAACCAATTCAAGATTTTACCTCAGGCATATCTTTTTATCACAGATCTACTAAGACAACCAATCCAAGATTTTACCTCGTGCATATCTTTTTATCACAGATCTACTAAGACAACCAATCCAAGATTTTACCTCGTGCATATCTTTTTATCACAGATCTACTAAGACAACCAATTCAAGATTTTACCTCGTGCTTATCTTTTTATCACAGATCTACTAAGACAACCTATTCAAGATTTTACCTCGTGCTTATCTTTTTATCACAGATCTACTAAGACAACCTATTCAAGATTTTACCTCGTGCTTATCTTTTTATCACAGATCTACTAAGACAACCAATTCAAGATTTTACCTCGTGCTTATCTTTTTATCACAGATCTACTAAGACAACCAATTCAAGATTTTACCCCGTGCTTATCTTTTTATCACAGATCTACTAAGACAACCAATTCAAGATTTTACCTCAGGCATATCTTTTTATCACAGATCTACTAAGACAACCAATCCAAGATTTTACCTCGTGCATATCTTTTTATCACAGATCTACTAAGACAACCAATCCAAGATTTTACCTCGTGCATATCTTTTTATCACAGATCTACTAAGACAACCAATTCAAGATTTTACCTCGTGCTTATCTTTTTATCACAGATCTACTAAGACAACCTATTCAAGATTTTACCTCGTGCTTATCTTTTTATCACAGATCTACTAAGACAACCTATTCAAGATTTTACCTCGTGCTTATCTTTTTATCACAGATCTACTAAGACAACCAATTCAAGATTTTACCTCGTGCTTATCTTTTTATCACAGATCTACTAAGACAACCAATTCAAGATTTTACCTCGTGCTTATCTTTTTATCACAGATCTACTAAGACAACCAATTCAAGATTTTACCCCGTGCTTATCTTTTTATCACAGATCTACTAAGACAACCAATTCAAGATTTTACCTCGTGCTTATCTTTTTATCACAGATCTACTAAGACAACCAATTCAAGATTTTACCTCGTGCTTATCTTTTTATCACAGATCTTCTAAGACAACCAATTCAAGATTTTACCTCGTGCATATCTTTTTATCATAGATCTACTAAGGCAACCAATTCAAGATTTTACCCCGTGCTTATCTTTTTATCACAGATCTACTAAGACAACCAATTCAAGATTTTACCTCAGGCATATCTTTTTATCACAGATCTACTAAGACAACCAATCCAAGATTTTACCTCGTGCATATCTTTTTATCACAGATCTACTAAGACAACCAATCCAAGATTTTACCTCGTGCTTATCTTTTTATCACAGATCTTCTAAGACAACCTATTCAAGATTTTACCTCGTGCTTATCTTTTTATCACAGATCTACTAAGACATCCAATCCAAGATTTTACCTCGTGCTTATCTTTTTATCACAGATCTACTAAGACAACCAATTCAAGATTTTACCTCGTGCTTATCTTTTTATCACAGATCTACTAAGACATCCAATTCAAGATTTTACCTCGTGCTTATCTTTTTATCACAGATCTACTAAGACAACCAATTCAAGATTTTACCTCGTGCTTATCTTTTTATCACAGATCTTCTAAGACAACCAATTCAAGATTTTACCCCGTGCTTATCTTTTTATCACAGATCTACTAAGACAACCAATTCAAGATTTTACCTCGTGCTTATCTTTTTATCACAGATCTACTAAGACAACCAATTCAAGATTTTACCTCGTGCTTATCTTTTTATCACAGATCTACTAAGACAACCAATTCAAGATTTTACCCCGTGCTTATCTTTTTATCACAGATCTACTAAGACATCCAATCCAAGATTTTACCTCGTGCTTATCTTTTTATCACAGATCTTCTAAGACAACCAATTCAAGATTTTACCTCGTGCTTATCTTTTTATCACAGATCTTCTAAGACAACCAATTCAAGATTTTACCCCGTGCTTATCTTTTTATCACAGATCTACTAAGACAACCAATTCAAGATTTTACCCCGTGCTTATCTTTTTATCACAGATCTACTAAGACAACCAATTCAAGATTTTACCCCGTGCTTATCTTTTTATCACAGATCTACTAAGACAACCAATTCAAGATTTTACCTCGTGCTTATCTTTTTATCACAGATCTTCTAAGACAACCAATTCAAGATTTTACCCCGTGCTTATCTTTTTATCACAGATCTACTAAGACAACCAATTCAAGATTTTACCCCGTGCTTATCTTTTTATCACAGATCTTCTAAGACAACCTATTCAAGATTTTACCTCGTGCTTATCTTTTTTATCACAGATCTACTAAGACAACCAATTCAAGATTTTACCCCGTGCTTATCTTTTTATCACAGATCTACTAAGACAACCAATTCAAGATTTTACCTCAGGCATATCTTTTTATCACAGATCTACTAAGACAACCAATCCAAGATTTTACCTCGTGCATATCTTTTTATCACAGATCTACTAAGACAACCAATCCAAGATTTTACCTCATGCTTATCTTTTTATCACAGATCTACTAAGGCAACCAATATAAGATTTTACCTCGTGCATATCTTTTTATCATAGATCTACTAAGGCAACCAATATAAGATTTTACCTCGTGCTTATCTTTTTATCACAGATCTACTAAGACATCCAATCCAAGATTTTACCTCGTGCTTATCTTTTTATCACAAATCTACTAAGACAACCGATTCAAGATTTTACCTCGTGCTTATCTTTTTATCACAGATCTACTAAGACAACCAATTCAAGATTTTACCTCGTGCTTATCTTTTTATCACAGATCTACTAAGACAACCAATTCAAGATTTTACCTCGTGCTTATCTTTTTATCACAGATCTACTAAGACAACCAATTCAAGATTTTACCCCGTGCTTATCTTTTTATCACAGATCTACTAAGACAACCAATTCAAGATTTTACCTCAGGCATATCTTTTTATCACAGATCTACTAAGACAACCAATCCAAGATTTTACCTCGTGCATATCTTTTTATCACAGATCTACTAATACAACCAATCCAAGATTTTACCTCATGCTTATCTTTTTATCACAGATCTACTAAGGCAACCAATATAAGATTTTACCTCGTGCTTATCTTTTCATCACAGATCTACTAATACAACCAATCCAAGATTTTACCTCGTGCATATCTTTTTATCATAGATCTACTAAGGCAACCAATATAAGATTTTACCTCGTACGTATATTTTTTTGACAGATCTACTTAGGCAACCAATATAAGATTGTGTCTCGTGCATATCTTTTTATCACAGATCTACGAAGGTAAACAATATAAGATTTTACCTCATGCATATCTTTTTATCACAGATCTACGAAGGTAAACAATATAAGATTTTACCTCATGCATATCTTTTTATCACAGATCTACTAAGGCAACCAATATAAGATTGTGTCTCGTGCATATCTTTTTATCATAGATCTACTAAGGCAACCAATATAAGATTTTACCTCGTACATATATTTTTTTGACAGATCTACTTAGGCAACCAATATAAGATTGTGTCTCGTACGTATATTTTTATCACAGATCTACAAAGGCAATCAAAATAA
Organism: Unio delphinus; assembly: GCA_029339505.1. Classification (NCBI taxonomy): domain Eukaryota; kingdom Metazoa; phylum Mollusca; class Bivalvia; order Unionida; family Unionidae; genus Unio; species Unio delphinus. Next base: position 3,019,431 of record JAQISU010000122.1, on the reverse strand, counting down.
GAATGTACCTCATGCATATCTTTATATCACAGATCTACTAAGGCAACCAATACAGGATTTTACCACGTAGGTATATTTTTATCACGATCTACAAAGGCAATCAAAATAAGAATGTACCTCATGCATATCTTTTATCACAGATCTACTAAGGCAACCAATATAAGATTTTACCTCGTACGTATATTTTTATCACAGATCTACAAAGGCAATCAAAATAAGAATGTACCTCATGCATATCTTTTTATCACAGATCTACTAAGGCAACCAATATAAGATTTTACCTCGTACGTATATTTTTATCACAGATCTGCAAAGGCATTCAAAATAAGAATGTACCTCATGCATATCTTGTAGGAATTTCGTACATTATTACACTGGCATGAATGCGTTCGGATCTAGTATTTGTATGTAACAGAAATCTTGTATCATAGAGATTTCATGCATTAGTCCGATAATTTATCTGATTTAAATTATATATATATATATAAATATATATATATATATATATATATATATATATATATATATATATATATATATATATATATAGCACGTATGCTGAGAATTGATTTAACTATGTCTATGTCGATGATTCGCTAATTAGCAAGGAATGCAGTTAAGAAGACAAGACATGAAGTCCGTTAATTCACTTGTGAATTCGAGTTACGGGTTCGTTTGAACCGAAAGCAACCATGTTATGCTGACATGCTGACAATATGAGATCGATCATTCACTCGATTCTATGATGAAATGTGAAATACATCGAAAAGTATCGAGAAAAAGATTTCATCCTCTTTTGGAAATCCATATCCACGATGAAAGATTTGCACAAATTTTAAAATGGACAACCCGTCCATATCCCAAGAGATGCGTAATTTTATCTAAATAAAACGTATTTGTTATGTTGGCTACCTAATTATAGTCATGTAAGGCATGGGTGGGCAAAATTCTGCCATGGGGCATGATCCAGTTCGTGATCAGGTTTCAACCGTTAATTTACATCATAGGACGTGGCTTTAAAATTCACGTATTGCGCCCACGCATTGGAAGAAGTTACTCATACCAGCTACAAAGAGTAATGAAAAAGCAAATAAGTAAATCTGCCCTTTGGTTCGCTCAATATAGTCATCATTGTGATGATGTGTCGTAAAACTATACATACATACATACCTACCTACATACATACATGAAAGAGATCACCGTGTCTTTGGGTCTAATTTTAATGGGAAATTCGTTCCACGCTGCTGGGCCCTGGTATGCAAAATAACGTCCATATGACTTCGTTTTCATAGTGGGAATAATGAATATACGATTGTCAGAAGAGGAGCGTAAGTATCTTGCTGATGTGTACACATGGGTGAAGCCTCATAGATATATTGAATTGGAGTCCGTCAGTGAAACGTATCACAGAGAAGAAATGTTGTGTTTGATTCTGGGTTGAATGGATAACCGATGTGTAGGGTTAGAGCCGCGCAGAGGTGTGCTCTGATCGTGGTACTGTACGGATGATCCGATCAGCTGTGATTTGAACGTTTTAAAGTTTCTGGAGTCGATATTGAGACGAATCAGAACTAACTGAGTTACAATAGTCCAGTCTTTAACGTACTAATGAACAAACAAGTGTTTAGTGGCATCAGCTGAAATATATTTGCTAATGGAGCTGATGCGTCTCAACTCAAGACATGCAGCCTTGCATATGTTCATGACATGTTTGTGCAATGTGAGAATACTGTCCAGAGTAACCCAACATTTGGTACTGACTGTGTGAATTTAATGTTGGTGTTGCTGATATTTATATTTTGAGATAAAGGATGTGAATGAGAAAGTCTTTGTGTTGTATAATGGCTTAAGTTTTATCATTGTTCATTTGCAGCTTATTACATGTCATCCATGATTTCACATTAGAAATGCACCTCTCAACTCCTACCATCAACTTCAGTTCTTTGTCTTTGATATCATTGATGAGGTATAGTATCAGATCAATGATTGATATATTTTAAATGCAGAAATTACACACGTGGCGATAGTATATTGAACAATTATGGTTATTAACTATGATGCTTTAATTTAGTGATCGTTGTAGTTGCTGTGATATTGGTTTAAAAGTATTCTTAAGTAGTTCTGTATATATGGAAACGTATTTTCTGTGTAAACGTATCTACAAATAGTATGTATAGATATTACATACACGCAACAATGCAAATGTAATCTTTGTAAAATATAAAATATGATACAATTATTGTCCTTTATTCAAAGAAATATGCGAGATAACCGTCAAGACCAAAATAAATTTTACCGAGGACGAAGAAAACAGTTCTACTGTATGATAAAGAAGTATGGTTCAGATAAATTGGTGAAAATTAAGCCTTATTCGGAAGAAGAACAACACAATAACTTATGTCCACAATTTATATACGAAACAGCTTGAGTCTCCATCTGTTGCCTATTTCGTGTTACATGCGTACTGTCCTTGTTAATGCACAATCACACATATAAGTTATGGATAAAGAGGAAAGTAGTGTAATAAATTAAAGTTATGGATAAAGAGGTAGGTAGTGTAATAAATTAAAGTTATAGATAAAGAGGAAGGTAGTATAATAAATTAAAGTTATGGATAAAAAGGTAGTGTGATAAATTAAAGTTATGGATAAAGAGGTAGGTAGTGTAATAAATTAAAGTTCGCATGATAACAAATGAACTTCAAGGATGCGAATCAAGTTTATGGGTTTATTTGTTTCCTCTTTGAAATTGATGCGATTGCCTTGATCCAACTACCATCATCAAAGTACTTAATTCATTGGTACTAAATAATACATGTTAGCTGCTTGAAAGCTTACAGTTGTATTTGATATAGCACTTTTAAAATATCCATCACATGGATTTAGGATACATTTAGTTAGTCGAGTATTTGGATACCTGCAGATAGCTCTATATCAAAGAGACACCAGGAGTAACAATTTTAACATCATTAATATTCTGGTATAAATAATTATATAAATATTTGTGATGTTTACAACGTATATAGCAATACTGATATGTATGATGCTTAAGTAATTACAAGTTATTAGATACACGTAGACAGTCCTCAACTTATCTTAATTATGGATATTTTAAGGTAATTTGTTACCTTCCGTTAATCGACATCTTTTTCTTCACAGAAACATGGTTAAAAACATAAGACGATGAGCCCAAGTGCGCGGATCTAACATCTGCCAGTTACTCTAACAAATTGTTTCACGCCACTCTCGAGGAGGTGGAATTTCTGTCATCACAAAGAATGATATGGTCAAACGTCTTAACTACACCACAACCTTCAATTTCAACCACACACTGTTTGAACTAATCCAATAACCCTCACACTGGAACAAAGGTCAGTCCCTTTTTTCGGCCTCTACTGCCCTCGTCCTACTAGGAAAAACAAACTGTCTGAATCTCTCTTTTTGGAGAAGTTTCCGCATCTCCTGAAGTATGCAAATTATATAGGTGGCAACCTGATTATTCTTGGAGATTTAAACTTTCAGCTTGACTGTTCTGGAAACCCATACACATTCAAAAAAACTAGATTCCATTCATGCTTTCAATTCAAACAGTCAGTTAACCAACCAACCCATAAACATGGTAACATTTTAGAATGGATTCTTCATTGACCTGGTGATAATATTCTATGGTCCACCCTTGTATACCACGAACTTGCATCATATTACCTTTGCATTATATGCCATCATGACGTATTAGTCCCTTACACTCCACTTTTATATTCTACTAAGAGAAACCTCTGTATGATAAATATAACCAAACTATTGCATGACATTCAAGCAAACCTAACAACTTGCTGACCTACTACAAAACAAAAATTAGATAATCGCCAAAGTTTATTACCTGATAAACACATCCCATCCACCAAGTGCAGAGTATCAATTCAAAAGTGTTCTCCATGGTATAGCAGTGTTAAAGACCAGGTTCGCACTGCTTAAAGAGACCACCGTAAAGCAGAAAGGCTTTGACTTTCCACCAGACTCACTATTCAAAAGCAAATCTATGAAGCCGTTAAGAAGAACGTCACAAACATAGTCCATGCAGCGAAATCATCACACGACAGTACAAATATCACGGAAAGTTCAGTTGCAAAGAGCTATTCGAGATTACTAACAAGCTAATGTCAAGGAATGTTCACCACTTCCAGCTACCTTCTCTCCAGTTTACCTTCCGGACCTGATTGCAAATTTCTTCGTGACAAGATATAAACCATTAGAGATAAGCTTGACAACAGAATTTAATTTGACTCGTCGTCACAATAGAGATGCAATACAGAATTTCAGCGATATCCGTTAGCAGCATTTGAACTTGTCTCTATGGATTTAGTACGCACAATCATGATGAAGATTACACCAAAGTTACGTGTACTTGATCCAATTCCAGCATCACTGCTGCTTGAGTGCATAGATCCAATATTGCCTTCACTAACTGACTAACTGATGTTATTAATACCTCTCTCTCTCTCTCTCTCCCTCTCTCTCTCTCTCTCTCTCTCTCTCTCTCTCTCTCTCTCTCTCTCTCTCATCTGGGAAATTCCAGTCATTTTTCAAAACTGCCATTGTAAAGTCTCTGCCGAAGAACCAATCACTCAATCGTAACGATTTCAAGAACTACCGCCCAGTTTCTAATCTCCCATTCATATAAAAAAAATTGTAAAAATTACAGTTTAAGAATCACATCCAAAAGCAATCCAAGAATTATCCAGGAATGAAATTATTAAAGTCCTACATATGAAATGTTCTAATAGATGTTGGAAAATCCAAGATGGAAGACGATGATGTATGCTGAAGTCTGATATGTGTTGATCTACAATTCTTTTGCATAAACACAATATTTAACAATATAAACCAGGACCAGGAATTATCTTTAAGCACATCAAATATTTCCAAATATGCGAACTAATCCTTTAACATTTAACTAGCTACAAGAAAAGAAAATGACTTAACGTCAGATATTAAAGCCCAAAACTAACTATATTTCACTAATACAAAGATTGCATCGTATTTTACTATGTATTTTAGAAGCAAATATCCAAAGTAACATGTCCCTGAGGAGAACTAATTTTTTTAAACTTTAAGATATTAAAAAATTGCTTACTTTTTAATTCAATAGTGCCATCTTCACCTTGACAATAACCGGTCTTTTTTTGCATTTAAAAAAACGCCTGTTTACATGATGGCCACTAACTTTGAATCAAGGACAGGATCTAGGTAACATTACTTGTTTACCAAAGAATAAATCAGACCAACCTATTTTCAGAAGAAAAAAGTTATCAATTTGTTGTTGTTTGGTTTGTTTTTTGTTGTTTTTTTTTTTTTTTTTGGTGGGGGGGGGTCTGCTGTGGATTTTTTGTTTTGTTTTTGTTTTTCTGTTGTATTTTTGTTTCTTTGTTTAGTGATTAAAAGAAAGAATATTTCGAGTTTGAGTATGTTATGTACAGAAGCATCATGAATATGGGAACAGAGGAACAAAGCACACTGATTATGTACCATATATTAATTATACCAGGTACTTCCGGTTTAATTGCATCCAATATCGAAACTGAATTTAACGGGAGCTGTTGGCCCCACATCAATAAAATATCTTAAAGATATAGATGTTGTCAATTTATCTGCAGTTTTAAATTTAATTAAAAGGAAAATACGTTCTTAAAATATTAGTGTTGTATGTATTTGAACGCTCATCCGTACACTACGACTTTAGTGAGGATAAAAATGTACAGGTCAACAACCTCTCATAGTCTGCTTTTTTTTAATACCATCTACTGAAGTAGACACTAAATATCTGCCGATGTCTTTATATACAAAAACGTTCACTCCGTTTTCCACCACGTGGCTCCATATGGCCGTGTTACCTACCTATACGTGTAATGACTTTTAGGAAATAATTCGGTTTCATTAAATGTAATGTAAACTTGGTATATACTTCACAGAGATTTTAAATGTGTACGTATGGAACGCCAGAGCTGTCTTATGATGACAATGGCTATTACATGATGTGGAACTTTCTTTATATGCTGTGCTTTCGTACTTATATGGTGCTCAGACTTCTTTATATGCAGTGCTTTCGTCCTTATATGATGTGCAAACTTCTTGATATGCTGTGCTTTCGTACTTATATGATGTTCAAACTTCTTTATATGATGTGCTTTCGTACTTATATAATGTTCAGACTTCTTTATATGCAGTGCTTTTGTACTTATATGATGTTCAGACTTCTTTATATGCAGTGCTTTCGTCCTTATATGATGTTCAAACTTCTTTATATGCTGTGCTTTCGTACTTATATCATACAAAAGCACAGCATATAACGACGAAAGCACATAATAAAAAGAGGTTTCCACATCATGTAATAACAACTGTCATCTTAAGACAGCTCTGGCGTTCCATATGTACGGCATTTCTGAAAAACATTTTATACCATTTGTCCACCTCAACGTACATGACTTTTGAAACATGTACATTAATAGATCTCTACATATTTTTATATCAAGCTACATGCCTACCAATCTATCTGTTATCTATCTATGTCCATCCAATACGTACCAACCTAACGACCAACGTACCTAACTAAATACTTAGCATTCTATTTCAACAAACATTACTATTACTATTGAGTTCTAAGGAAGACAGTGAAACTTTATATAACAAAGTGGAAGATCTTGCCAACTAGCAGCAGAGAGGGTGAATCAGACAACGTTTTTAAACAAGTTTTCAATGGATTAGGGCTTAAAACCCGAAACAGGCAAAAAAATAATGACGCCAACGTCGTTGTCACTCACCCTCTCTGCTGCTATGGGTTAACACTTTTTTACGATGAAAATCCTTTTACGATTTCACAAACAGACTTATCGTATCGGACAACGTTTTTAAACAAGTTTTCAATGGATTAGGCCTTAAAACCCGAAACAGGCAAAAAATAATGAAATCAGTCCAAAAAAAATCAATGAAATCAGTCAAAGAAAAAATCAATTAAATCAAAAACATGATCCTGAAGGGTTTTTAAAATGAGTAAAAACTCTTCAACCGAATATTTTATCAAGTCCGATACGATGGGTCTTAGGACGAAAATCCTTTCAGGATGAAAATCCTTAGGATTTCACAAACAGACTTATTTGTAAAACTTCATCTTGTAAATCAATCAGATTATTGGACTGGTCAGTGAGTTTGAAATTAATTCTGGTTAATGAATTATTATGACACCGCATATAGACTGGATTCACCGGAGACTCAATAATTAGGAATCCTGGAGGGGCTGTTGGTGCAAATGAATACAAAATATATCCTTGCTGAGCTTGATTTGATCGTTCTAAATTTATTTGATAGCTTCCTTCGATAACATCACATACTAAATTGAGTGCTATCACCGATGAAATATTCACATTGAACGGAGCAATATGCCTGCCGCCACCATTTGGGTCATTATTGTGTTTGAGGATTTTTATTTCCGGTGATGTTGTTTTTCTCCATGCATCATGAATTATTTTAAAACCGACATCGATGGCATCATTGAGAAGTTTTTTTAGTTCTGGTACGTTATATCCCGGTAGTTTAAATACTGGAATATCTTTGACGGGGATTTTATAGTCTGTTGCAAATTTTGTTCTCGATAGGGGATTATCGTCATCTAATACCTCTTGAATAATTTGTGAATGAAATGTTTCCATATCGTCGATAATTTTATTGCATGTTTCTACGACGCTGATAAATTCATCTCGGGTGAGAGTGCCGGATTTAAGGGATATTAACAACAGTGAAATATCGTTATTGAACGCTGTGAAATTTTCAGTGATTTTATGCTCTCGAGTTCCGTAGCTTTTTCTCTTAGTGCCATGATCTACCAATTCACTAAAAAAAAATTCAATTTGGTGTAATCGCTATAGCTTTTTACTGGATTATCAGATTTTATCCTGTCGGTGATATAATCAGATTTTTGTGGTTCTGGTAAATTAACGGTTTCTCCCCGGGGTGGTAATTCAGGCCATCCTAGTATTGTCCTTATAGAACTCTGATAGATATCTACGACGTAACCATCTGTGCTTATTTCAATGGCAGATGATAGTGTTGGCTCATGAACCGTTATAGCTATTTTTGATTCTTTTCCAGTAATTGATTTTATTCTAAGCGCGAATTCATTATTGATTTGTTCGATTTGGTATGACCCTGTTGGTATCGAAACAACGTTCCAGTCTGGGGTACCGTCGTCTTTATTCTTATTTGCAAATACCAGGGAATTATTCGGTTGTTGACCACCAAATGATTTTGACCTAATATTTGGCCAACTGTGGTATACTCGCAATTTTGCTAGCGCGATTTCCTTCACTGGGACCGGAGAGGGGAAATTCACACTGAATTCTGGATTCGTTGATGTTATTGAGATCATGCTGGTTTGTACTGGGTTTGTGTTCTCCACTATTTGTTGAAGTAATTCCATCTGTGTTGTCATTGTTATTATATTCATGATGTATTTCTAATTTTGACATCGCAGAATCGTAAATACCTACCATCCATGAAAACTCACTTTCTGATATAATTGTATCCTTGAGAGATGACGATATCAATGAGGATAATTGCGAGTATGCAGTAGACACAACATGAAATTGAATTATGTAGTCTTGTAGTTTGCGTTGGCTGCATGATGATATTTCTTTTGTTATAATTGAAATTATTCCAGCGATTGTTGTTGCCGCAGAAATGCAAATTGGAACAGCTATCGGGGCCATCATTGTTACTGAAGACAGTATAATGCCAACTCCGGTGATTACACCACTCACTGAATACACGGTAACATCAATTGCGGTAATTCTCCTGCGATATTTTTTCATTTTCATTGCATACTCCTCGGCAAGGGTTTTGAGTTTCATTGAAAATTCTTTGACTGTATCATAGCGATATTGTGATGATGTCATCGTTATTTGAAATGTCATCGTTGAATTAATCTTCTTCAGGTATATTTGTTATAAATTCTATCACATATGTTATTTTCGTTCTAACTCGTTCAACTCCAATAGACGATAACACAGAAATAGTCCAAGTGGAATTTGCACGAATTTGCTGTGTTATTGTATTTATAGCGGTTTGGTCTGGGCCGACACCACCATAATTATCTTGAATATTAAAATTATCCCCGCCAAATGTAGTTAACGTAAATCGATAAATACCTGTTACAGTTGGAGTATAATCTATTCGATTAGCAGTGTGACCCCTTCCCTTTTTTTATACCCTCGTCCCGTCTTCGGTTCAATGCCTTGTTTCGCTTTTGGCCTCGATGCGATAGCTTTTATTAATCCTGGTAACACACCTAGTCTAAAACCCTTTCCCCTTTTTTTATACCCTCGTCCCTTCTTCGGTTCATATGATTCAGTAATGCCTTGTATCGCTTTTGCTCCCAAGCCTCCAGCTGCCCCCAATGCGACTGCTTTTGCAACTGCTGGTGCAGCCGCTGCAATTAATCCTGGTATTGCAGCAAATAACGGGAATATACCACCTGATTTTATCATATTTTTGATAGCAGCCGAAGAAAGAGTAATCTGAACACCCTTTTTTGCTACAAGTGCATCATTGAAATGTTTTACTTGACGAGTTGTCAGCGATAATTTATTTGCACCACCATTCATTTGATTGGGTTTCAGCGTGATTGTGGTTCCACATTTTTTAGCTGATTCCGATTGCAATTTTTTGATTTGACCGGGGGTTAACGCAACACTAATAACACTATATGACATTATACAAAATAGATTGATTCTAAATCGTTTACAATTTTAATCATAGATTTTCCACTGGTGCATCAATGATTCTCATTCTTCCTCCAACACCTTCAAGTAGCATTGATTTATCACTGAGAATGACAGCAACCGCTCTATAATTCGGGATAAGGATAGGAGGTACCCCTACCAACTGGTGGACCAGTCGGACGGGTTACACGGGCTCTAAAGTGTATATCAACGACAGATTGTCTTGTTAAATCAAGATGTTCCAATGAAAAGTAATAAATCGGATAGAGGCTTTTAAAATCCAATTGTGATATTTGCAAACCAGTATCCACATTTTGATCACGTGCCATAAATGACAACAGGTTATGATAGACACGTGCAATATGGTTGTGATTGTAATCAAGTTGCACATCTTCAGATGGTTCCTGTTGGCCGTTTATTCTCAGTGAGACTTCATTAACACCTAACTGATCAAATATCATATGACTTTGTTCTTGAGTACCAACTCGTGCATTATTCTGTAATGCAATAAATATATGACGTGGAGCTGAAACCCCTTGTTTTGATGCCAGGTGCCATGTGAATGTACCATCAACATTGTCCTGTTTAATATCAGTAGTCACTGATAACCAACTCAACAATGATTTTCCTCCTTGGTCCATAAATGATAGTAGTCGCTGTTCTTCTGTGATTGATGGAGTTAACACTGGCATCCACAATGATAGTTTTGTTAAAATGACTTTACCATGAGCAACACCAGCATCACGCCATATTGCATCATTATCAGTACCCTTTCGTACAAGCGCTACTGTGTGTTTAGCTCCATAAATAACTTTTCTAACATTTCTACAGAATCCGAAAATATGATGCAGTGGAATCGCACATGAAAATCGTCGACGCTGTCCATGCAACGTTGCTACGCGTGTTGCAAACCCTAGGTTGTAGTTAGTAATATTATTAATGACATCAAAAGTACCAGCTGGTCTTGTATATCCGGCTGGTGCTGGATGAACTGCAGTGGCTAGTGTTGCCTTGACTCTAGAATACTGGACGTGTTCAGGGTGATCAGTAATATCCTTAGAAAACATCATAGATGGACCAGCTGATCTTGTATAATCATCAGAATATCTTGCAAACCCTATGATTGTTGTGGCCACATCAACTTCACGGTCAATGGATTCAATTTCTTCTCCATCTATGAGATATCTTGCACTTTCAAATAACGCCATAATACCGTTATTGACGAACCCAACTTTGATAGATGGGTTATTGTCATATGGGGTATCAGCTGCAACATTTGTTACAAGTTCTCCTTCTACTTCAATAAATGCCTCACACGGTAGAAAATATTTACTGGTATCATGAACTTGAAGTTCAATTCGCGATCGGAGATCTGGTTGTGTTGCGTGATAAGAATAAAATTGAAAATCGCGTACAGAATCATCTTTACGCACTGGGGCATCCATATCAAATGCTGGATCAGGTGACCTTTTGAACATTTTATTCTATTTATCAGAGTGTAAATCGGATTTTCACCGTGAAAGATTTTTCATCGTCGTGTTTTTTTAAAGCCACTTCCCGCTATCATGTTTGCTATCATGTTATCTTGGTCACTCGGAGTCACCAATGACTCTAATTTTTCATCTACTGCGTTATTTATTATTTTACTAACACTTGCAGGCATTTCCGCTGTAGATGGCAATGGTACCTGTTTCTTTTTTGTCTAACTAATGATGTTAATTTTTTCTTCGCAGTTGAAAACGCTTTTCCCGCAAGATCTCCAACAGCACCAATACCCTTATCACGAATAACATCAATTGCTTTCATTCCTAATTGTTTAGCTAACGGCATCATTTTTGGGGCCATTCTCGCAAAAAAAACCTGCAATGGTATTACCTAAACCATCTCCGTAATATGCTCTATAAACTGGAAACCGTGAATTAACTACATAGACACTGGCTGGTTTATCATGATTGTAGTGTATGATCATTATTATAAAAACACTAGTGTTTTCAATTGTTATTTATCTAATCGAATGACTTCGTCATCAGATTCATAAAACAATTTTTCAATTCAGTCACTATGATACCCACTTTCCGCTAACTCGCCAATAAAATCTCGATATGTTTTGATATCCATGATACCGCCTTGAAATAACCGTCTACAGATATCAGCTGCTTCATTAATTATTTCTGGAGAGTTATTTCCAGCTCGTTTTCCTCCGATGAGAACTTCTAATAGTGATATATCACTGAGAATATTACCAGGACACGAAACGCTAGCGTTTCCAACTAGACGATTTTCCCCTGAAATTCCACTCCCGAAACTTGCATCCATTGGGTGTTGTAAATAATCAAGAGGATCATCATCAGGTTCTTCTTGTTTTTTTTGTCTTCGTGTTTGTCTCCGTGTTGGTGTTTGACGTTTTCGCTCTTGTCGTTCTTCTATTTCTCGTTGTCGCTCTTCTATTTGTTCTTTTTTATAATTACTAATTCCCTTTTGAAATTCCTTGTACCCCATCTCATCCTTATTCAAACGACCAATCCCTTTATTTATTTTATACAAATTATCAGACCAATCATTACTTGATATTCTATCATCCTTATACTCGTCTTTTAAAAACTCTTTTTTTGACTTATAGCTTTGAGCAGCAAAATCACCAAAAGCTTGATAATCCTTTGGTTTGAATAAATTACATTTTTTTATTAATGTTTTAGCATTATCAGTAAATTTATTCAACAGAGAAACAGTCGTTTTTTTCGGATTAGTAGGTGGTTCAGTTTTTTCAGTTTTTGTTGCTAGTTTTTCAAGTACAGGAATAAGACCCTCTTCTTTTCTTTTACCGTCAGGAACATCTCCGTATATAGCACGCTCTATTACCCGTTTCGTTGTTGTAGTTATTGGTTTAAACAACTCTTCAGATCCCGCAGCAAAGTCAGTCTGAAGACTCTGTCGTTCTTGCAGTTTATTCCTGACAGAGTCGCGAATTGGTATAAATCTCTTAATTGCATCTAGCCGCTCACGAGCCAATCGGGTCGTTAATGCTTCATTGACCATTATTTGAAATCAGAAACAATTTTTCAATTGTAAAACAATTTTCCCCATCGATGATTAACTAATCGGAACCATCCTTTAACGGTCCAATTTTTTATTCAGTGTGAAATATTTTTATTTTTATTGCTGTGAAATATTTTTATTTTTTATTCAGTGTGAAATAGTTTTTATTGCTGTGAACTATTTTTATTTTTTATTCTCTGTTTTTGGTGGTTTTTCATTGATTTTTGGTGGTTTTTCATTGATTTTCATTGATTTTTTGACAGTTTTGGTGGTTTTCAGTTGAAAATCTCTTTGAGATTTTACAGTCAAGTAGTCGATTTTACATGGGATTTTCCATAGGGAAAAGCTGTTAAAACTCATTTTTGATGATTTTTAGCCATTTTTCATCAATTTTTGCCTGTTTTCAGTGATTTTTGGTAATTTTTCATCGATTTTTGGTAAAAAAAAAAACCTCGTAGGGTCAAGTAGTCGATTTTGCATTGGATTTTCCATAGGGAAAAGTTCTTAAAAGAACTTTCAAAGCTGTTAGGATTCTATTTTATTTTCGCAGTGTGAAATATTTTTATTTTTTATTCAGTGTGAAATATTTTCACTGATTCAATAAAAAAAAGGCTAAAAAATGAAAATCTCAAGGAGATTTTACGGTCAAGTAGACAATTTCAATCAAAAAATGACAAAATCTTTTGAGGGTCGGTCAATCAAAATCGTTCATTTTCTTGAATTAACGCTCGTAGGTTTCTAATTTTAGAATTAACTTCCTTTTTCAATTCATATTCGTTACCCAATTCTTTTCGTATTCCTTCCACGATAGTATATAACGGAACAAACACACCTACTTCACTGGAAAATGCAAGAGAGTCCCGAATAGTATTCTGAATTTTTTTGATGAGCGCATATTTCTTTGTTTGCATATATTTATTGTTGTTTACTCCGTATTCTATATCCTGAAAATCTGACATAATTTGATCAGGATTTAACCCATCTGATAGTATAATATCCTGGCTTTTCAATTTTGCAATTTCAGCTATAATGCTATTCATATTTTCAGAATTCATATATGATAGTACATATTTCTAATTCATTTTTCAAAAATAAATGAGCCGTTAATATTTTCAAAATTCATTCTGTATATAAATATAAATAAACTTTTCAGAATTCAGTCTGTATATAAATATAAATATACTTTTCAAAATTCATTCTGTATATAAATATAAATATACTTTTCAAAATTCATTCTGTATATAAATATAAATATACTTTTCAAAATTCAGTCTGTATATAAATATAAATATACTTTTCAAAATTCAGTCTGCATATAAATAAAATATTTTTTTAGAATTCAGTCTGTATATAAATATAAATATACTTTTCAAAATTCATTCTGTATATAAATATAAATATACTTTTCAAAATTCAGTCTGTATATAAATATAAATATATTTTCCAAAATTCATTCTGTATATAAATATAAATATATTTTCCAAAATTCAGTCTGTATATATTTTTTAGAATTCAGTCTGTATATAAATATAAATATATTTTCCAAAATTCAGTCTGTATATAAATATAAATATTTTTTTCAGAATTCAGTCTGTATATAAATATAAATATATTTTTCAGAATTAATTCTGTATATAAATATATTTTATAAAATAAATGCAGACAAAAATAAATAACAACCATGATGAGCGGTTGTCAGTCATTTGGCCCCCTTGATATAGGCCGCTGTGGTTCTATTTGCATTCATTGGGTCCCTTATTAGGCCTTTGTGTCTTTCATAGGGTCCTTTGTTGAGAGCATTTTTCTGTTTCTGTTTTGGGTTTATATCAGAATGTTTTGTTTTTTTTTTGCTCTTTGAGATATGACCCTATGACCGTTTCTTTTAGCCGATAATTCATTCTGAACTATCCTGTGGGGTTACCCAATGTGCATCCACGAACCTTTTTTTGGCCGGTAATTCATTTTGAACACCATACGGGGCTACCCAAATGTGACGGAGAGCTAATTACATCCATGGTTGTTATTTATTTTAGGGCATGTGGCACCGACCAATCAAAAGCAACCCAAGAAATTAAACCCGGTTGCATGATTGAGAAAAGACAACCACGCCCACGAGTCAATCGTGGGTTGGTTTTGATCGGTCGAATTGGCCTTTGAAAGCCCTAGCTTTAAACCTTTCATTTAGTATATAAGGTGACTTAATACAGCAGCGTCAATCCACAGGGTGTGTTATTTTATTTTCTTGAATTACTTATTAATGGTGTTTCACAGTATTTAAATGAGACTGAATATTTGAATTAAACACTAAAAAAAAGAATACAATTGTTTGAAAACATTTTATATTTGATTTCTTTTCTTACAAAACAGATAATTAATTATGCCCGCTGAATCACAATAACCCATAAACAAGTTGACACAATCTAAGGGAGATAACTCCCTTGGTTATGAAAGAGTTATCTCCCTTGGTTATGAAAGAGTTATCTCCCTTGTTTATATAAGAGTTATCTCCCTTGGTTATATTTAAGAGTTATCTCCCCTGGTGTTATTAGACATACGAAAATCGAATTTTTTGTTCAATTTAGAAAAACCCGAATTTTGTACTCCTTTTGCAACAAATTGTACTGAGGCTATACAAATATTGAAATATTTACCGGCTTCATTCATAAATTGGAATATTTTTTCTTCGTTAGTAACTGTATTTAATGATTTTACAGGCCTCGCTTTTTTCGAGTATTTTCCAGTGTTTCCTCGTTTTAAATTCTCACTTTGTGAAATAGCCTGTAGGTTTGATAAAGAATTATTCTGAGAATCGGAATCAATATGATCGATAACAAAACCATCCCCGATTATTCCATTAAACACCTCGAAGACGAATCTGTGACAGTAATAATTTTTCTTCCCTGCACTAAACATCAAATACCCTCGATTAGTCACAAATCCAACTGGATTCTTCAATCTGCGGTTTCTGATAATACCATCACGGGATGCTTCATAATTAACAAGCACGGGGTGAGGTCTGAATTCTTGGTTCATTTGTATAATAATACTATTTTTCTAATTCATTATTTGCTTTAATCATAAGTCTCTGTATATAATCTTGAGAAGTCTTTATGATTTTGTCATCGTTGGGGTCAATGACGGTATTTTTTATTCGTTTGTCATAATAGCATTTTAGTTCCCTGTATCATTTGCCGCCACAATTTAGACATAATTGCGATTTTCCCCTAACCCCAACCCCACATCGAATACAGGGTAACGGACCAAGGCTTCCAGGACGAAAGCTTTGCATATGATACCCACAGAATTCATTTCTGCAAGATTTGTTTCACGGTGTCACTGATCCAATCATGAGCCATTTGCAATGATTCATTATACTTAAATCTTTCATTTAAATGCTTGTTTTAATTATAGTATGGAGGAGTTTGAGAGATTATCGAAAATTAAGCCCTGGAAAAGTGTTCAATTCAATCTCTATAGAGTTTCTGATACACCCAAGAATACAATTCCTGATAGAGCCATGATTAGTAAAATCAGAGACTGTTTTAATGAATTTAAGCGTGATGGAGCATCTCACTGCTGGTCAACATTTCGAATTGATGGTGTTGTTGACGCTACCATGAATGATGAAAAAGCAGCAGTGATAATCTCAAATCTTGGGGAAGAAAGAAATTTTTTTCGAATAAAATTCCTTATCCTTGATGATTGAAAATGGATCATTAGGGATAAATTTGAACCCATTCTTAAGGACAAAAAAACTGTCACCGTGAATCAGGATTCAAAACCAGGAATTTTGACTGGAATTGATAAACCATACTACGAAAGATCTTATCCTGTAACAGCAGTTATTCACGGGATATATCCGCTCAATGAAAAACCTGATATTGCAAAACTAGCACCCATGAAATATTCTTCGTCAAGGGTCAATTGTGTAGCAACACGGGTAATGGAACACTTCACAAATGCGTCCCGGGGAAATAAACTAACTGATCTAAGACGAAAAAAAATAACCGAGTGGGAATTAACGGTAAAAGAGAATGGGGCAACAATTCAGGATATAATTAAATTAGAAACATCATTGAGATTTCCAATATCAGTAACGACAATAACCGGAGAAGTATTATACGAATCGAAATATAAATCACAGGGAGCTCCAATTGAAATTATTGATCATAACGAACACGCGTGGTCATCTGCAGTAACAATATTCCCACGGGATAGAACCGTGAAATATATTCCCCAAACTCTGTTTGGAACAGAAGAGTTTTTTTCAGAGCAGAAATTATTTGATGCTATTTACCATTTGAGTAAAAACGATCCTGTGTCAATGTGGCTATTTCACAGTGCTGCAGACGAGGAATGTAGATTTGATCAGTTTGTAAGACCCAACGGAGAATTGTACCGTACTGAAGAACTGCATAATCAAATGAAAAAACTAGCTAGTGAGTTTTCACTGGAGGGGGAAGACAACGATCAATTATTAGCAAACTGTTTTACACTACCATCAATTGCAGCACATTTTGCTAGAAAGAAAAAAGCGTGGAAACCAACAAGAAGTGAGTTTTTATCAGATGTCAGATTGTCCTGTCTTGAATACAGTCATGGAGGGTTATGGAATACAAAATACGACCCTGACACCGTTATATCCGTTGATATGATTGCGTGTTATCCAGGAAGTTTTCTTGGGTATGGAGAATGTGAGAAATATTTCAAACGATTTGGACACCCCACACACGAAATGACCCGTGTTGCGATTAATGGACCACTGCCTGATTTTGATTTAACAGGATTCGCTTGTGTAGTATCATTTGAAATGGCTGAGGGACTTCATCCGTGTAGTTATCTTTGGATTGGTAAACACATGTCTGAAAAACACTGGATGCCAATAGTGTTGTTACAGTATATGATTGATTGTAAGATGTTAAAATCATTAATTGTCAGTGAAGCGATTATATCCTATCGAGCACAGAAATCAGTCTGGCTACCACAACCTGATCTAGAAAAAATAATTAGCGAACAGCGAAAACTGTTTCCTGGTGGAAATTCTTCGAATTTCAGTGAACAACAAATCATGGATTGGTCCAAACAGTTATTTGAAATCAGAAACAATGAAGCAAAAGATCTTGGACGAAGAATAATCGGTAAATTCACCCAGGGTGGTAAATACGACAATACAAGATATTCTTCACGGTTAATTATAGACAATGCTGAATACGATTTTGTAATCGCGGATTCAACAAATAAGGGCCTATATGTCAATCGTAAAGACGCATTTCTGTCCGATGGAACCAAATTGGGTACAATTGTTACTTACAATGATGGATACAATCCGCAGTACACACATTTGAGAGCTTCTATGCTTGGTTATGCTTCTATTAATCTGTTTTCAATGATCAATAAATTTCCTAACACCGCAGCTAGAGTTGCCACTGATTCATTTTACATAAAAAGCGATATGGCTGATTTTATAAACGGTAGCAACGAGAATTGGGGATCATGGAGAATTAAGCGAGAAATGCTTCATGATTATATTCCATCAGCAGATGTTACGATTGAAAATAATTATCGAAATCTCAATGAGATTCAATCAGAATTTTCTAATGCACCACCGTGTTCTGATCCAATCTGTAGAAATAAAACAGTTTATTTAAACGGCTGTGGTGGGTCAGGAAAAACAACCCGGGCAATTGAGTTATTTCGTGTTTCCAATCCAAACATGATTGTTCTAACACCAACTCATAGACTTGCAAGAGAAATGATACAGCGAGGGGTAAATGCCTGCACTTATCACAGCTTTTTTCGATGGAAAGGAGATAAGTGGACTCCTGAGCGTATGGGAGAGAAATTTATTCCTGAAATCATGATTTGGGATGAAATAGACACAGTGCCATTAGATGTATTAAAAATATTTCTTGAGTGGTTGTTATTGAAAAATACAAAAATCGTCATGTGCGGTGATCACGGACAACCACCACCATTTGTCGGTGCATCCCCATATGAATGGCTAAAGGGTTTTGTAGACTATTATGAAGAAATTGATACCGATCATAGATCACTTGATAATGAATTAAAAGAATTTAAGAAACTAATTAGATTACAACCGGATAGAATCCAATGTGAAATAGCGCGTAAAATAATTTCAGAAACTCCAATGAATGAGTTTTGGGAAGCATGGAGACCAAATGATTTGATTATTGCAAGTAGAAAAATAGTCAGGGATACACTTCAGATGAAGTTATTTGAATTGCATAAAAAAAGATTTGCAACACTTCCAGTGCCTCTTTGTTATAGGCCATCTGATACACGAAAACAGAACATTGAAGTTGATATTCCAGGCCCAAAATCCGAAGGATTTCAAAAACAAATTCTCGTATTAAATGATATTGTGCTGGTTGATATCAATGTCGTTGAAGATGCATTGCGTGCTAATAAATCCCCATGGACGCTAGGATACGCAGCAACAATACATTCTTCACAGGGGCTGACAATATCGGATACAATTGTTTGGATGGTGGATAATCGCATCGAATGGTCAAATTTAGTCTATCTTGCAAAATCCAGAGTACGAAAAATAAATCAACTTCGAAGAATTGTTTTAGATGATGACACCACAATAGATGATGCTAGCATCGTTGATGTTAAAATTATTGATAAAAAACTTTCCGGTTACAATCAACAGGACAAAAAAAAACAACGAGAATTTGATATTGATGCTGAATTAATAATCACTTTGAAGAAACAACAGAATAATCACTGCGCAAGTTGCAATTGTATAATGAGTTGGCAGTATTCGGATAAGGATCCTCGCCAATTTACCGTAGACAGAAAAAATAACAATCTCGGTCATGTCAGAAATAATGTGATGTTGACTTGTCTTGAGTGCAATAGACGCCGGGGTGCCAGCACCCTTGGTGCTAGTTAAGACCCCGTGGTGGTAATTGAGTATCCTCGGGTATCACTTGCAGTTGTTGTCTAGTAAATCCTCGTTGAGGGGCAGTTGAATCCAGTCTATTAACTGGAGGTCTACCCGTAGATCGTGTTATACTAGATATCTTGTATGCAGTAACACTCCAAATAGGATCAGTAGCCCTTTTTCTGCCCCCTTCAAGCTCTCCTGGTTCATATAAATATCTCACAATGACATTACTACCAAGAATTGGTTCTTTGACATCTTTTTGTGGTTGTACGGGTATTGACTTCTTTTTAATCGCATTGATAGGTTTCATGTTGATTGTTCTAGTAATCTCATTATTCAGTGCAGTAATCACAGCTGGTAATCTTTTAACCCATTCACGGGATCTTTTTTCTTGGATAAATTCTTTTGCGTATTGATATCCAAATAACCGCTCAGCAATCGTCCTATTAAACCGTTCAACAATTGCCTGATCACGATGTAGCGCAGTATGTCCTCGTCTGATAGTGACATTGTGATATTTCATTGTAGATAACACTGCACCCTGAAATTCCTTGCCAGGATCAATTTGTAATAGATTTGGCCAGTGTAGAGGACCCCTTCGATAAATCTTTTCTAATGCAGAAGCAACTTCAGTGGCTGATTTTGTTTTTAACGGTTCTGCTTCTTTGTATCGACTTGCAATATCAACTACGGTTAATGCGTATTTGTACCCACCATCATGTGGCAGAAATAATATATCAGCCTGATGAACTTCATTAGGAAAGGTCACATCAAAATGCGAGAAATTAATTTGTTTAGGCGGTGGTAGATAAATTTGCCATAGTGCCTGTTTAGATAACCAATCCGCCGCAGTGGTTTTTTTCACTTTTGCAGCGCTAGCGAGTTTATGGACTGCTGATTTACCCCTCCAGTATCCTCTTGGGGAATAATAAATAGATTCCATGTTGTTATTAATTACCAGCACCTAACATCAATTTACTTTTCATAGCCGATTTTATCAAAAAGGAAGCCAATTTTTCTTTGAAAGATTTATCAGGAATGGCATTTAACGCATGAATTAATTTCACATCTGCTAGATGCCTGTGCTGCAGATTACTGCTTTTATAAGCGACATCATGAAGGTGACAGGCCTTATCAATGGCGTTTATTGGTTCTTCACCGGGGTTGGGTTGGTTATGATTATTGAGTCTGATATCTAATCGTGTTCCGGGGCCACAGTAGCTATATCATGGAAGGTGTTTTTCTCCAGGGTATTTTGCCCATGGGGTTCCAGGGAGTTTAGTTAGCTTGGCTGCGATATCACCTCCTCGTTTTTTTTAAAGGTTCCTTGGGTTTACCAAGGGAAACAAATCTAAATTTCTTTGTACTACATTGTACGCATTTACCAGAAAGCGCTGATCGGTTATTTTTAGTTGTAATCGTTGTCAAGTCATCTGTGCCAGTACGTTTTTTACACTTCACACAATATAGATCCATAATTTATATATAACAGCATGAATATAATTGATTATTCAGCTACCCGACGACGGGAACCTATTAAACACCATGAAATGTTGCCGAATTCAATTAGAATGATTATAATCGGACCATATGGAAGCGGAAAGACACAACTGCTACTTAATTTGATAACGAGATGGATGAAATGGAACAAATTGTATTTAATAGCCCGAGTGTAGACGATCAGCGATGCTATGAAGTGCTAAAGGATTTTAACGAGAAAGCAAAAGAATTTCAAATCGATGATGATATTATTGAGTTTATAACCGATATAGAGGAAGCACCGAGCATTGATGCTATTGATGGAAGTATTAATAATTTAGTTGTCTATGACGATGTGATGTTAGATAATCAAAAGAATCCTGCTAGAATATTTTCCCGAGGCAGACATAAAAGCACTGATGTGATATATGTCACTCAACGATACACTCAGATACCAAAAATGATCAGAGATAATTGCAATGTGTTGTGTGTATTTAACGGCGTTGATACTCATACGCTACGAAATATTCATCAGACCTGGTGCAGCGGTGATATGGATCATAATCGATTTAGAAATTTCTTTAGTCACGCTCAGTCAAAACCACACGGATTTGTGACGATAAATTTAGCAGACCCGAGGACACGATATCGTATCGGACTTGATAAAATATTCGGTTGAAGAATTTTTACTCCCTTCAGGATCATGTTTTTGATTTAATTGATTTTTTCTTTGACTGATTTCATTGATTTTTTTTGACTGATTTCATTATTTTTTGCCTGTTTCGGGTTTTAAGCCCTAATCCATTGAAAACTTGTTTAAAAACGTTGTCCGATACGATAAGTCTGTTTGTGAAATCGTAAAAGGATTTTCATCGTAAAAAAAGTGTTAACCCATAGCAGCAGAGAGGGTGAGTGACAACGACGTTGGCGTCATTATTTTTTGCCTGTTTCGGGTTTTAAGCCCTAATCCATTGAAAACTTGTTTAAAAACGTTGTCTGATTCACCCTCTCTGCTGCTCAACTGGCCCTAGATCAGAATTTATTTAGTGCGCCCAGACTTTAATTTGAGCCAAATGGTATGTTGGTATCATAGTTTGAACGTATCATTTGTAAATTTTTTGACAGACGTTTAAAAATTAGCGCATTATGGAAGATCAAATATGGATGCATTATATGTATAGGATGACAACTCGACTGATGCATAAAATTCACTTTCAAGAAAGGGGTTAAATGCCTTAACACAAAGACATGATCATGCGTTTAAAATCCATACATTTTGTTGCTAATCTAAACACTAAATGCATTTCACATTATATCATAAACCTATATCTGGTCTTCCTTTCTAACGTTAAGATCTTGTCACGTGTGTCACGGTCGATATTTTGGTCAGACTCTAGTTGATCTTTCTGTCACTTTGAAGTTAGTATTTTGCCTAATCTAATGTCAATATTGGTAAAATGACTAATCATCAATATTGGTAAAATGACTAATCATCAATATTGGTAAAATGACTAATCATCAATATTGGTAAAATGACTAATCATCAATATTGGTAAAATGACTAATCATCAATATTGGTAAAATGACTAATCATCAATTAACCGTTGGGCTTTAAGTCTCTACGAAGTATCAGGTCTACAAACGTGTGTAATTGTCTATAACTCCCTGACGTCATAACTACATAGTGAGTATAAAATATAATGCCGCTCTTTGAACACAAATGAGTGAAAGGTACGACAGTTGATACCGAGGCTTCCTATGTACAATACTTGCATACAACCGCAAGGATTAATAAAACTAACTAAATATATTTAAACGAAATCAAGAGAAACCTCGTCAAAATTACTCTAATCAAAATTCTGTATTATTATTTTATGCCATTAACACAAACGGAAAGGCGCATAAGGGAAAACAAAATTTAACTTTTAAAACTGAGAAACACGAGGGGACATTTCATGGCTCTAACCATCACGATAGGTTAGGAAATGGCTAACAGGTGCCTGCATAAGATTAGCTAATTACTGTGCGGCTACAAAAGAAATTACAAATCATTTCACTCAGTTTATAATGTCTTGTAGTGATGCAAACCTATACATACTCTATTTTATGTTGATTCCCATTTCTCCATACACATAATTAGTACCCTGTGTCGTACAAATGCTTCACGAATCCAATTTCTATAAGTTTATTAACTTTTACACGTGTTTCAGAAATTCAGTTACGAACACAGGACCCCCACTCGAAACGACTTTCTTTTTTTAAATTTTATTTTCGATCTGTCTGAGTGATTAACCTCTCAGACCCAGAAGCTTAGTTACGTACTCTATATGGAAGATTCGTAACAACTATAAGTATTTGACCTGCGATAAGTTATCTCCCTTGAAAGTGTTAACGGAAAAAGAATACGAGAAAAAAGCCCAAATAAACCATTTATTTGAAATCGAAAACAAAAGTAAAAAGACTTGGTCGATGTTTTTCGAAGATGACAATCTTAATATTAACATAAATTAAATCTAAGATGTATTACGGGATTATTTTTTTTTATATTTTAGAGTTTCCAATTCATTTCGACGTTATTATAATATTGTAACGAGTTTTCGATGATCAAATCAGGAGTTAAACGCATTTTGCTGACATCAGAATGAAACATTAACAGAGTTTATTTGATAATAATAATAATAATAATAATAATAATAATAATAATAATAATAATAATAATAACAATAATACTATATTTTGATGATCATAATAATAATAACAATAATACTATATTTTGATGATGATAATCTTTATGACACGGGAAGTAAATTAGCGAAAAAGCACCTGTTGGAAATAATAGTCAAGGTAAGATTTTAATCATTCAAGTCATTATTCATCTACAGGGTTTCTTGTAAAGGAATCGTTAAATTCAGTGAAAGTAATAATTCTTTTATAATAAGCCATTGCAGAGTATATGATAATATAAAAAAAAATATTTTTCTTACTAGAATGCACTAGTAAAGTTCCCTTTCAAAGATGTAATATGTGCTGATGACAGTCTTTGGTCTGCATGGCATGTCTGACTGGAGAAAATCAGGATTTCATTCATTCGGCTCTGGATGTGTTCGGGTAAAGAAATTGAATATACCAATACGGTTAGTACCAGTATATGTCATTGTGATTTCCCTATTGCATAAATAAATATGCATATTTTTGTTGGTTCAACAGTAACAGTAGACTTGTGTTTCAATACTCTATAGATTATCGATTTATTTCCAGTTATTGGTGGCAAATGTAATAAGAAAAAGAGAAGACAGTAATATTCATACTCACTGTTTAATCTAAATATTTGGTGGGAATAAATGATATACATTTTATCTAAAACCCTTCTGCATTTTCTGTTCTCTCTATTTCTTGACATGAGGAGTAAACATATGTGCGTATGTGGAGAGAGAGAGAGAGAGAGAGAGAGAGAGAGAGAGAACGAGAACTGGATGGAAGTGTTGAACTTGAATTTATATCAATTAACTTATAAGAACCAGATTCATTATAACTGAATATATTTTCTTTATTTCCAACTGTATTACACAATAAATTGATACAATTTTCCATCAAGACAAGAGGCCCATGCTGTAAATTTCTTGGCTTGGTGGTAAGAATGTTCTGTAATATATACAATGTTTGTTTCGTTTTTTAAACTTATCACAAGGTTCTGATCAGATCGTTTTTTGAAATGATGGGAAGACTCTCCCTCCCCTTCCCTCTCTCAATGTCTCTCTCTTATAATAAAATACAGTCCCATATTAATAGATACTGGTTTAACTCAAAGGAAACTTTGCTGTAGATAAAGAAAGGTTTTAATGATGCCTAAGTGTTAGAGTATTATTACTTATTATCATTTGTTTCAGGTACAGGAGGTTTTAATGATGCCTGAGTCATCCATTAGAGTATTATTAATTATTATCTTTTGTTTCAGGTACAGGAGGTTGTTATTGACAAAACCATTGTTATGCATGTAACATGTTTTCAACTGTGACAGATCAGCCAACAGGATCAGGATTTGCAGCAATACAAGGGTTGCCATTGGGGCTTCAGAAATTAGCAGAGTCGAACAAAATCCAGATTGATCAACATCTAGATGTAGTTGAAGGTTTTTGCTTGATTTTATAAAATTATTCTGTAATTTGCATGAACTTTATGTACATGTTAAATAAAATAATTTTACATCCTATATGTATCATTTGGTAAACTTGGTTTTCATTTTAAGAGTTGTAATATTATGCAAACATTTTGCTGGAACCCCAGTAATCAGTTGACATATCATGTATATATATTTTATGAAAGATAAATATTGCTTTAATATGTCCACATGTAGTCCTATGGAATGAAAGATAAAAGAAACAAAAATTCATTTCACCCTTACAGAAACATGGTTTGCTCAAACAATCCAGAAAGGTATTCTGTAATGTTGACTGCCAATTCAGATTGATTTTAAGGGCAATTAAACAGAATATAAAACAGCATGTTTAAAAGCTGCCCAGTCCAGCAGTTCCTGGTTTTCAAATGGAAGATTTAATGTAGTAATGTGATAATGGATCATTTAGATTTTCTTTATTGGTATGGGTGAATGCCCCATGAAAGCGTGTGTAGCAAAGGAGCATTCTGTAAAGGTACAAAGTTTTATCCTTGGTGATCACTGCATGAGAAAAACCCTAGAAACTACACTTGTCGACTTTGTCAACTCTTTACTTCTTTTTTGCTACCTGTGAATTACATCCCACAGTTTCAGTTCTGTCTCCTTGATTGGTCTGTGCTACCGGCCACATACACCATGTCCTTAGTATAGTTCTAGATATGTCAGTATAGGTTTTTCATTATGTAATCATGACCTTAATTATTGATGAATGAAATGCTATTCATAGAATGATGCAATTTCTATGTTTCAGTAAATTTTTTATGCAGTTTCATTTTAAGACTTGATATATTTGTTAAGATTTGCCGCAAGATTTGGAAAATGTTAGAAATGCCTTTTTTTATTGCTATGCCTGACCCTATATTGTCTAGGTCATGCTGAAAACCACCTACAGTTAGATATGGTAATTGAGTGTCATTAAAACTTAGCATTCTGTTAGAGGTCAGTCGATGTCCTTGAAACTTAGTGTTCATGTAGAGGGAAATAAAATAGAAGACAACTCTGAGTCAGTGTCACTGAAACTTAAAATTATAGTAGAGGGATAAAATGTAAAATGGAACCCAGAGTCAATGTCATTGAAATTTAGCATTTTTGTAGAGGGAAGTCAATGTCATTGAAACTTAGCATTCTTGTTGTTGTTGTTGCTGTAGTGCCATTTTTCAGTACAAGATAGGCTATACATGATGGCCAGTATAAATGATGGAGGAAGAACCCAGGGGAAACCCTGAAAAGAACCACCAACCCACAAGAAGCTACTGGCAAGCTTTCTCACATACCCATATTCGCCGAACCCAAGACTCAAACCCATGCAGAGACAGGTAAAACTTAGCATTCTATTAGAGGGAAGTCAATGTGATGGAAGCTTAGCATTTTAGCACTGCACCAGAGTATCTTTAAGACTTATTTGCACCAAAGTATCTTTAGGACTTATTTGCACCAGAGTATCTTTAGGTCTTATTTGGATCTTTTTCAACACAATACCAGTTGAGATCAATATCACATGGAAACCTTCTAGCACCAAAACCAAGAACAGAGCAATTTAATAAGAGCTTCCAATACTCTGGTACAGTCCTGTGGAACAAGCTTCCAAGTTACATGTAAATTTTAAGAAGAGATATCATAAGAATGTATGTGTTCTTGATAGATAATGGAATTTAGTATTTAATACTAAAACATGTTAAAATAACCTGTAATTATTGCTATCTTCATATAATGTGCATTTTATACTTCCCTTATGAAGGCATCAAGGCAAAATAGTCCTTGACTAATGAGCCACTCACTATAAATAAAGCATTATTATTAGTAGTAGTACATGTAGTAGTAAAGGGAAGTCAGTCATTGAAACTTAGCATTCAGTGTCAGTGGAATTTAGCATTCTAGTTTTGGGGGAAAATAAATAAAAGAGAATCCATAAATTTGTAATGCTAACGGTTTTAATACCAGTGTTAATAAAATATACAAAATTTAGGATATCAGTGAGCTTGAGGTTCATTCCAGGAAAGTTTTGAGAGTATTTGCTAGTTTTGCAAAAAAAGAAACAAAAATATAAAAAATGTTCGAAAATAGTTATTTGTTTATTGTATTTTAGGAAATGTTTTGTGCTAAGATCATTCTGATTTCACATCATATATATTGAAAAATATTTATGTTATCAAAATGAATGTTATTTCATGGCTTAGCACACAATTTCATGTTATGAATTACTATTGCGTTGTTGTTATTATATGGTTTAACACAATTTTTCAGCACAAGATAGGCTATACATGGTGGCCAGTATTATTGGTGGAGGAAAAACCCGGGAAATCCCGGAAAGAACCACCAACCCACAAAGTGAGATGGCAGTGATCCGTACCGGTGTGCGCTTTAGACTACTCGGCCATTTGGGGGGCCCATAATTACTATTATGTAGTAACACATTCTTCAGTTTGCATCTTGTTTCATTCATTTTTATAATCTTTTATAGTGATGCTTGGCTGGTCACGGCCCAACAGATACAGTGTGTATAATTCACCAAAGAAAGACAAGCAGCATTTCCTCTACATAGAAGAGGGTCAGTCATTATCAAACTGTCACACACACACACACATATATACATGTATATATTATATTATAATAAAATATTATATATGCCTTCATCATTAACATACATGTATATATATATATAATATATATGTATATATATGTTAATGATGAAGGCATATATAATATTTTATTTTATTTAGAGAACCACAGATTGGTACATATATGTGTATATTGTTTATATATACATGTCTAATGTATAGCATGAATAGAGTACTGTAAACTCACCCACAAATCTCATCACATACATTGAATTAACAATACAAGTAACTCCATGGAAAAAATGCACACACACAGATTTAAGATATTCAATATATTTGTCGCACATCATATAGGTCTGAATTCAGTGGATAAACATAGGACACATTGCAAATGATGAAGTACATTTACTTTTCAGTATGTCCCAAGTCGGTAAAAGTTAGTTTACACAGTTACACATGGCACAGTAAACTTGTCCAGTCACATTGGAAAATGAAAAAATCCATCCGATTCCAATGCTTTTATGGCACAGTAAACTTGTCCAGTCACATTGGAAAATGAAAAAATCCATCCGATTCCAATGCTTTTATGGCACAGTAAACTTGTCCAGTCACATTGGAAAATGAAAAAATCCATCCGATTCCAGTGCTTTTATGGTACAGTAAACTTGTCCAGTCACATTGGAAAATGAAAAAATCCATCCGATTCCAATGCTTTTATGGCACAGTAAACTTGTCCAGTCACATTGGAAAATGAAAAAATCCATCCGATTCCAATGCTTTTTTAAAAGTTTGGCACTGACTTCATTGAATAAAAGTTCTTTTTTTTTATTTGAAGATTGTAGTCAGCTCTCTTTGATGAAAGGTCATGCATTTTTGAAGTCACCACTAAAGGCCAGCTTTGGAGAACCAAGCAAATGCCCATTTCTAATTGTGGCGGCAACATCAAATAATTGTATTGTATGATGATACTGATTTTTTGTTTCCATTTGCTTAGTACGTTTTCATAATAGTTGGTGCTTCTATGGTAATGATTTCTTTCAAATTTTAGCAAACTATTTTATATGGGTACATTTTTAAAAAAGGAATTGGCCATCATTTGGTCAATTGTAGTAACAATTCCACCTGCTTATTAATTGGACCAACAATTAAGTTGGGGGGTTTTTTTTCTTCCCATTTGTGGTAGCATAGTGATGCTGCCAACCACTTGTGCATCAGAAATTTAACAAAGGGTCAACGAACAATAGAGATGCAGGTGTCCTGGTCTGATGACAAGGATTAGTACAGAAAATGTGGGTGTTCTGAAGAATTTAATTCTAAATGGAAAGAAGAGGAATTTTACTTAGATTCCACACACAAATGTCAATCTATAAAATTATATTTATTACTAGCAAGCAGCTGAAAATCCGGCAAAAGATAGATTACAAGACAATACCTCATCTGGTTGATCTCCACATCCAGAAATGTCAACAACAAAAAAAAGCTTATATCTCACAACTTACAGTACTCGTGCTTGATGTCAACATATTAAGCAGATTATGAAATAACAATGTCGCCAATAATACAAAAATCTGCAGATGGTATATTTTGTGGCCCTTAAGCAAAATAAAATTGCAGTTTACGACATTGGTGAAGCCTACGCGATGCTAGAATAAACATTTAAAACTTTATTTTTCATACATTTAAGAAGAAAACCTATTTTTTTTGTTTACGAGAAAAATACATATAAAATTTCAGGAGCTTCGCCACGATCATTATTCATGTGCCATCTCTTCTCCAAAATGATTATGAACTTTTTATAGTGTGTTTGTACTTTAGGAAAGATATTTTTTTTTTCATGTATGAGAAAAATACTTATACACATGTACAAAAAAACAAAAACAAAAACAATCACCATGAAATTAGAAAACAAAAAATGCTGAAAATATTTAAGGTAGGAAATATTTGTAGGTCTTTAAGTTTGTTCTTGCAGTCAAAACAGGTGAGTTTTAAGAGCACTCTTGAAAGAGATCACTGTGTCTTTGTGTCTGATTTGCATGGGCATAAAGAATATACAAAATATAAATTTGTTATATTCAAATTTTATACTGCTTTATACAGTGACACGGTATTAATACCCTTAAGATACAAAGTATCCAACCTATGAATCCAGTGACTTTCTTTAATTAGTCTGTTCATCTCTCCATGCGCAGCATCAATTGGCATGAATTAAAAATCATGTATAGAGTGATTATTTGTATTAAAATCAGAGGTGAATTGAGAATCCATGCAATTTTTATATGAAAGTGATTACTATTCATTGTCTTGGAAACTTGTTGATAAAGTGTTTGTCCAATATAATGCATGTTTCATTTTTTACAGGTTATGAAATAAATCACATTTGATATTCAGTGAGTGTTATAACATAGAGAAAACACTTTTTTCGGTATTTGAACTACTAAATCAGTACTTTCTCTTACATTTGCTCATTGAGAGCACCGACTTCTCTTACATTTAGATGATGAAAACATCTTTTTATATTTTCAGTTGGTTTAGTTCTAATAAAATTATCTTGCAAATTCTTAGGTCTCATATAAGGGAGAATTTGTTTACATTTGTAAAGTGTTTTTATGTTGTTTTTATTTGATAAATTGACAACACTTCAATATTTATTGATTACATGGCATGTACTAGGTAATGAAGGCTTACACTGTATTGTGAAAGGAATTATCTATGAGTCATGTAGTATATATATATATATATATATATATATATATATATATATATATATATATACAGGTATATACATGTACTTGTAATGTTCACAAAATTAAAAACAGACACATCTTGTGACTAATTCCTTACATGTATAATGGTCATGGGGCTTGCACACAAGGGATTAGTCCAGATACACACAAAGATGAAAAAGAACCATACATGTCCACGCAGTATAGCTTACATCTCTGCAGTTACCCAATGAAATGCAATAAATAAAAATGATACATCTTTTAGGGTTTGATTTCTGTGACTCAGGCTCATAAAGTACATAATGGTACATACTTTTAGGCTTTGATTTATGTGGCCAAGGTTTATTTGTTACATAATGGTACATCCTTTTAGGTTTCGATTTTTGTGGCCAAGGCTCCTATATTACATAATGGTACATACTTTTAGGTTTCGATTTTTGTGGCCAAGGCTCCTATATTACATAATGGTACATCCTTTTAGGTTTCGATTTTTGTGGCCAGGGCTCCTATATTACATAATGGTACATACTTTTAGGTTTCGATTTTTGTGGCCAGGGCTCATTTATTACATAATGGTACATACTTTTAGGCTTTGATTTATGTGGCCAAGGTTTATTTGTTACATAATGGTACATCCTTTTAGGTTTCGATTTTTGTGGCCAAGGCTCCTATATTACATAATGGTACATACTTTTAGGTTTCGATTTTTGTGGCCAAGGCTCCTATATTACATAATGGTACATACTTTTAGGTTTCGATTTTTGTGGCCAGGGCTCCTATCTTACATAATGGTACATACTTTTAGGTTTTTATTTATGTGGCCAAGGCTCATTTATTACATAATTGTACATACTTTTAGGCTTTGATTTCTGTGACCAGGGCTCAAGTAATTTATAATGGTACATACATTTTAGGTTCTGATTTCATTGGCTGACAGAAACATATGACAATAGTACATGCTTCTAGGTTTTGATTTCCATGGCTAACAGGCTGATATATTATGTAATGGTACAGTCATTTACATTTATATTTAGTAAAACTGCAATACTGTATTCTTTGTGTAAATATTATACTCAACTGCAGAAAGAAATAACAGATCTGCTTGTTATATATATTTTTTTTATTCTGTTTGCTTTCTTATTGCTACTACTTTAAACTAATTTTAACTCTTAAGTTAACCCTTTGAACCCTAATCTCCCCCATATTTCGGCACCCTAACCTGAACCTCCCCGGCATATTTTGACAATTTTATAGTGAATCTGGCAAATAGCATAACACAGGCCGGTATACCGGCCTTTCGGGTATATACACCATTACAATAGGCTGGTAAACCGGCCTGTCGGGTTCAAAGGGTTAATGAGAACCCAGTATAATGTGGTATTATATCAGCTTTTTCATTGTGTTCTTATTACATATTTATTATATTACCTTTTTAGGTATTTGTTTGCGCTTTTATGGCACAGCCTTGTAGAAACAATTGTACATATAAGATAGCCTCTCATATAATGTGAATCACTAACTTCCTTAAAGAGCGTTAATGAAATGGACACTATTTAATTTTTTGGTAGGAAAAAAATCGGCATAACAAACAAAATGTACGTGTATCAATCTGGGTAAATTTCCTATTGTTTCAAATTCGGTCTCACTCAGCCTGTTACAGTTTTGTCTTTCATTTGGATCTTTCCTTCTGACACTCCTTGGCACTTGATAAATTTTCATTTTAAGTTTGTGTAAACCAGCAGTGATTCATAATCATGAAGTCAGTTTTGTTTTATGAAATGTTCTCAAATATTCAAAATGCACATGAAAAGTGAGTACATCTCTTGTGTTATATAATGGTGTGTTTTGTGGATATTTCATGAATAACATATTTGATATTGATCATTGCCAATTAATATTTGTATTAGAATTCAGGATTTAGATTCCCAAGTGTTCAAACAATGGTTCAAAGATAGCAAACTATTTTGATCCTATATTAATGTCTCCCCTTTCCTTCCACAGTATCTGACTGCTATGCACGGCAGTGTTTGGGGGCAGCCAGGAGTTTCGTGCTGAAATTCAGTGATCAGGATCTGAACGAAGTGGTACAGGTGGAGAGGATGGCAACATGTACACGTGGCTGCTGTTGCTTAGTCGGCTGTAATCTGCCAGAACTCAGTGTGGAAACACCACCAGGTTTCATGATAGCAACAATACGAGAAGAGTAAGCTGATTTTTCTTGACCTAAGTTTGTGTTTTGATGGCACTGGAGTTAACATTGGTTTATAAAATCTGCAGTCACTAGTTCAGTCCCAACTTCTAAACATTGCATGTTCGTGGCTCCTAATCTCATGGTCCAATTTTCAATAAACTTCTCAATTTTTCTTCCTCAAGTTCATGATTTGTAATATTTTTCTTATTATTTGAATTGCAAGATATTTTTTTTCACTGTACAGGCGTAAAGAACTAAACTGTTAATATAAATACATTTAAATCTATGCAACGATGCTATACTTCTTTTAATTTTGAAAAAAGGGAAGGATTTCCTAAGATAACTTCATCTCTTTGCAAAAATAAAAGTAGCAAGATGTACAATTTAAAAATTAGTTATTTTTCATCCTATTTCAGTATTTCTATATATGATAAAAACCAAAATATTTTTTAAAATAATATGATCAGAATGATATAAAATGTTAACTTTTAAGAGAAACTTTGTTTAGTGAAATTCACAGATTCTCCAAATTTCACTAGCACAAGAGCCACCTCATACCATACCACTCCATGGACCATCTGATATCACATGTGGCACATCAAGCTGTCACATGGGCCACCACATGTGCTACCTCGTACACATGATATCAAAACTAAAGGTGTCAGTGGGTAGATGGGTACTCTGGTACCCACACATTCATAAGTACCTGGGTAATGAAAATTAGCTATAGGGTACCCATTTAGTTCATAAAAGAAAATGTTTCAGGGTTTAGAACAAAGAATGTATCTGGATATCTGGCAATATCAGAAGCAAGCAAGACACAAAAAATGAGTACAGTTCAGAGATTGTGTCATGTTACATTGATCCATCCCAGACCTCCATCTACTGATCTTATATTTTCAACGTGTGTGACCATTTGGCCATGTACTCGAACAGTTTCCTTATGTTCTGATTATTGTAACTGTACATTACATGTTTTGAAGAAAACAGGTGGTTTTCTTGAATTTGAAACCACATGTCACACATTAATTATAGTATGATACATACTTATGTAGCGGACCAATCTATATTGAAAAAACATGGCGCCAATTATTATCAAGTGAAATTGGCTTTATTGATGTGACTTGTGGATGTAGCAGCCCCAGTCTAATTTGGACAAGATTACATTTTACCTGGAAATCTGATTTTCATTTTAGCATGAATACATGTTATCTGACTGCAACACATTTTATTTATTGTTGAAGCGATTAAAATTATCTATACTAAGCATGTTTTCTTTTTATATTTGATGCTTTATTGTTGTTGTTGTTGTTTTTTTCAGCACATGATAGGCTATATATGGCGGCCAGTATTTTTGGTGGAGGAAGAACCAGGGAAAACCCCTGGAAAGAACCACTGACCCACGAGAAGCTACTGGCAAGCTTTATCACATAACTACAATTTAGCCGAATCTTAGACTCGAACACATGCAGACAGAGGTGAGATGGCAGTGATCTGTAACGTAGAGAGCTTTAGACCACCAGGCCACTCAGGGCCCCTTTGATGCCATATTAATGGATTTATTACTTTATAATCATCAACAGTAACAGATTTGTTGTACAGTTTAGACATTATACAGTTGCAAAATGAACACACAAAGTGTATATTTTCGTCCACTCTAAAGCTGAAATTGTTGATGCTGTAAATATCTGAATTCACAAATGGTCATAAGTTTTAAATATGTTCAACCTTATATTCATTATGTCATTGCATTTGTTTAAGTTTTGTAGTGGGACAATGTCGGATGAAATATTGATTTTTTTTTAAAAATCACATCACTATCAGACAAATGCAGAGTCTCGGGATGACAGTTTTTTTTTTTTTTTTTACTTTGACGAGCATAGCAAATTAACTACATGCACACTTAAAGTGGGATATTAGATTCCCAATAATAACATTTGATAGAATCAGTAATGTTTTCATAATACAAAACAAAACAACACAAAGTTTGAAAGTGATAAATTATTTTGCACGTATATGATATTGAAATGTTAGTTCTAAGTGAAAGATGGCTTCATTCCTGGTCCATTCTTCAAACAGCAGCACAGGATTTAGAAGATGAAATCAACTTGAATCCTATTTATGAACTAACAAATGGACTTGTACTTGAATTCATACATTGATAACATCATGGCAAGTACTCATATGTCTTGTTCAATATTATTTCAAAGTAGAACTCTCTTAAAATGTTTATAGAGTAGGTGGAAAAGAAAAAAAAAATATTATCACTGAAAAGAACGTTCCTGGGTTTAAAAATGTGAAGGAGCTAATTAATGAGAGCCACATTCAGGCCATATATGACCACTAAGAAGACTGAACAAACAGTATTTATGATGAAGCAAAGAAAACTATTTAGCAGATAAACAAAATGAATGAAAATTAAAGTGAAAATAATTTTTGCACTAAGAAGAAGCCAGTTTGTGTTCAGGCAAGTGGTAATTTTGTTGACAGTGATGACAATGATGATGTTTATAATGATAAACATTGTTTCAATGACAATTATGAATAAATATTGCATTTTTGTTGTTTGCCAAGTTGTTTTACATACATATGAACTACTTCTAATGTTTAAGTTAACTGTCATAAAAGTTGTGAAATGTATTTATGATTTTCATTTAAAAATGATAATATTGAAGTCAGTCAACAGATTTAATGAAAGCAATGAATTCATCATGAAAAATGCAGTCAGATTATCAAATTTCATAATATCTCAACAAAAAAGAAAGCTATAACATTTTATATGAAAATAACATTTTACTTCAGTTTCATGACTGCCACATTATTAGAATACACCTATACAAGACAAATTCAAGAAATTTGTACATAGTTCAGAACTTAACAGTTGCATAACTTTTTTCCTAATAAAAATATTTTAAAAAATTAAACTGTTCTGGCATGCTGTTAAACAGATCTATATGAAGAAATCAAGTTTTTGCAGTTACATGTATTTTAATGTTAGAAAAATGATTGGTGTTGCTAGTGGATGTTATATGAGAGAACAATGGTAGAGGAGTGGGAGTCTGTAACACTAGAACATGTTACATCAGGAAAAGGACAAATGAGTAGCAGTTTGCAAATTTTGAAAAAGGAATTCTACAATGATATAATACAGCCTTCAGAATTAATCAGCCTGAATGTACTACCTTTGATCAAGAGTTAAACATGTGATAGACTAATGAAAGTGAATGTTGTGTATAAATAATTTAACATTTTGTCTGTATTTTAGCCGATTTGTAACAAGAATTTTAACTAAATGCAGACCCAGGTATAGTTGTAGAAATAAATGTATGCCCTTCATATGGTTTTCTATAATTATGGCATATAGTATACATGTATCAATAAGTCTTTTTATGCTCAGATTGTGCTTTGTTTGCCACTCATGTTGTAATAATTACACTTATACCTCTTGGGGAATTCTCATGTATGAACTTACAACACTAGTCCATGTTCACATTTAGAATAATTCTCCTTTGATCAAGTTCCCGGGTAACTGATCATTAAGATCATTGGGCACCTGGTTGACTTTTTTCTAAAATTGACATCTTTAACCACCAAAATGGGCTACAATATACATTCACATAGGGTACCTCATGCCAGAGTATGATTTGCTACTGCCACATTGGTCAACTCATAAACCACTTCATTCAGTCACATGGGCCACTGCATGATAACAGTTGGTTTCTTGAGTGTTGTAATTCCATTTCAGATAAATACCCACCTTCATTTGAGACAAGGGGCCCTGAATGGCCAAGTTGTCTTGAGCACTCACCATTAAGGATAATTGCCATCTCATATTTATCTGCATGGGTTCAAGTCTTGTGGATATGTGACGAAGCTTTCCAGTAGCTTCTCATCGGTCAGTGGTTCTTTCTGAGGTTTTCCTGGGTTCTTCCTCCACCAGTTTTACTGGCTGCCATGTATAGCCTATGCTGTGCTGAAAAATTGTGTTAAACCATACACTAACAACAACAACATTTGAGACAAAGATAACATAACATTATCAGTTACTAATCAAATATGAATTGATCCCATGCATCATGGAAAAGAAGCATGATACCTGTCAACTTTTTAAAAGCCATGTAGAGAGACTGAAAATAAAAATAGAAAGATTGGGACCTAAAGTCAGGCATTTTTTCTCTGCATTTATAAGCCTTGGTTCCACTCAATATTGACTGATCTGCTAGGTCCAATACACATGAAATTCTCGTAGGACATGCTCTTTCTCCCTTTGACACACCTTATTTTCCCCTAGGGTGTGCTTCTTTTCATATTCTGGTCAGCAGTGACCAAGCTGCACAAGAGTTAAAGGTTGGTCTTTAGTAAATAAGCAAGAAAGCAAGTTAATCCTTATCATTGCATTGCAGTTATCTTGTAAAAAGGACTGGCCCTCCAATATAATTCAAAGAAACCATTTTCTACAGTGTGTTATACAAACACCAGCAATTGATTGGCAAATAAATGAATTCCTATTTTGTTTTATTTAGTGGTGCCAAAAAAAAGCCGTCTCGAGCTACCTTACATGTATAAACTCTTTTTTTCATGTTCTATTATCCAACCTTATATCTTTTTTCTGAACTCAAAAGGTATGTAACATTGTTTACTAAATACCTGTAATTTATTTGTGCTGAATTAAGTTTTTGAGGGCACATAAACTGCTTGGTGTGTTTCTTCATTCCTTCTTTTAATTTAACGATGGCAATTCATGTTTGTATATATGTACAGCGAAGTGTTCACTTGTGTATGTTTCTTTGATGGGAATGGAGATGTTGCAGCATTCACTGTCATCATTTCTTGGGATTGAAATTAATTGATGACAATTTTATTGCTGTGGTGTTTTGTTGCTGTGGTTTTATTTTCTGATTTTTGTATCGTAGGTTTTTAAAAAATCATAAATAAGTATGATTAATGTTTAACCTAACATTCTATTTGCCAAAGAAAAAATTCTTTGTAGTGTGATAATAATTATTATGCCACAACAATATTCACTGGTGATAAAATATAAAATGGCTTCTGTGGATTACATAAGATATATCTGTTTGTGTAGGATTTTGTTTTAGGAAGTATGAAAATTAACATACATTTATTTGTGTTTGAATTAATCTAATACAATAAAGATACAAGTGTGTAGAGGTTCCCGTGGGGTGGGGACTGCTCCCAGTATTATTTGTAATTATTACAGAAGACTCACCCTGGCTTGTTTTTGTTAGAAATTGAAGTAGTGATAGAGAGATGCAAAGCTCCGAGCCCCCAGTCAGCAATGCTGACAGTTAAATTACTGAATACACAGAAGGTGAAATTCTAATAAACATCAATTTAATACCATTCAGTAACAGATAGTCATTTCTCAAATGAAATTCAATATTGAAAACCCTATCATTCGTTTTTTTTCTCGACCAAGTGATGGACTATTTCATCATCGTATGTAGTGTGATAGATTTTCCTCCTGTCCTGTGTTCCTACTCATCTGTATTATGCTTTCTCTGGACTGGTTCTCCAGTTCCCCTCCAGTCCATCAACGTTTGTCTCTGTTCTCTACTTTTCTCATCTCCCAGAGACTTGTGACCAACTGCACTAGGATATTTCCCTACTGCTCCTCAGGTCCCTAAAAGCTTCTTGTTTGAACACACAAGTACATTACATTATTCTTCTAGCTATCTAGACTCACACAAAATAACAATCTATCAGCAGATAAGCCATTACCTTCTTTTGTCATGCATTTGTGCACATCAAAATACCCATACTTTCTGATATGGTGTACAAGGTTAGGATTCTTTTACATATTAGGGGTATTTGTTTTCCTGAATTACAACTTTGAATCCAAGAAATGCAGTTAACTGGCTTACAGTGCACATACTACATGAAATCTGAAAAAAATATCTTTTACATTACAGAAAGACCTGTTTCAGACCTGTTTATCAGATTTATGATGCAGACGACACACCACTGTATTCTCTTCAGGCCAAGTGCTGCTACCCAAAAGTTTATTCTTGTTTCAGTGATGTTTCTATCATGGTTTGTATATCATTCATAATATTTCCTTTTTTTTGTATTTATTCTGTTATTTTTTATTTGGCCCAGATAAATCAGTTACAGCAGAAATATGTTAGAAGCCAATTTTAGTCTAACAAGCCCCATTATTACTGTATATGTTGGAACACCTTATTTGTTGGGACACTATAAATTTATTTGAATAAGCCCAATAATTACTATTTGGGATTTCATCAAATTGATTTAATTTTTAACATAATGGACAGGTTATAACACTGTATGAGCTCAGTTTTTCATATTTTACCCATCAAAGATTTACATGAAAAATATAAACATATTTTGAATAACCCTTTCAAGCAAAATTTTTGTTTCAGAAATTCAAATATTTATGGTAACAGCATTTGTGAAAAATGAAAATCTCATTCCAGTTTTTTTTCCTGTACATTACACTTATAGAGATGCATTATCACATCCATTGTTCTTAGTGTTTTGAGGAAAAAGTATTTACAGTGGATGCACAACATGAACGGGGCCCTGAGTGGCCAAGTGGTCTAAAGCGCTTTCCATTATGGATCACTGCCGTCTTACCTCTGTCTGCATGTGTTTGAGTCTAAGATTCGGATAATGTAGTTATGTGAGAATGCATGCCAGTAGCTTCTCGTGGATTGGTGGTTCTTTCCAGGGGTTTTCCTGGGTTCTTCCTCCACAAATAATACTGGTCACCATGTATAGCCTATCGTGTGCTAAGAAATGGCGTTAAACCCTATAAAACAACAACCTAAACATGAACATTCACATAACCAAACACAGAGCAGAGGGTTCATTTTTGTCTCTAAAGCACATTTAATTCATTAACCCCTGGAAATTTTTGTCAACTTTGCCTGAAATGGGTTTAGGAAACAAATTATGAAGGCTACTTTTGAATACATCCAAATACATCTGCTTCCAAGAGAGTTATGTTTAGTCAGATGCAGAAGGGTAATTGAAATTCTTTTCTTTTTGACCCGTCATTTTTATTTTAGTCCTGACTACTTTTGACTCCAAAATTCCGCTTTTGCAAAGGCTAACTCTGTGCAGTTCAAACTGGTCTGCCTTAGATCAAAGAGTCTTATTAAACGCATATAATGTGCTCTTTACAGCACTCTGTCCATTTTCACAGTTCTATTAAATACATTGTATGCTAATAATGCTCTCTTGACAGCACTCATCTTTACTTTATATTTTGATGCCAATGTGGCACTCCCACTCTTTATGATTCACAGAATGTTTCAGTATTCATTTAAGTGTTCCAAAATGTATTGTGCATATCACATACTATATAATATTCTTCAGTGCTATATTTAAACAGAAAGTAAAATCTATGTCATCCATCAAAATAGTGAGCAATGTCTGACATAAAATGTTTAGTCAATCTTAGGAACTTTAAATCTTACTTGACAGCATCGGAGTAATATTTGTCTTGTATAAATGTATGGCTAAAGATTGACTTTCGTATCGGAGTAATATTTGTCTTGTATAAATGTATGGCTAAAGATTGACTTTCGTATCGGAGTAATATTTGTCTTGTATAAATGTATGGCTAAAGATCGACTTTCGTATCGGAGTAATATTTGTCTTGTATAAATGTATGGCTAAAGATTGACTTTCGTATCGGAGTAATATTTGTCTTGTATAAATGTATGGCTAAAGATTGACTTTTGTATCGGAGTAATATTTGTCTTGTATAAATGTATGGCTAAAGATTGACTTTCGTATCGAAGTAATATTTGTCTTGTATAAATGTATGGCTAAAGATTGACTTTCGTATCGGAGTAATATTTGTCTTGTATAAATGTATGGCTAAAGATTGACTTTCGTATCGGAGTAATATTTGTCTTGTATAAATGTATGGCTAAAGATTGACTTTCGAATTGGAGTAATATTTGTCTTGTATAAATGTATGGCTAAAGATTGACTTTCGTATCGGAGTAATATTTGTCTTGTATAAATGTATGGCTAAAGATTGACTTTCGTATCGGAGTAATATTTGTCTTGTATAAATGTATGGCTATAGATTGACTTTCGTATCGGAGTAATATTTGTCTTGTATAAATGTATGGCTAAAGATTGGCTTTCGTATCGGAGTAATATTTGTCTTGTATAAATGTATGGCTAAAGATTGACTTTCGTATCAGAGTAATATTTGTCTTGTATAAATGTATGGCTAAAGATTGACTTTCGTATCGGAGTAATATTTGTCTTGTATAAATGTATGGCTAAAGATCGACTTTCTTTCTAAGATTACAGATGTGGAAACTGGAGATGAAGTAGCAGAACTGTGTAAGCAAACAAAGAAAAGTGGGAGAGAATTTATAGGTGTGGAAAACAAGATCTTCATTGAATGTGAGTTTAGTTTAAGATTTGACCTTTTT
The DNA here is from genome assembly GCA_029339505.1 of Unio delphinus. Classification (NCBI taxonomy): domain Eukaryota; kingdom Metazoa; phylum Mollusca; class Bivalvia; order Unionida; family Unionidae; genus Unio; species Unio delphinus. The sequence continues at coordinate 2,978,150 of JAQISU010000122.1, read as the reverse complement.
GTGATAATGAAACTATTTCAGTAGTTAAGACGTTTTAACAACTTATTTCAGTATTGATGTTTTCAAATAATACTTAACCATACAAATTGCAGAAACTTTGGTTGGGTGGTCACTTTTTCTTGCCCATACAGAAGAAAGTATCTGAACTCAGAACAACAGAATTGCAACCCTGTTAATAATAATAATAATGAGGACTTTGTAAATCGCCTTATCTTTAGAAGCTCTAAGCGCTTTACAACATCTATAATGATATAATAACAAAAAACACAAAACCATGAAATTAGAAAACAAAAAAATGTGACAATATTTAAAGTAGGAAACATTAGTCTTTAAGTCTGTTCTTGCAGTCGAAAAATTTGAGTTTAAAGATCGCTCTTGAAAGGGATCACTGTGTCTTTGTGTCTAATTTCAATGGGCAATTCATTCCACATTGCTAGGCCCTGGTATGCAAAAGAACATTGTCCATATAGGGACCCCAAGTGGTCGAGTGGTCTAAAGCGCTTTCCGTAACGGATCACTGCCGTCTCACCTCTGTCTTTGTGGGTTCGAGTCTAAGATTCGGCTAATGTAGTTATGTGAGAAAGCTTGCTAGTAGCTTCTTGTGGGTCGGTAGTTCTTGGGGGGGGGGGGTTCCCGGGTTCTTCCTCCACCAATAATACTGGCCGCCATGTGTAGCCTATCTTGTGCTGAAAAATGGCGTTAAACCCTAAAAACAAACAAACAAACATTGTCCATAGACTTCGTTTTCATAGTGGGAATAATGAGTATGATTGTCAGAAGAGGAGCATAAGTATCTTGCTGGTGTGTACATATAGGTGAGACCATCAGTGAAACATAGCACAGAGAATGAATTTTGTGTTTGATTCTGGATCGACTGGATAGCCAGTGTAAGGTACAGAGCAGCGTGGAGGTATGCACTGATCATGATACTCTAAGGATGATCTGAACAGCTGTGTTTTGAACTTTTAGAAGTTTCTGGAGTAGATATTGTGATGAACCAGACAGAATTGAGTTACAGTAGTCCAGTTTTGAAAGTACTAACGAATACACCAGTGTTTTAGTGGCATCAACTGAAAGGTATTGTTAACACTACATTGTTAAGATCACTTTTCTCCTTTTTGTTCATAAACATACAGTACCATTAGCTGTAGCATTAGCAGCGCTAATGTTTTGAATTTAACATTTTGCAAGATACAGTGTAATGTACCAATGAATGGATGCAGGCTGGGCACAGAGTTGTGTAGAACACTTGTGTTATTCCCATGCCTTTAAAGAAACTACTTACCAAATGCTTGTAATTCTTCAATGATAATCACATTCTTAACTTTCATAATTTTTGTAATATAAGCAATATTAAACCACTGAATTTTTCTAAAGAAATTACATGGCAAGCCATGCCACATCCCTCACCACCCCATTCCAAGCCATACGTTTTTTCAGCTTATTTTCAAAGTTAATTATACCAATGCTTTAACAGTGGATATTGTGAGAACCTACCTCAGTCTGTTTATCCATCAGTCTGACCATCTGTCCATATCTCTGTATCCTCTTAAACTGATGGCTGGGAATTCATCAACTTGATAATATGTTGCCCATGTGGTTGTTGTTGTTATAGGGTTTAACACCTTTTTTCAGCACATGATTCATGGTGGCCTGTATTAATGGTGTAGGAAGAACCCGGTAAACCCCTGGAAAGAACCACCAACCAATGAGAAGCTACTGGCAAGCTTTGTCACATACCTACATTGGTCGAATCTGAGACTCGAACCCGTGCAGACAGAGGTGAGATGGCAGTGATCCAAAATGAATAGCACTTTAGACCATATATGTTTGTCAAGCTTCAATGCCCATTAGCTGGATTACTCGTAAGCTAATATTGAGGTTGCCCCTTGTACTAAATGCTTCCCAGTGATCAGGAGCTGGGGGTTTTAGGTTTGGATCAGTGTTTATAAGGCCTAAATTTTTATTTAGCTGGCATTATGCTTAAGGATTTATCAAATGTTGCTCATATTTCTCCTTTCAGATCTGAAAGACCTGGATGTAAAGCAGAAAGTAATCTTACTTTGCTCAATGTTTCTGATAGATTTCCATTTCTTTGAGCATGATAGCCGATGGTGTTGTTAATAGACTGTTTGTATACTTTATCATTCACCATTGTTTTCTTATAAATAATTTTACAATGTCATAGAATTTTACTGTTTTTGTTTTTATTATTTAACTGTAAGTTTAAAAAAGCTATTTTACATACATACGTATGTATGTATGTATGTATGTATGTATGTATGTATGTATGTATGTATGTATGTATGTATGTAAAATATGGTTTTGTTCAGTATTAGTAGGTGCTAAAATGGTTTTGTTCAGTATTAGCAGGTGCTAAGTGTACATCAGGTTGGTGATGTATTTACTGATTTTACTGTATTTCATGTAAGTTTTCATGCCCTTTAATTTATAGTACACAATCCAGTTATAAAATAATAATTATTTAACTGTATCATATTCTTTTGCACATAGAACTTTTTTTTTTTTTTTTTATTAAATCCTTTAAATTATCATACAAAAAAGTTCTACTAAGTAGATATGTTTGCAAAAAGTATCGCAAATACCATATCACCATTTTGTTTTTACATAAATTAATGAGAGAATATGATCATGGCCATATACAGTTAGGGTGGTTCTCATGGTTGTTTTTTTAAATTATTTTTAACCTTGTATTTTGATGTGTTAAAAGATTCCCATATCAAATGTCTTTGAAAATATGCTGAGGTACGATTTAGATTCATCCAATGACAAAAGTATTGTTTGCTAAGCGTGTGATATAAATATAATTAACTTTGGGTAAGTTCGTAAATGAGGCATCCAATTATATGAAAATAAATGATTAAGAAATAAAAGAATCACCATTTATAATCGCACAGAAAGGTCTCTTATCATTTCATATATTAATTTTTCAACTACAAAGTTTTATATTTTTGACTTTAATCAAGACAAGAACTTCATGGTTCTAACAGTTTTGGAAAATTATTGATGTATGGTATAGATATGTAAAACTACCCATATCCATTTTATCTGTCTGTTTGCTTCCAGTAAATTTGTAATTGAAGTATCAAATGAAGCAGGAGATTAAGAAATCAAAGACCATTGGTAAATCATTTTATTCTTTTATGATGTTTTAATCATTTTGATGTTTTCTTTATTTAAATTTAGAAGAAAAGTTAGCATTTCAAATGGCTTGGAACAAATGCCCATGTAAGTTATATATTCATCAAATTATAATGCACAGATAGGTTACGGAAGATTTCATTCTTTTATTACTTCTTTAACCATGTATTTTAATTTTTGTTATTTGGCTCAAGAAGTTCACATGATATTGATGTCAAAATACAAATACGTTGTTTACTGAGAATATTTTTCATAAAATGATTAATGAAAAACATAAGTATTTGTTGCCTCAAATAACACTGACCCAACCTATTTGTTATTTTTGCATATCACATTAAATAATGAAACAAGAGATCAGGAAATAAAGAAAAAACACCTTTAATCATAGTCATCTCTCATTGAAATGGTAATTTATCTGTTAATCTACTCTCATTCATTGATCCACCCTTATTTGTCTTTTTTATTTTTGAAAAAGTGTAATGATTGGTGGATAAAATCTCTTATTATCTTTACTATAACTACTAGTGTTTTTTAACTGGACAAAGGCCTTCACAGAACATATCCTTAAATATTATCATTAACTAGTCCTCTTTATTATGTCTGTCACCATAACAAAACACCATGTGTGTTTGAAAATTAGTTTTTAAATCCATTGATGTTTTCTTCTCAAACAAAACTTGTATTGCAATGCATGCTGAAGTGAAGACCACAGGCCATTGGTCAACTAGTCTTGCTGTTTCATTTTAGTCAGACAAACATAAAATATAAAACTTCGTCATTTTCTATTGTAAACTTGAAAACCATCTTGTAAGTGCTTGTACTGTTTTGCCAATTTACATTTTATTGGGAATCTATTTTACAATACACTCCTCCATTATCTTTGCTGATGAGTACAAATATCAAGTGTTGTGTATACTAACTTGTAATTACAACATCTGTATGGACTATATAACCTTGATAGTAATTGACATATTTTGATTTTCCCAAAGATAGCCTCATTTCACTATAGGTAACCTTGCTGATTGGACCTTTTATGTTGAATCTTGCTGTCTATTTGGTTTCAGCTGTAATAACCTGTCACCAAAGCTCAAAGCATATTTAATTAGGATATAAATTACACTGGATAGCCCCGTGTTTGTTGTGACAATGTATATTGTAATTAAAACTAGAATGAATGATTGATTTAGAGGTATTGCATGATTATGGAATATAGTAGTGTTCTAGTATGTGAGGAAGACCACGAGTATCATGTAACTGGAAATACAGATTACAATAGATGTGTAACTTCTTCTCTCTCGCCAAAAGCTACAAATAAAAACTACCCTGATTAAATACAGTCTTTCACACCGACACAATGTTGTTTCATCTCTCTCATACACACACACACACACACACATTAACTAAAAAAGTTTTTTTTGTGTTTTATTGTTTATTACAGTTTAATAATGAGGTTATTGTTGCTCTAAGAGCAACTTAATTTCTTGACAACATGGACTTATATCATTGCATACAATTTACCGATAACTAATACCCATAACTAATACATGTTCAGACCATAATAATCACATTGCCAACATAACACACTGTAACAGATACAAAGAAGTATACTCTAAATGCAGATGAGCTTTCACACTGAGGCATTATTGTTTCAGCCATCTCTCCATGCTCTCTCTCTCTCTCTCTCTAATAAAAAAAGTTGTTTTGAGTACTGTTATTGTTACTTTAATGGACTCTTTAGTTAAGAGCCGAATGAGACAAAATATTTACGTTTATTTTGTATTTTATACCGTTAGGTTGTCAAGTAATGCATGTTCCATAGACTTTGTTCAGATACAATCCCATTATTCTTCATACATGGGCAGTACCACAAAATGATAATTAATTATTTTACATACAATTTTGGTACTCTGAAAAATTACATGAATTATGGTAAACAAATTATGGCTTTTTGTTTTTCTAAAATTTTAGTATAAAACCTGTTTTGCCAGGAACTGTTTACTTTGTTATTAAATAATCTGTGCTCTGACTTCATTACAAAACTTCCAGATAAAATGTGTTATTTGCCATGGATTTTACAAAAGGTCTGGCACTAAATTTAATCAAGAAAAGTGGATGTCTGGTTCAACCACTATCCATGCAAGGGTTAATATTTTTGGGAATAACCAGTACTTCAATTTTGACATCATCGTGCTAGATTCAGTCCAATTTACAATTAATCACACTTTATTGAGACCATATACAAAATATTGATGTACTTCAAAATTGATTTTGTTACATGCAATTCTGTTCATTTATAAAGCAATCCACAGAAAGTATTAGACCAGTTGCTCCAATGTCACTCACTGCATTAAAGTAAAAAAAAAAAAAAAAAAAGGGCAATCACTCTAACAAATAGATATCTTCAAAGGAGTATTAGTCATTGAGGAGCAAATGAATTGAATAATTGTTGTTTGAAGATATGTGTAACCAGATTTTCTGAAATGAATGCCTACATGATCTGTTGACATTATCAAATACAATTATTAAATCTGCATTCAAAGAAGATATAACCTGAGAGCAGTTTTCTACCTCATTCACTGGTTGTGTTCACTTCAGTATCCCATGTATCATCCGGAATTCAACATTCTCTGACTTAAGTCCGTTATTCAGAAATCAGTTGATAAAACTTAAACTTTCACAACTGCTTTGGAATAAATTAGAGACAAATAACTGGGAACAATATTGCACAAAAGACATTTAGGCTCATTTTTAAAGGTTCTCTTGAAAGAAAATTTCATAACAGATACAGAAAATAACAACATGATACAATACTCCTCGATAACTTGTGCCTGGATAACTTGCAAACCCACTGATAATGTTAGATGAGGCACTGAATAAGTTTTTTTGGCCAGAAAATGCAAATAAATTGGTCACTATTTTTTTAACATGAAGAAAATCAAGAAAATTGGTCAATAAAACCTTGATATATTGCTTGTTTATTGTCAAAAATGGCTGATAGTACCAAGAAATTGTAATTAATATCATGAAATTCTCAACATATAATGAAATGTCATATATTTTGATAAATTTTATTTCCAAACAACATTCTCAGATACCTACAAATAACAATACTGGATGAAATTTCAGTCAATGAAAATGTTACAAATGCCTACTGGTAAAATAAAAAAATACCAATTAAGCAATTCTTTTATAATGAAATTCATCTTTTAGTTCTGTCTGTCAATTTCAGTATTGAATGCAATAGGTCTCTTGTTTTCAAATGTGAAAAATGTCAATCTACCACCCTAGCTGTGTCGGAGAGTATTTCTTTGAGAACCTAAATTAAGTGCTGATAATGTTTTCATCCCCACCTTGAAGAAGTATATGTTGTATTGTGACACTCAAAAAAAACAGACCTGCTTGGTGTTATCATGTTAGTTATGTCTTTTGTATCAAATAAAAGAAAGGAAATAGAATAAAAGAAAAGATAAAAGGCATGTAAATTCTACTTGTATAAGAGCTTGCAGTCACGTGTCAGACCAAAATATTTCAATTTATCAATTGAACTTGTTATAATTTATCTACCATAATTTAGCCTACTCATTCACTTTCAAAGATAGCAAGGCATCCAAGCAAAATTAGTACTTGATAAATAAAATTCTTTGTTTCTCTTATGCAGTTCATCATGGAGATTTCCAGAGTTTGTAGTAAACTATAAATGTCTGAATTTGGCAGTCAGAGATTTCTTCAAGGATGAGAAGTTTCATTATTACTTGCAATAAAATCACGGCATCATTATTTTGCTAATGGGACAATTTTAAAAAATCCAGTTTCAGTATGGATGGTTGTTTCATGAAATAAATGTACCTAGTTTTTAAAGAAAAAAGTCATGTTTTGAATCAAGAACAAGAAAATGCAGTGACATAATACACAGTATTTTTGTGTACACATGATGGTTACTGAAAACTCTTGTACTAATTTTGTTCATGATTTTTTAAAATCTTGATTACAGTAAAGGTTTGGCCCAAAAAAGCATACAACTTCATTTTATAAATATCTTTTATTAACAGTTAATTCTAATGTTATTATAAAATGATTATTTAGCCATTAAGCAAGACTTGCCTCAACACACAGTTTCCCTCGATACCCAGCAGGGATAGCTTTCCCTTCTCAGTTTTTCCCTCAGTAACTTGAACCTTTGCTGATAGTGCACTCTGTTTTTTTTTACCCCATTATGTGCAAGTTATCAAGGGTTAGATATATTAGGATCCTTTACAAGCCTTGGATACATGTATATCTACCAACACTTAACATGGCAATTGAAGCTCATTAAAAAAAAGTCTTTTTTTTGTTAGCCAGCAATAATGACCAAATAAATTTGTGTTCAGTGATTTTATTGTATTATCTTGTTATTGTTTCCAAAGTTTTAAAAAAAAATCTTGTTAATACAAGATATGATTTTATTTTTTAACTTGTGGTGGTTTTGCCCAAAATATAAACCATTATTTTGTATGGTGGTGGGTACTATATGCTTATTTAAGCAGATGCATATTAGAAGTTACATTTAATGATTATATTAAATATTTCTTGCATTTTATCATTTTGTCAAATATATTTTTTAATATGGGAAAATGTGTACCGGTAGTTATATTTTAAAAATATTTTATGTTTTCAAAGAATTATATTTTTCTAGCAAAACTTTTATTTTTGTACATATAATAGCATTCATATTTAATCAGAATTTAGCAGATGGATGGACATAAGTGTCACATGTTCTGGTTGCTATGGCTACGATCATGGCATCATCATCAACATTAAGATCTGGGTCTAAGTTTTTGCAACTCATACATAGGTAGGGTTTACATCATAGTTAACTTGGCAGGTGAGACAAGCACTCGTTATCCTCCTGGTATTCAAGACAGGAAATATAGCTGTTATTATGTCCATATGTCTGTCTGTAGGACATCTGTCTGACTGACTGTTAAGATTTTCCTTTCCAGATCATACATCTCAAACTGTTCAAGGTATTTCGGGCAGTCTTGGCACACATGTCAATCAAGCAGGATGCTTAGAGGTGTCTTTTGATATATTGGGGTAACATTGTTTGTTACCATGGAAATAGTGTGGAATAAAAAGTATAAAATTAGGTATTATATAAATAAATCAATAAGAACAGAACACCCACTCTACCATGTACCTTGATATAAGGTGGTACTTTTTGATTAGATATTTATAGCCATGGATCCCATTTTGGATAGGAATATTATGTGTAAAATACTTAAGTATAAGGTTACTTTACCTCAGTACAAGGTTACTTGACTTCAGTACAAGGTTACTTGACTTCAGTATAAGGTTACTTGACTTCAATATAAGGTTACTTGAGTTAAGTATAAGGTTACTTTGCCTCAATATCAGGTTACTTGACTTCAGTACAAGGTTACTTGATTTCTGTATAAGGTTACTTTACTTCAGTATCAGGTTACCGGTAATTGACTTAAGTATAAGGTTACTTGACTTCAGTATAAGGTTACTTGACTTCAGTATAAGGTTACTTGACTTTAGTATAAGGTTATTTTACCTCAGCATAAGGTTACTTTACCTCAAAGGTTGTCCACTTTGTGACTGTCATGTAGAGTCTGAATGTGAAGGAGTAGTGTAGTATAAAGAAAAGAGGTATTTGGGAATAGGGTATTAACATAAGTAGTATGAACATTGAGAATCCTGGACCACCAGCAGTCTCATGTGGAGGATCAATGGGATATGTCATGCTTAGATAACTGTTGTTATTATATGCATTTAAAAATTATATTTAATTGTTAATATAATTTATCAATATATAATTGCATACAAATTATATTTATTAATAAAGATATTTATTAAAAAAGATCACCTGTATCCTGCCTTTATTTCTTCTTTTTTGTTTAGACTGTACTGTTGGGTATGGTTCCTAAGTTTAGAATTACAGGGAAAGGTTTACTATCAACACATCTTTTAAAATTTCTACTACCACCCCTAACCCATCTGAATTCATACAATTTGCCCACTTTCTATGTCACACTGTTTCTTTTGCTATGGAAATCTTTGCCAATTTTACTTAGTTTTGTTAAAATCACGGTAAAAGAAGAAGAGAAAGGAATATTTGTTTAAATCTTCCTTGTCTATAAATTCGTGGAAAGTTTTAGAAAATAATATACACATTCTTTTGTGTACATTGCAAGGGTAACCTATGTATAACACCTTTCTTGCTAATATACATCATTCTAGTTAATGCTTATTTTATTCCCTATCTTAATATATATTTTATGGAAAAATAATATGCATGTTAGAGTTGAAGTAGATGCCTCATGTTTTCAGGGAGATATCCTCCGGTTATGGGCATACTGCAAGGATGTATATTGTAAGACACCCTTTTACAAATAAAACATTACGTAATCAAATGCCTTCAACTGGTAACTGACTACTTATTAAACATCAATGACTTTGTGATCTGCTGTAGATCAAAAAGTAGACAAACTATTACATGTCATCAGCAGGTGTGCTTAAAAAAACTAAACAAAATTGTCAGAAAAATGGGCTAACATTTTTTTAATCTACTGTCAATATGTGCTTCTTGCAAATGCATACATTCATGATGAACTAAAACTATCCAGATGGTTCTCCAGTTCCTGTTGCAGTGAAGGTCAATTTATTAGGACTTATTATTTTTACCATAAGATGGCTTTCATTCTACATATTTGATACATCAGTGACAAATATAAAAAGCCCTAAATTTATTACAAGTTCTGGCAAACACAGATTGATGTACAAACTGGAATGTTTTACTCCAGTTATACAGGTTCATCTTGTGTATGTATGGTAAATCCTACCTGCTGATGCTTGATCAACACAGGTAGGAACTTGGAGTTTTTGTAGAAGCAGTTAGAGGCAACGAACCATCATATTATCTCAGAAATATGAATCTGGCTTTTCAGTATACATGTACTTCTGTCCCCTGATCCATTTGCCCCCACATTTGATATAACCTTTCTGTTCTTGATCTATTTGTTCCAACATTTGATATCACCCTTAAAGCTAAAAACAAAAACGAAACAAAACTATCACACATTTTGGCATATTAGAAGAAGCAGCAAACTAAATACTAAATAACTCTCCATTCCCATAGTACTAACTTGGTTATGAAAACCCAACAAATTAATACTTAACCTTTACCAATACACACATCCTCTATAAAATCTCTCAAATTTAAGAAATTCAAGTTGTGACCATTCGTTTCTTTATACAGGTGGTTCGAAAGATGTAGACATGGTAACAGCTACTCTTGCAAAACCACTTGGCAACATTATGAGCTGGTTACCAGATAAAGCCACACTTTACCACAGAATTTACAGTGATTCTCAGATCCTCTAAAACAACGCAAAAGTATCACCTATTCAGATTCACTTTCCACATTTAAACTTCGCAAAACCTTCTTTTGGCAAACCTTTTTGAATAGTCCAGTTAGGATTAAGCGTAATGAGCGACCAAAGTGGATCCGCAGTTCCATTTCTAAATGAAAGATGTCATATGGCGTGCTGAATGTATGTAAATTGGCATGTTACATGGTAAGATATGTGGAATTAAAAACTCCAAAGACAAGCTTTAAAACCTCCAACACATAATTGGAGATTAGAATCCATCACATGAATAATAATGTATAGGACAATACCTCACCCATGCACATATCCGGCAGGGTGAACCTGACTAAAGTGCATATGTATCTATCCACTGAGAGCAACACAATTTTTTTAAGTTGAATGAATCAACTTCAACCACGTGAGACTTTTTTTTTTAAATGTGAACTCAATAAGCTAATTAATAATGTACAACCAGAGATTGAGCTATATATATATATATATATATATATATATATATATATATATATATATATATATATATAACGTTTTTGCCTCCTATCTGCACATTTTAACCATTATCTTTTATTGATATGCATTAGTATACCTATTATCTCTTTTTTATTTCGTTTGCCGTGTCGGAGTAAGTATTTGCATTTATTTTGCAAGCATTTATCTACCAAAATATGTTAGAACAATTTGTCCCATTATGCAATTTAAGAAAAACTTATAATTATCACTGTATAGCCAGGATGGTGTTAATGTGCCTTTAAAACTGCATATACATACATATTGGCACATCTAACTGTTGTCGTGTTTTCGTTAGCCCTGATCATAAATATGATGTTATGTTTCACTGAAGTTTATTCAATCTTTTATAACATTGTTGTCATTCGAGTTTATGCAGATAGATGGCTTTAGGACTGTTGTAAACCACTCCAGCAATACTTGAACATTATCCCATGTAAAAGAAAATTGCAAATTTAAGTTAGCATGAGATTATTTTTTTTTTTTGGGGGGGGGGGGGTCTAAAAGAAGAATTATATATATAAGAGGAACAAATAGAGTTGACCTGACATGATAACAAATAATAGTGATCTGAAATGGAACCTTCAAAATTCAAGAATTATACACCACACAATCATACATTAGGATTATTAAGAAGTAAATTGTTGTCTTGCGCGCGAAATGTGAAAACAATTGTTTTCAGGGATTTAGTAAGACCTAATTTAGAATATGCTTGTACAGTTAATGAACCCCTCCCCCTCCCAGGTTTGTTACCTCCAATTATGTATGTACCCCATGAAGTATTACCTCAGTACCGAATACGTCGTCTTGTAGCCTACTAAGATAACTGTAGGCTGGAAAAAAAGACTAATATTTTTCTCCAAAGGTCTGAAAAACCAAAAGCAATATTATCCAGCTACAATTTTATCAAACCAAAAACAAGCAGTATAAATCAACATGAATATACTTGACTAATACCATGCCCACCAACCAATGGTTACAGATTCTTTTATCAAACCAAAAACAAGTAGTATAAATCGACATGAATATACTTGACTAATACCATGCCCACCAACCAATGGTTACAGATTCTTTTATCAAACCAAAAACAAGCAGTATAAATCAACATGAATATACTTGACTAATACCATGCCCACCAACCAATGGTTACAGATTCTTTTATCAAACCAAAAACAAGTAGTATAAATCAACATGAATATACTTGACTAATACCATGCCCACCAACCAATGGTTACAGATTCTTTTATCAAACCAAAAACAAGCAGTATAAATCAACATGAATATACTTGACTAATACCATGCCCACCAACCAATGGTTACAGATTCTTTTATCAAACCAAAAACAAGTAGTATAAATCGACATGAATATACTTGACTAATACCATGCCCACGAAACAATGGTTACAGATTCTTTTATCAAACCAAAATCAAGCAGTATAAATCAACATGAATATACTTGACTAATACCATGCCCACCAACCAATGGTTACAGATTCTTTTATCAAACCAAAAACAAGTAGTATAAATCAACATGAATATACTTGACTAATACCATGCCCACCAACCAATGGTTACAGATTCTTTTATCAAACCAAAAACAAGCAGTATAAATCGACATGAATATACTTGACTAATACCATGCCCACCAACCAATGGTTACAGATTCTTTTATCAAACCAAAAACAAGCAGTATAAATCGACATGAATATACTTGACTAATACCATGCCCACCAACCAATGGTTACAGATTCTTTTATCAAACCAAAAACAAGCAGTATAAATCGACATGAATATACTTGACTAATACCATGCCCACCAACCAATAGATACAGATTCTTTTATCAAACCAAAAACAGGTAGTATAAATCAACATGAATATACTTGACTAATACCATGCCCACCAACCAATGGTTACAGATTCTTTTATCAAACCAAAAACAAGCAGTATAAATCAACATGAATATACTTGACTAATACCATGCCCACCAACCAATGGTTACAGATTCTTTTATCAAACCAAAAACAAGCAGTATAAATCGACATGAATATACTTGACTAATACCATGCCCACCAACCAATGGTTACAGATTCTTTTATCAAACCAAAAACAAGTAGTATAAATCAACATGAATATACTTGACTAATACCATGCCCACCAACCAATGGTTACAGATTCTTTTATCAAACCAAAAACAAGCAGTATAAATCGACATGAATATACTTGACTAATACCATGCCCACCAACCAATGGTTACAGATTCTTTTATCAAACCAAAAACAAGCAGTATAAATCGACATGAATATACTTGACTAATACCATGCCCACCAACCAATGGTTACAGATTCTTTTATCAAACCAAAAACAAGCAGTATAAATCGACATGAATATACTTGACTAATACCATGCCCACCAACCAATGGTTACAGATTCTTTTATCAAACCAAAAACAAGTAGTATAAATCAACATGAATATACTTGACTAATACCATGCCCACCAACCAATGGTTACAGATTCTTTTATCAAACCAAAAACAAGCAGTATAAATCGACATGAATATACTTGACTAATACCATGCCCACCAACCAATGGTTACAGATTCTTTTATCAAACCAAAAACAAGCAGTATAAATCGACATGAATATACTTGACTAATACCATGCCCACCAACCAATGGTTACAGATTCTTTTATCAAACCAAAAACAAGCAGTATAAATCGACATGAATATACTTGACTAATACCATGCCCACCAACCAATGGTTACAGATTCTTTTATCAAACCAAAAACAAGTAGTATAAATCAACATGAATATACTTGACTAATACCATGTCCACCAACCAATGGTTACAGATTCTTTTATCAAACCAAAAACAAGCAGTATAAATCGACATGAATATACTTGACTAATACCATGCCCACCAACCAATGGTTACAGATTCTTTTATCAAACCAAAAACAAGCAGTATAAATCGACATGAATATACTTGACTAATACCATGCCCACCAACCAATGGTTACAGATTCTTTTATGAAACCAAAAACAAGCAGTATAAATCGACATGAATATACTTGACTAATACCATGCCCACCAACCAATGGTTACAGATTCTTTTATCAAACCAAAAACAAGCAGTATAAATCGACATGAATATACTTGACTAATACCATGCCCACCAACCAATGGTTACAGATTCTTTTATCAAACCAAAAACAAGCAGTATAAATCGACATGAATATACTTGACTAATACCATGCCCACCAACCAATGGTTACAGATTCTTTTATCAAACCAAAAACAAGCAGTATAAATCGACATGAATATACTTGACTAATACCATGCCCACCAACCAATGGTTACAGATTCTTTTATCAAACCAAAAACAAGCAGTATAAATCGACATGAATATACTTGACTAATACCATGCCCACCAACCAATGGTTACAGATTCTTTTATCAAACCAAAAACAAGCAGTATAAATCGACATGAATATACTTGACTAATACCATGCCCACCAACCAATGGTTACAGATTCTTTTATGAAACCAAAAACAAGCAGTATAAATCGACATGAATATACTTGACTAATACCATGCCCACCAACCAATGGTTACAGATTCTTTTATCAAACCAAAAACAAGCAGTATAAATCGACATGAATATACTTGACTAATACCATGCCCACCAACCAATGGTTACAGATTCTTTTATCAAACCAAAATCAAGCAGTATAAATCAACATGAATATACTTGACTAATACCATGCCCACCAACCAATGGTTACAGATTCAGCTCCGTCCCATAAAGAACCAAGAACTGGAATTCATTACCACGAATATTAGTCACATTTGCATCCTCAGTAAACCAAATTGCCAAAAATCCCAAAATTAGTACTAACACTTTTTTTTACACTGTTCTTTGTGTAAAGGTTAACGCTGGATGGTACAAAAATGTCACGATATAGCAATAAGCCAATCCAAATCAAGATCGAGGGCAGTTCAAGATGACAATATTTAATCAGTTTCTTTTGTCTAGGATACGAAATCAATGGCTAAGGACATTCTGATTCAACTTTTAGTAGCCAAGTCCATAGCTTAAAATGGTACATCAAAGAATTTTAGAAGGATCGGGTCGATCTAAAAATAAATTAACGTTCCACCTTGTAAGTCTGTTTACTATTTTCAAATATCAAACCAAAATCCAATCTGGATATAAGAATAAATTCTGTTTTCTTCGGGATTTTTTTTTTAAAGCGTTAATTTGTTTCCATCATTTTCATTGTAGAGGAAATGCACTTTACATGCTTCTGGCAAAGTCGAATTGATATATAATATTTTGGGATACCATCTTATAGAAAAGACAGATTTTAAAGCGAAGGAATGTTGAATGATTATTTTATATTGAGTTTTCCGTTGCCTGGTATAGCAGTTTTCCGTTCAAGGACGCAAAAAACATCTGAACAAAAAAACACTGTAAATTTACAGATCTTTTTATTACAAAATATTTTAGATATTCAAAAAATAACAGAATATCGATATCATCCAAAAATGTTTGGGATACTAATGCCACAAGTTTCACAACATGAATTTCTTATCATCTGGCTGTAGCTGCCACACTGTAACCGGACACACCCATTCTGCTTATCACCAAACTCACATCCTAGATAACATTAAGGTTGAATGTAGTGAAAATAGGCAAAAGCTTCCAATAATCCAAAAGAGAGAGAGAGAGAGAGAGAGAGAGAGAGAGAGAGAGAGAGAGAGAGAGAGAGAGAGAGAGAGAGAGAGAGAGAGAATTCGCGTGGAAATGAATCAAAGGGGCATTATGGTTCGAGGGATGACATAAATCTGATATTTGTTTTGTCTTTTCCTTTATTTTAATTTTCATACAGAGCATTGAAGTAATCAAATTTGGTCGTAACCTTGGGGTTACATAGGAAATGTTCCTGATTATATAAGAGAATTTTGATTTTTTTTTAAAAATGTCTTCAGCTAAAGTGTTTCTGTACTAACGTCTCATCGTTACAAATATTTCAGCTAAATTTCTTAATTAGTTATTGCTACGTTCAAATATTCTTCGCTCTGTATGTTGTTTTGAAGATTTTACAGTTCTGCATTTACACCTACCAGTTATATTTCCTTTGTATGCCTTACATGTCCCACAGCAAAGATTCACGTTGTCGCCATAGTAACACATTCTTTTATTGGCCACTGAGGGGATATTGACAGCACACCAGTCACTTTTGTCACCATAGTGACAGTTGGCATCTACAAGACAGTTCAGTAAATTATTAGACCTGCTTGATAAAAATGTATGGGCCAAAAGTACAATAGTGGAATCCTTTGAATGAAAACTTACTAAACATATCCTATATAAACAGGTTTAACCCCCACCCCACATCATCAGTCATAATTAGACAAAACAAAAAATGAAGACGTTCACGTTCTGCTTCTAAATTCAGCAGTTTCTAAGGGATAGAGTACATGCAGCTTTAATCGGAATTAAGAATAAGACACGTGGGTTATAGTGGCCTGTTCTTGTCGTAAAAGCGCAACAATTTTCTGTTGCATTCATGAAATGCTGTGCAGGCCGGTTGGGGGGTGAGGTGTCCGGATGCCCCTAAAAGGTAAAACGTACGCACAAACTTACGTTTGTCACTTGAAATTTGACCATTGTCCTAATTATGGAGCATCTTTATTAGATAATATACACATTTTGACTTAACAGACACAAGTTTTGTTTCAGTGCCTTTTCGAGGAAAGTCCGGTCTCTTTTGAAATTAGAACACACCTTCCCCAGTACTTGACTTTATGCGGCCCTCTTGTGACCATTTTAAGTACTGAAGTTAATGTGTTTGAACGGTTAATCAGTAGAATCAGTTTACTGGTAACTTCTTGCAACCAGGAAATATGTTCTATTTAGTTACTGAATAGATTAACTGACATACAGAAATTTTAGCTTTGATCACGATATTGTTATAAAATGCAACTTTCAGTGAGATATTTATAATACCACTCCAGTATAGTGCATTGAGAACTTTTTGGAATGTACCATTTTATTATGGCAGCCAAAATAATTTAATATTTGAAAAATATTAAAAAGTTTCAGTTTTCATGATCCGTCGTTTAAATAAATTCGCTCTTTCGCGTTATTAATTTTCCTTTGAACTCCATTTCATGTTTAGTTTCAACTGATTATTCATTTTATCAAGGTGGGCTGTATAACAAAGGAATCGTTCATAGGAAGTCCCTTGTAATTGTTAAGTGAGTTTCTTGTAGTTGTAAGTCTCATTACAATATACGGACCTAGAATAACCCTAACTCTCTATCCCACTCCACCCCATCCAGCCAGACTCTACTTCACCCTACCCAGCCCATCCATCCTCCATACAATAAAGCCTGTCAAAGCTTATCAAGCATTCTACAAAGAGAGTTTCAGATACTTTTGGTACATTCCTCAAAAAACGTTTCTATCCGCGGAAATTCACGGGATATTTTCTTTAGGATTTTTTTTTTAACGTCGCATTAACAATTTTTCAGTGATATCGCTACAATGTCTGCAGTGAGGCAGTTTTAGATGATGTCTAGCACTGCGGCATCATGCCCCAGACATGTAACATGATGTCTCACCCAGTCACATTATCCTGACACCAGGCCGACCAGTCCTAACACTAACCTCTTAATGCTGAGCGCCAAGCGAGGCAACTGTTGTACAATTTTTTAAGGCTTTGGTATGACTCGGCCGGGGATTGAACCTACTACATCCGCGACATTTCGAGCCGCCTATGAATGATCATTTTAATATTTGCTGCCGTTTACATTCCTAGAGAAAGGGGTCCCGAGCGGCCGAGTGGTCTAAAACGCTTTCCGTTACGGATCACTGCCATCGCACCTCTGTCTGCATGGTTTCAAGTCTCGGATTCAGCCAATGTAGATATGTGAGAAAACTTTCCAGTAGCTTTTCGCGGGTCGGTGGTTCTTTCCGAGGGTTCTTCCTCCACTATTAATACTGGCCGCCATGGATAGTCTGTCTTGTGCTGAACAATGGCGTTAAACCCTACTACTACAACTTCAACATTCCCTGAGTTATTTAGTTGAATGGGCACATCCAACAGGTCCCTATAACCCGCATTTACGATAGCAATATCCTCCAATGATATATGTACAAGTGAGTCATAGCTAGATAGGACCGGTGCGGTTTGTTAGAATTTTGCACCGCGATACAACGCAGTCTGTTACATCTATGCACCTACGAGTTTGGGGCTTATTCTGCCAAACTGTTATGATCAATGAATTTCTAAGTATATTTTGCTGAAGTATCACCAAGAATTTTAGCGACTTACATTCATAATGAAAATTTCTTCAAGCCCGGTCTCGGGTCGACCTGATTGATATACAGCGTCTAGTCCAACTTGTAAAGTTTCTGATGTAATTATGCGGGCAAATACTACGTCAGACTCGAAAAGGATGCCAAAAGAGCAGAAAAGATAAAGTACTTTAAACAGAGTATTTTAATTTTTTGACAAATTTGATAAAGACAGTTTGGTATCGTTGTTGGCCAAACTGTTCTGTTAATATCGTAGATTTCTGATTCTCCTATTTCAAGAAACAGTTCTTACATGACGTCAGGAAAGATGACCTAGGTAATGAAGTAATTCAACTACAGCACTAAATAAAGCCCGAAATATATTTACATTAGAAACCAAATTAAAAAGCAAAGTAGACTAAGATCATCTAACAAACGATTGGATCGCTGAAAACGAGACTTATCAAAAACCTGGTAAAGTTGTAAATTGTATGGCAGGCTATTCAGCGTTCCTAATTGCTTATATAAATGTTCTTTTTTATGTTTATGTTTGGACCGGGCACATACATATGTATACAGGTGTTCACTTTTGCACTCCAATCTTCTAGACTGACATATAGTGACTTGTAAAATTCGCTTATGCGTCAACATATTGTACGATCTTTATGTTTACGTTTAACACTTAAGCACAGGGTCGGCGTTAGGCCGATTGGTCCGGTTTGGCTCAATCGGGCCCCACGCTCACAGGGGCCCGGCGCGTAAGTAGGCCTAACTGTTAAAAATATATCTATAGAAAGAACGGAATCTTAAAGCGATAGAAGGAAATTTTAAGTTTAATATCATGCAAAATTTGTTTAAAAGTGTATTTCCAAATACCGTGCTCACCTGGGGCTCCACGAGTGAATCTAGGGGCCCCGCCAAAATTATACAAATAAGGTCCTGCATTTGTTTAGTGCTGAAGCATCATTAACACTGACAGTCTTTACGGTTGAGTTGGGGCACCGCCATTTCTCGCACAGAAGAAAGGAATAAAAAAAGTAACAAATTATTAATACCACTCGTTAACAATTATTTGCCAAGCAATAGTCTGTTCTGAATGATTACAGACATTTAGAAACGATTCCAGCAAATCCAGTGAAATTATAAAACGTTGTTTTCAATGAATCATTATTGGTTATAGCGGGTGTTGTCTCATTTCTGGAGTTGCATAACGTAGAAATACTGTATAGATGATTTTTTTTTATGACGAAAACACCGGTTCTTTTGATTTTGTAGCTATACTTGTCATAGACCAGGAGAGCTCATGGCGTGGCCAGTCGTCCATCTTTCGACGTCCGTCTGTCCATTAGCATAAGTTTGTTATCGATACTTCTCATAAACAACTTGGAGGATTGCCGTGAAACAGTTATTCACACATTCATCGGTAGGTCTAATTTGTCCCAAATGAAAAGGGAGCTGCTGAGGTATTAATACGGCCGTCACAGCAGTCATTTGAACGGATGGTCATATCAACATGTGGTTTTCACTAAAATACTTCTTATTGTGTTTATTTGTCGTAGATTAAAGTCGTGCGGATCTGAAGTTCAGTATGGCCGCCATGATAGCCAGCTTGAAAATCTTGATAACACTACTCCACCAATACGGAGAAACTTGTTGGTTTTTGACGAAAATAGTACCTCTTGGAAATAATAATAATAATAATAATAATAATAATAATAATAATAATAATAATAATAATAATAATGAGGACTTTGTGTACCGCCTAATCTTTAGAAGCTCTAAGCGCTTTACACTATCTATAATGATATGACTATATGACTATTATACAGAAAAACAAATGACAAAACCAATGAAATTGGAAAACATAAAAACATGCTGAAAACATATAAGATACAAAACATTATTAGGTCTCTAAGTTTGTCCCTGCAGTCGAAAAGGTGAGTTTTAAGAGCACTCTTAAAAGGGATCACTGTGTCTTTGTGTCTAATTTCAATGGGTAATTCGTTCCACATCGCCGGGCCCTGGTATGCAAAAGAACGTTGTCCATATGACTTCATTTTCATAGTGGGAACAATGAGTATACGATTGTCAGAAGAAGAGCGTAAGTATCTTGCTGGTGTATACACATGGGTGAGGCCTGATAGGTATGTTGGACTGGAGTCTGTCAGTAAAACATAGCACAGAGAACACATATTGTGTTTGATTCTGTATCGAATTGATAGCCAGTATAGGGTACAGAGCAGTGGTGAGGTGTGTTTTGATCGAGGTACTCTAAAGATAATCCATGCAGCTGTGTTTTGAACTTTCTGAAGTTTCTGGAGTAAATATTGTGACGAACCAGAAAGAATTGAGTTACAGTAGTCCAGTCTTGAAAGTACTAATGAACACACAATTGTTTAGGTGGCATCAACTGAAAGATATTTACGAATAAAACTGATGCGTTTCATTTCAAGATATGCAGCCTTGCATATGTTCATGACATGATGGTGAAATTTGAGAGTACTGTCTAGAGTAACACATAAGTTTCGTACTGACTGTGAGAATTTAATGTTGGTGTTGCTGATATTTATTGTCTGAGGTAATGGATGTGAATGAGAAAGTCTTTGTGTTGTGATCAGAATAGCCTCGGTTTTATCATCATTCATCTGCAGCTTGTTACATGTCATCCATGATTTCACATCCGAAATGCACCTCTCTACTCCATGGATGGTAACATCAACTTCAGTTGGGTGGCTAGACTTGTATAGTTGGGTGTCATCAGCGTACAATTGGTGAGACACTGGGTGATGATATATGACACTTGAGAGCGGCTGAGTGTATAGAATGAAGAGAACAGGTCCAAGAACAGACCCCTGTGGAACACCACAATATAGATAAATTGGGCTGGAATGTATTCCATTTGCAGATACAATTTGTGTCCTATTGACTAAGTAGGACTTGAACCACTGTAAGGCTATATTCTGAATGCCAAATACATGCTCGAAACGGTGAAGTAATATAGCATGGTCTATTGTATCAAATGCTGCAGACTAATCCAGGAGGATGAGGATAGTAATCTTTCCACTATCCAAAGCAGAGAGATTGTCATTAAATACTTTCAGAAGAGTAGTTTCCGTACTGTGGCAAGGGAGATATGCAGACTGTACATTGCTAAAAAGACTGTTTGACATCCAATGTGGAGCCACAACGTCCATCTTACAAATCTTGTTATAGCTGTTCCTCCTGAATGATTGATCAAATCGATATAAATTTTCACGTAAAAGATGTTTAATGCTGTTTAAATGAAAAAATGGCTCCGAATACACATCTAATATGGCAGCCTTTATGATAATCTTGTTATCGCTACTTCTCATGGGCGGAAAGGCAAAAGACATTTAATGATGTATAGTTTATCCTGAAAAAAAAACTGTCTCTTGGATATCCAATATGGCCGCCACATCGGCCATATTGAAAATCTTGTTATCATTACTTTACTTTAACAGATGGTCATATCACCATCGCAGTTTCACAAAAAGATCTCTTGCGAAATCTAGTAGGACCTAAATGAAATTCTGTCATCCTGAGCAGAAACTCATATTAGCATGGGGGCTTTCATCGGAAGACTTTTTAAGGTGTCTAGCTTGCTTAAATACAAATAATGTTGATCTGATATAAGATATGGCCTCCACAGTGATTATTTTGACAACTGTATTAATATTCCTAATAGATGGAAACTCATATCAGTGTTGGGTTTTCACCAGAAGACTTCGTGCAGTGTCTACTTGATACTAAATGAAAATGGTGCCTATCTGACATCCAGTTTGACTGTCACCAGACCGCTCCGGTAGCCTAGCGGCTGGTGCGTCAGTCTTGGATGCTGGAAGTCGCGGGTTCGAACTCCGGCCGAGACATACCAAATACCTCTAAAAATGAATACAAACAGCTGACTCGCTAGGCTCTCAGCATTAAGAGGTTAATGTTAGGACTGGTCGTCCTGGTGTCAGGATAATGTCTGTGGTATGATGCATCAGTGCTGAACATCACTATACATGGCATCACTGCCGAAATCGTAGCGATATGACTGAATAATTGTTAAAGCTACGTTAAAAATAAAAAATATCACACACACACGCACAGACAGAGAGCCACAGTAAACATACTTAAAATTTGTAACTTATTCTCCTTAATATAGATGGTCCTATCAACACTGGGTTTTCACGAAAAGCCTTCTAATGGTTTCCGGTTGTCGTAAACTAAAACGGAACCAATCTTACAGAAAGTATGCCTGCCACAATGACTATTTGGGAATCATCACAATGACTATGTGGGAATCATCACAATGACTATTTGGGAATCCTATCACTCAAAAATATTAGAGTTTGTTTCAACACGCAGCAGTTAATACGATGAAATGGTATTATTTTAAATGCCTGGAAATTATTTTCAGAACATAACGCGTCAGTATCTTTGATGAACCATTATAGCGGGTTGTTCTCAGAACCTAGTTGGTTTTTAGGCGGAGTTTTATGAGAGGGGGGCATTTAAATGATGCGTTGATACTACCATTCAATCTATATGACAAATATGTATACAAACGTTGATGGACCAAGGCTATAAATTAGCGTAAGTTGATATCACATTCCCTTTAATGATGTCTTTCTGTACCCTCTCTACTCACATCTACACCATAGATAAAGGATATTGTATTATGTCTACTTCAGGATTAGATATGATAGAAATGGAATCAAATAAAGTCACGTCAAATACGTTAAAGTTATTCCATTCACTTTTTCGCGTCTGTTTTACACTAAAAATACCAGTCTGTTTGAAACTCAAATACGTGAAACATAACTTCTATCAAAGTTTAAAATTACATAACAACAGAACAAGCTGTACGAATAATAGTACCCCAACTCGTGGAAACAGTCCTCTATCAATGGAGTAGAAACAAGAAAAGTGTTTTAATGGTGTCCGGTTGTCCTAGAAGAGTTTATCTTCTTCATACGAAATGTTTTGTTGTATCGCCCGCCAAATTAGTGCATCTAAAAGCTACCACCGTTTTCAACCTCGTTTCTATTTTTCTGTATGTAGGGGCATTGCATTCCCTTTGGAATCGCAAACAGACAGTAGTAAAAATGGCGTACGTCGAGTTTTGTTTTGTTTTAGGGCTTAACGCCATTTTTCAGCACACGATAGGCTATACATGGCGGCCAGTATTTTTGCTGGAGGAAGAACGCAAGAAACCCACCGGAAAGAACCACAGACCAACGAGAAGCTACTGGCAAGCTTTCTCACATAACTACATTAGCCGAATCTTAGACTCGAACCCACGCAGACAGAGGTGAGACGGCAGTGATCTGTAACGGAAAGCGCTTTAGACCACTCGGACACTCAGGGTCCTCCGTACGTCGTGTAAGGTTTAGGAAAATATCCAAATATCATATATCAAGCCTTATTTGGAAAGCGAATTAACGCGAGAATCTCGTTTTATCTGTCATGTTGGTCAATATGTGGTTATTGTAAACATCCCAATATATTTTACCTTGTATGAACTTGATACTTTATCATTAGCCACAGTTCCTGAAAAATAACTCTCCTTAGGTAGTAGAATTTTACTCTCATGTAATCTTTTTCTTTGACTGTTTTATTGTTTGCACCATTACAGGGTATAGAAACACATCGCAGCTACATAACATGGTGTATAACTAATATTTGTACATTCAAAGCCATTTTTAGAAAATATATGTCTAATTATACCTGTTGCTCAGTATGAATACGCTCTGACTTTTTCGCCAAATGATTCGAAAAACTGACATCTACATATATCGTTTTTACCAGACGATGTCACGTGCACATCATACTCAATTTATAACGGCCATTACGAACGACCAGACTGAGATGAGTTTTTATTGCCAGAAGCATTTCAAGCATTAACTCGTTTGAGAGCTGTTCTTTTAACAAAACTTGTGCAAATAATTATATAAAGGTTAAATTTGTTATATGGTTCTGTTTCGCCTAGCGTACATTATCAATATCCTCCATCGATGTATTTCCGAAATGGATTATCGTGTAAAGGCCACGATGTATTAAGATTGACCTGAAATTATGGTAAACAAATAGGGCCACTCCTTTATAGATGGTACTCATACTTCAAGAAAACATTATCATCACGATCGATTTTAAGGAAATACCTTCCTTGTGACTTCCAGCATACCGGCCGCATGTTCCACAACACAGGTGTTCGTTCGTGTAGCATAAGTAGGCATTGCGAGCAGATTGGATATGGGAACTGCACCAGTCACTTCTGTCTCCGTAAAGACAATCTGCGAGGAATGGAGACATCATTCTGAATTTGTTCTATAGAAAAGTGAATACAAAAGTTATTTTCGCTCACAACATGCTTTGACCGATATGTTTGGAAAGATATCTAAATAAATATTACTTCAACTTGCTTTAATGTGTAACTGTATCAATACTTCCCAAATGTTTCATTCATGAAATTTCCATGTTATAGAAATGCCGTAATCTTTGTTGATTTAATGACTTTAATCACATGCAAAGATAAAATTTGCAATAGAGTTTTCATGTATCAAGTTCTCACATTTTATAATCATAACGAAACAAGACAAATGTCTTTTCTGGACGATGACTGTTCTTGTAACGGACACACGTCTTACAGGTAAGGTCTGAGTTGTTTATAGTCTTTTTTCCCTAGTAACAGAGGTAACTGTCTGTTGCATGCTGTAAGTTTATGTCACACCTGTCGCTCTTATCTCACAGCCTATGTTTATTTGTATATAATATGGCGTATTATATTTCTAATTGGTTAACACTGTGTTCTTAAGTATCGGGAAACGTAATCTCTAAATAACAGCTCATTAAATACACTCTCCAATGAAATATGACTATGTCAAAAAAGTAAGTTTCGAAAACGAAAAAAGTGTGTTTTCCCTAGTGGTAAGTGACTTCAGCTAATGCAGAAAGGAAAATGAAAAGTCTTCTAAAGATCTTTGTCTTAATGACATATGCCGTATTTAAAAAAAATACAAAACTGAAACTTAGCCAAACTTAACTAGAGGTGATATATTGAGTACAAAACTGTTGCAATGCTCACCGCTCTCTTATCAATGTGGAACTTTCAATCTTAAAGCTTGTCATTATTCAATAATCACTTAGATTTATGATATCAGTAGGCACGTAAAACGTTACATTGATAATAATGTGAAAGAAATGAAAGAGGCGAAACCACCCCTTAAAAAAGGCAAGAATTTCACCCGTTACTGCATACGTCGAAAAAACGAATGT
>JAQISU010000122.1:2587500-2950000 GCA_029339505.1 Unio delphinus | reverse complement strand
TTAATTACACATATTTGTTGTTAGCACACCTGCGAGAATATGACAGAATTTATTACACATATTGGCTGTTTGCCCACCTGTGAGAATATGACAGACTTAATTACATATATTGGCTGTTTGCACACCTGCGAGAATATGACAGACTTAATTGCACATATTTGTTTTTTGCACACCTGCGAGAATATGACAGACTTAATTACACATATTTGTTGTTTGCACACCTGCGAGAATATGACAGACTTAATTACACATATTTTTTTGTTTGCACGAATGTGAGAATATCACAGTTAATTACACATATTTGCTGTTTGCACACATGCGAGAATATGACAGACTTAATTACACATATTGGCTGTTTGCACACCTGTGAGAATATGACAGACTTAATTACATATATTGGCTGTTTGCACACCTGCGAGAATATGACAGACTTAATTGCACATATTTGTTTTTTGCACACCTGCGAGAATATGACAGACTTAATTACACATATCGGCTGTTTGCACACCTGTGAGAATAGACTTAATTACACATATTGGCTGTTTGCACACCTGCGAGAATATGACAGACTTAATTGCACATATTTGTTTTTTGCACACCTGCAAGAATATGACAGACTTAATTACACAGATTTTTTGTTTGCACGAACGTGAGAATATCACAGTTAATTACACATATTTGCTGTTTGCACACCTGCGAGAATATGACAGACTTAATTACACATATTGGCTGTTTGCACACGTGTGAGAATATGACGGACTTATTTACATATATTGGCTGTTTGCACACCTGCGAGAATATGACAGACTTAATTACACAGATTGGCTGTTTGCACACCCGTGAGAATATGACAGACTTAGTTACACATATTTTTATGTTTGCACGAATGTGAGAATATGACAATTAATTACACATATTTGCTGTTTTTACTCCTGCGAGTATATGACAGACTTAATTTAACTATGTAGTACCATATTAGTATTCAGAAAAAGGTATGCACACATCCTCTTAAATGAAAACGAAAATTGTAGAATGTATTTTATAGACGATTGCCTTCCTATTATAAATCAGTTATTCTTTCCAACTTACTAAAACATCGTTTGTTAAATTGTTATACCACAAACGCATGCACAATGTGTGCACGCAATTACACAAAAAATTTGTGAGTTTGCTTCCATTAACTATTTATTTTCATTCTTTGTCATTTATGTCTAAACTAACAGATATGTCCACCACCCCATCACCCCGGTAAACGTGAGATAAATGATATCCCGTACATAACCAATTTCGACATGCTACAGGTACCCCTGATGCATCCTAATGTTTACTAATTATCACATGGAAACGATCTGCGAAATTGATCATGCAATGCAGGCAGTTCATATTTTGTTTTAAATCAAATTTAGTCTAGCCAGACATTGATAATTTTCCTATACTGTCTTCTTTTTTATTATCAACATTTATTGTAACTGCATTCATTGCAAATGATAAAATATGGATTTCTCTGAAAAAGTCTTTTTTCGTTATGATGCATTTAACTATCGCTTTACGTTTTGAAATAACTAATGCAATATGTACAGGAATGCACATGCAACGTGTGTTCCTCCACCCTGCTAATTTAGACTCAACTTTAATACAAATTTAATTTTGTGTCTGCAGCTATAAAAATAAAATATACTACATTACAATTCTGGTGCAGACTTTATGGTAAAATATTGGTTTTTGTAGCAGCCAGATGCATGAATTGACTAATGAAACTATGTCACATGTTCATGACCTGATCGACAGTTTCGAGATAAATAGAGTAGTAAGATTTGTCACGTGGGGTATGTTGTGAAATTCTGTTGTAATAGAATGTGTATATAAAGAGAGAACTAAACGATCAGATTCATTCCTATTTTGGAGTCATTCTTATTTCTTGTGTTACTGTTATTAGCTTACAGACGTTTTGTATTTGTACTTAGATATTTTTCGAGAGGAAAACATTTTTCGGACTGTTCATTAGAAATAGAAAGTGGTCATTATTTGGACTATACTATTATTCTTGATCTATTTCGAATTTTTCAAATGCTTTCTGGACAATGCCATCTTGACAACGTCACGATTCCTCCCAGACCAGTACATTTCCGGTTTTACAAATTATACCACAAGTTTCATTCTTTAGGACCTCAGCACTTTATCAGGAGTATTTTGGATTCATTTCATAATACTGAACATTCTTTAGGCATTTTTGCTTAAACTTTTGATAATTAAATTATTTGTTAACTTGTACAAAACGTGTTGGTTTTACATCTTTCTGTTACTAGGTTTTTAACCAGAGAGTCGTAACAGAAGACAAAAGTAATAGCTAGTCTAGATATTCCAGTTATCTTATTTTGTGTAAATAAAACAGAAATCACCGAAACATCTTAAGTCAATATCTTGGATGAGGAATACCACTCACTTTCATGTAACCACATGGCGTTCCGTCGGCTGGAATGGTCTCTATGCACCATTTGTCCCTGTGTGGATCAGCACATAGCATGCTGCTACATATGGTGTCTCCATATGGCCTGTCTTTGTAAGCATCCGCACCCTGTGTTTATTTGAACATATCTTTTTAATTCAATATCAATCAGCATAACATGTTTATGTTATATCAAAACAGTGGGCTATACTATCCTTGTCCGTCCGTCCGTCCGTCACACATATATTAGTCATAGAATATAAGTTGTTTCAAGCACTGTGGTGGAGCATCTGAGATCCATGAACACATTTGTATTGGTATATCTTTCGACAATTATTTGGATGCAATAATAGAAGTGATTGCTGGAACAAAATACTTCAAGCATATTCAAATTATCTAAGATCTATAACTTCTACACCAAGTTAAAATAAATGAATTAATTGTTGATATATGATTTGCTTTATGTTCTTTTTTCCATTTATTTCTGCGCTTTCTAAAAGTTCTGCATTTATTATAGAGTATACCTACCCGACAGAAAAATGATCCATGACCATTCTCCTCAATGCACTGGTCGTCCACTGTTTTGTTCAAGCCAATCAGGGCACCTACATAAATACTTATTTATTTACTTTTTTGGGTTTATTTTCTTTTATATATATATATATATATATATATATATATATATATATATATATATATATATATATATATATATATATATGTGTGTGTGTGTGTGTGTGTGTGTGTGTGTGTGTGTGTGTGTGTGTGTGTTGAAACAGACAGACTGAGGGAGATTCGAACGCCAGCCGCAAGTAATGACAACCATCACATAGCTCTTGTGCATTAGCACCGTTTCTCAAAATGCCATGTGTTCATCCACTAGAAAGGATGGAGTGAAATTGAAGGAAACGACTCGATGTGCACAAGAACTCGAGGAAAGAGAAATTTTTTAGACGTGCGTATGGTTAGGGAGCTGGGGCATGACGTGCGTATGGTTAGGGACCTGGGGCATAGAAGTTCGCCGATATATAATGTTTTTCAATTAATAAATCGAATGTAACGTATAAAACTTGTATTTCTGAATTAAAGCATCCTTACCTAATGAGCGCGTAAATCATGCAAAAAGTGTCCTTTGCATAGACGTTGCTCTAAATAGTTAATTCTCATTGAATTATATATATATATATATATATATATATATATATATATATATATATATATATATATATATATATATATATATATATATAAGCATCGTAAATCACCTTTTGTTCTTGAACACGAACCACAGCATATTGTGTGAAAAAAATCAATATAACATTTCTGTGGACTTCTGGAAATCAATTCTGAGCAGGTTAGTCCTTGTTCAACAACTCCCGGTTGGTCTCCCAGAGGGCAAGAGTCTGGGAGAGAAAAGGAAATTATTTAAGAATTTGGTTAAAACGTAAATTTATATACACACATAGACACTCACACAGAGGGAGAGTTAATATTTATCGATCAAAGCAGGAATCAGTTCATTTTAGATTTTTGAGCTGTGCTTTAAATTGGTAACATATGGCCATTTTATGCGCCATACATACATACATACATACATACATACATACATACATACATACATACATACATACATACATACATACATATACGAAAAGGAAACCGTGCCCATAACGTCATATATGTATATTTTCAATCAAACTCCACGAGTCTAAATTTCATTGGATGATATTTGTGAAGATTTCATGCATTGGCACACAATATATGAAAGTAGTGTATGTGGCTTAATATGTTCTTCGTTCATGTTTGAGTTGAACTTTTAAGATAATTGTGTGTCAAAGACCTTTGACGTTTTTTTTTGTCAGCCTAAATTTGGTCCGCATTTGTATTTTATCAAATGTCAGATATCCTCGCGACTTGTTGAAAATTTTAAAGTTAATTCATGGTGATCAAGGCTTCGTTCAGATGCGTAAGTTCAAAAATGAAAAATAAACATTTCTTACCTAGTGCTCTTTTGGCATTTTGATCCTGTACACACTTTCCCAAAATACACCACTGTAATGGTTTGATTAATGAATAATTATAAGCGAACTCTCCTAAAGTAAAACTTAAGTTACAGAAGTCATTGCGAAAGACGTTTTGTTCATACGGAGACACACACCTACACAATTTCATTTTGTACAAATGTATTTTTTTATCCTGACCAATAATTATTCTGACCATTCCGTGTCTTCTGATGGATCTGGATATTGGACGTTTTCATCGTTACAATATGGCTAATTCTGTACAATTTGAATTCTGTCGTAATTGCAAAATGTTTAATTTAGGATGCGCTGTGATTGCCATTCGGGGTATTCCTATTATACAGCGTCATAATTCATTAATAATAAATGTTCAGTACTCAAAACTGGATCCTATCTAGAAATCACGTATGGGTATTCATTTATAATGTGATGCATAGTGCCACATATGAATTAAAACATAATTACGTTATTCTTTGACAACATTAATTCCGAACCTGGAAGACAAAACTATAATTAGTAAGATGCTTAAAATGTTCATACTTGATATGGCGCCATTTCCATCATTTGTCACCCTTATTCATTATACACACGCTGTAGCTTTGAAGAAAACGGACATGTTCACGAAAGACACTTCAGATATAATATCAAGCAACATTTCGTTTCTATAGAGTTTAAAATATGGTACTGATATTAAAGATTGGAAATAAATTATGACATGAACAAATAGCTGTTAGAACTATGAGAAGCAGATTGCATCTATGTCAATACTTTTTTAAAATTATTTATATGACATATTATCCAAAAATTGGTTATCATTCGATTTGAATCACGTGATATGTTTGTATTTACCTTCTGATCACCGCATGGCGTTCCCTCTCCAGCATTCAGGCCATGACACAGGAGGTCCTTGGGATCGAAACAGTTCATATGGCTGCACAGTTTACTGTATGTGACGTTATAAAAGGACTGGAGGAGAATGAATCAAAATTACAGCAACAAGTTACTTATTTTCCCAGTTCCAAAATGTAAGATACTTTGCATTTGTGTCTCATCATGAAATCCTTGTTTAGGGTTCGTAACACATTAAAACTGGAATTGATACTTTCATGCAGTACGTAGGAAAGTGAAAAAAATAATGGCTTTTAAGATCTGCATGGATTCTTATTTATCACATGCATAAAGTTAGAAAACAATTAAGAAGGAAATTGGATGCGTTGTTATACCTTTTCATATTTATTGATGGTAAAGTTAATGACAAAATAAGAAATCCGTCTCAGACGTTCTTTGTATTACTAATATATTCTGTCATCAAGGCGCTTTGATGATTTCGCCTGCGAGGTTAACTCAAATATGAGTCTGTTTTAAAGAAAATAAGTTTTAAAACTGTCATTTAATATCCTTGATGCTGAATCGGAATTTACCGGCAACACGTGTGGCTGTTAATATTTCAAAAAGTTTCTTTTTAGAATTTGAAAGAATATTCTTGCGCTTCTTTAAATACAGCATGATTAATACATATTTCCTCTGTGGCACATATGTATAAGGCCATGCCAATAATCTACCTGGACGAAATCAAATATGCAACAATACTATTGATTTGACAACGCAAATAAGCCTACAAAGTTAAGTGCTTTCTTGATGTGTTATTGCGCGGAAGTAAAAAAATTGGTGCTCACTCTGCAGACATACGAATGGGGTCCATATTTTATCTGGCACTGTTCATCAGCCCCGTAAATCGAACCGTACATGTGCTTCGAATATTCAATGTCTTGGAGAAATGGGCGGGGATTATTGTCTACTCGTAAACAATTGGAGTTTCTCCTAAACATTGAATGGAAAATATAATACATTTAGTACATTTAAACACAACAAATAATTTTTTTTAAAAATGTTCACGTTTTTTATTCTAACGGGCACACGATATATGAGTTTTGAAAGTTTACAAATATAAGTAGGTATTAATCTAAATTGATTATGAAACAACTTGCATTGTCGCGTTCGAAATGATGCATTTGTCGAAACGTAAAAAAAACCACTACAGCTAATAATGGCTGAAAGGATGTTACTGATTTTGTCTACCAGTAGCAAAACAAATTTCTGAAATGATATGAAAAAGGTATTTAAAAAAAAATACCGATGAATAATAACGGACATGAATGGTTACGATGTAGTGCACTTAAATTGCGAAGCCCAAAGCTCGTGCAACTCAAGTGCGTTGTTCTTTAGTAGCGTCAAAGATCATATATCCGTAGTATTAATATATTAATAAAACTTTTCAGTTATGTTCGTTCTTGAAATCCCACTCTCTCAAAAAAAAGCCAAAGCCATTTAAATTGATTATGAAAACAAACACACAAAGCCAATCAAAATTATATATATATATATATATATATATATATATATATATATATATATATATATATATATATATGTGTGTGTGTGTGTGTGTGTGTGTGTGTGTGTGTGTGTGTTTTCTTGATGCTTGAAAACGGGTGTTAATAGGATCAGCGTCTAGATTAGATGATTCCGATAAGAATCAACATTGTTGACATGCATTTCGGATGTAAACTGTTGTAGAAGCGTATGCCATAATCCAAGCTATGTACGCATTGACCTTAAGACGGCGTCACACCTCTGATATGAAGGGTGCTTTTCTCTGAGATGCAGATATACTTTTTGGCTTACGATTATGTAATAACGTGACATTTTATTGTAATTCTGTTCCAGTCAGTGAACTACATGCGCCAGCATACACAAGGGTAGACCAAAAGGTATGTCTCCTTTTTTTCCTGATATTGATGGTAGCGGAGACATAGGTGTTAGTTTAAGATGAAGGAAATGCACTAGACAGGTGAAGGCTCCCTTTTCTCTCGTCCCACATTTATGAATCTCAATATAATCATCCCTTTAGAAAATCAAATGAGTTCACATAAAACCTACCCGTCTAGTTGATTCATGTAGTGTTTGATATAGTCGGCGGTGCAAGAAGAAAAGAGCCACTCCTTGTGTATATCTTGTGTTGCTGCACGATTTGGCGCCATCATCAACCCCTCAGCGGCAGAACACGTGTTCCCGTCACCATCATGATTTGCCCCGAGACTAGGGAAAGTAATATTGTGAATACTTTATATCGGTCAGCTGTACATAACTCAACTGAGGACATAATAAGCTTATTCACGACTTTCAGGGTTAAATAGCAAGCAGTATTTTGCATACCTTAGACACAATGAGAAGTCTTAGCAATTTCACGAAAATTATGAACTTTGCGTTCTATATACGTGTTAGTACCGCCAGATGCAGCGCGTATGTTTGAATCACCTTTGGGCAATGCTCCATAGTGGCGCCCCGATTTTGCTATAAACTGTCGTTTTTATGACAGTAGCGAGCCCCCACCCCCACCCCACCCTTTCGTCCCATTTAAATAGCATCAGTTTTGTGAAGAATCGCCCCAGTTACATTATGGTAAAGGTAAAAGTTTAAGAACATTTCAGCTGAAAACAGGTCCTCACACCCCATTGCGTTGCCAATGATTACCGTTATTTGTTAATATAAGAAGAATATAATACATTCTCGTCATAGCTTTAGAGGCGGGTTGTTTAAGTGAAACATTTTATACCAAACATTTTTAACAGGTTCTTTCTACTTTTCTTGTTGATTTAACGCGCGGAGAACTTCTCAGATCCATGTTTTAAGTCCTTTTTATGTCATAAGACCCATTGTGTCGCAAGAACGAATCCGAACGTCTGAAACAATTTAGGTATCTTATGTATGCCTTTTTGTGTATCACGGCCGCGGACAGAATTTGGGAGCCCTAGGAAAAATTCTCAACGTTGTCCCTTTGATTTACAAAAGAAAATTTTTCATTTCGTTGGTTAACCCCCTTGATTTTTGTACAAGTTGTCCTACCTTGTAAGCGGCTTTGCTGTGTACGTTTGTGTGCACGAGCGTGGAACGTGATATGTAATAACAATTTTTAATTTCCACTTTCCTTACCTGTGACTAAGCTCATGTGCAATGGTATTGGCGGTATAGACGTACATGCTATCTTCTACTAGCGAAACACTTCTGTCAGTACACATGGCTGCAACATTCGCGTAACCTGGATATATAAAATCGTTGAGAATCATAAGCTGAAAATACACCGATACAACCGTTTTTAAAGCAAATAAATTTTACAAGCTTATGCTCTCCTAGATTTTAATTCTTGTATTGATGTCAGACGACACAGTTTATCCGTGGTTTGAGTGCTGGATTCGCAATCAGTGCCTTTCGGATTCGACTTCTACACAGACTAAAACAATTCATTTTTTTATTTCTAATCAAACCAAAACATTTTCTTCATATGTGGAACCGTGATTTCCTGAAACCAGACTCTGCTATATCCATTATTATTAAAAATTGTTAGCATATGTTGTATATTCTTTTGCAACAACCGATGTAGATATTTTAATTTGTTTTGTTTTGAATACATACCTACTTTTGATTCACTCTTCTGCGTCTGAATTTGATACCTGTGGATTAAAAGCGCATGAAAAGTGCATAATAAAGCTAACAATGTTAAGATTACATGAGCTGAATTATAGATACAATAATTAGCACGTGCATTTTAAATTCTTTTATTGTCAGGTTTATAAACATTTTCGTTGTCTTTCTATGCATCTAATACAAATGGCTGTCCCCACGGTAGGTACAGTCAAAGACAGGTAGCACCCTGTATAATAATAGTAACCATGTGTAGTAATATTAGCCATGTGTTATACTATTAACCATGTGTAATGATGGTAGCCACGTGTTATACTATTAACCATGTGTTATAATGTTAACCATGTGCAATACTAGTAACCATGTGTTATAATAGTAACCATGTGTAATGATGGTAGCCACGTGTTATACTATTAACCATGTGTAATGATGGTAGCCACGTGTTATACTATTAACCATGTGTTATAATGTTAACCATGTGCAATACTAGTAACCATGTGTAATAATGGTAAAGATGTGTAATACTATAAACCATGTGTATAATGGTAACCATGTATGATACTAGTAACCATGTGTTATAATAGTAACCATGTGTTATAATTGTAACCATGTGTAATGATGGTAGCCACGTGTTATACTATTAACCATGTGTTATAATGTTAACCATGTGCAATACTAGTAACCATGTGTAATAATGGTAAAGATGT
This sequence comes from Unio delphinus, assembly GCA_029339505.1. Classification (NCBI taxonomy): domain Eukaryota; kingdom Metazoa; phylum Mollusca; class Bivalvia; order Unionida; family Unionidae; genus Unio; species Unio delphinus. The sequence continues at coordinate 2,940,344 of JAQISU010000122.1, read as the reverse complement.
GTAATACTATAAACCATGTGTATAATGGTAACCATGTGTGATACTAGTAACCATGTGGTATACTAATAACCATAATAATAACCATACATGAATAAAAGTAACAATGTGGTATAGTAGTAACCTGTATTGTAATAGTAAATGTGTTATAATAGTAACGTTAACTAATGGTAACCACGTGTAATAATTGTATCCATGTGTTATAACAGTAAACATATGTAATGATGATAACTATGCTTAATGCTAGAGTCCACTGGTTATAATAGTAAACGTGTCTTATAATAGTAATTTGTGTATTAATAGTAACCGTATTGTAGTAGTAACCCTGCCTATGTAATAACAGTAACCATATGGCCCAGTCACATCTTTATCTTGATGAAGTTTAACCTGAATGTTCGTTTCCTAAATATTGAAGTATCTAGCGAACGATTTACATATAACAATCTTGAGGAAAGTGATACAGGAAGATATCCACTTAACAGCAATGATGGCTAACATTTTACTCGACGTTGAAAATGTGAAGTATTATTGTGTCAAGGGAAACCAAAAGGTCATCATTCAGAAACAATGCATACTGACTTTGTGAATAGCATGGCATGATCATGCGCAAGTGCAGTCTTTGCTCTGATGGACGTCGTCTTGAACAGATCAAGTACTACTGTTGGTTCTACGGTGACATTTGATGATGCGGTTACCTTTACGTGCTCCGTCCATGAAGATTGTGCAGCCGTCTGGAACAAACATTTGAATAAATCACGTCGCTTCGTGCTCTAAAAAAGGGTTAGACTATGATTTAAACTGTTTCATCCTCACTTCCTCACTTCCTACCCTCTTCATTATGCGGTTACATTTCATGACAAATTGATGTTACGGGTCCAATGCGTACATAACCTTTATTGGTCCACAAATAAATTAAACCTAACTGACTAAAAAGATATTGCAATTTTTGGTAAAAGTATGTCGCAGTTTGTTTCATTCTGTGGTACAGTTGTTCCAAAGTACGGCAATTATATATCTTCTCTGCTTTTTATCGCTTCCCGGGGATAACAAATGTAAAAAATGAAACAGACTTACAGTAATTAGTTATTTTCAGTAATCCTAATCTACCAATGCCATAGAAACTGATGGGCATACATGTTCTACTGCCTGTGTGCCATTTTTTATCACAGCAAATGCCGTAAAATATCACACTTAAGTTTTCAAAGAATTACGAGACAGGCCCCGTATTCCCAGGGCATATAACGTGAATAGAGTCTAACTAAAATTTCATTTCTATGATAACAAAATCCCCCCACCCCCATTATATTTGGCAAACTCTCTATATTTGTCCAGTCTCTTTCTTGGTAAATATGTTTTTCTAATTATGTCTAGAATAGAAATGTTCGAAAGCTATATGAATACATGTATAGACCTCGCTGTGGAGAAACATGAATTGTCCTCAACCTAGAATAACATCTGAAGCACATACGATTTTTACATTTACATCTTTAATACAACGTATTTGCATGATACAATCTACACAGACCTTTCCATTATTTTAATACATTGAGAAATAAATAAAGTGATACATAAATACATTTTATCATATGAGGACTCTTAAGCACGCATTGTTGTCAAATTTTCAGATTGTAACATTTAAAGAGAATAGTTTAGAAGATGTAGATATAACTGTGAAAACTATCAGAAGCAGTTGTATCATTATCACAGAATATATGACTTACCGTTGTGATAAGTACAGCAACAGGTACAATCTCTAGATGAAGACCGTGTTTCAGAAGATCCGTGTAAGCAAGGTTAGCCTATTACATACAGTTCAAAGTTGAAAGGTGGAAAATTAATAATTATCAAAGAATCGTTCATTCTCTGTCTGTCTGTCTGTCTGTCTGTCTGTCTCTCTCTCTCTCTCTCTCTCTCTCTTTAAAATTATTGAGCCTTTCTTTGTTATTTGAAGTACTTGATTCAAGTGCAAAATATAATTGTAACATTTATCCGAACTTTTCTTTATAACTAGCCTACAAACTAAAAATAAATTACATCAGGACATTTTCATTACTTTTACAAATGTAAAGACAACTGAGCAGTCTTTATGATAAAATAAATAAAGAGGTAATATAGTGTACAAATAAGGTAATGTACAGTAACTGCATAGAGACCCACGGTGGCACGACATATGATTGGTGAGACAGATATAGTATTCCTATATATTGCTGCCCCAGACAGAACTTAACGTGACCAAGGATACTAACTTGTACCAATGAGATAGTAGAGTGACTGACAAAAAAAAATTGTATTAATCACGCTAAGCAAATGTTTCATTAAAATACAAGTATTATACCGTGACTTACAGTGTAAATGAGAGATCCAATATAATTAAAATACAAGTGTTATACCGTGAATTACAGTGTAAATGAGAGATGCAATATAATTAAAATACAAGTGTTATACCGTGACTTACAGTGTAAATGAGAGATGCAATATAATTAAAATACAAGTGTTGTACCGTGACTTACAGTGTAAATGAGAGATCCAATATAATTAAAATACAAGTGTTATACCGTGACTTACAGTGTAAATGAGAGATCCAATATAATTAAAATACAAGTGTTATACCGTGACTTACAGTGTAAATGAGAGATCCAATATAATTAAAATACAAGTGTTATACCGTGACTTACAGTGTAAATGAGAGATCCAATATACTAGTAATTAAAATACAAGTGTTATACCGTGACTTAAAGTGTAAATGAGAGATCCAATATAATTAAAATACAAGTATTATACCGTGACTTACAGTGTAAATGAGAGATCCAATATATTTTTCTATCGCAGTTTGGGCTGTTTTCTGTCTGCTAACAATATCTGTACCATTAGTTTTGTCGAACCAACTAGAATAATCAAGAAATAAGAATGAAAAGTTTGAAATTCTTCTAATGTCTGGAAATGATGGTTCAAGATGTTTGTATCACATAATTTGACAGCTGAACTATTGTTTCCAAAAGGTTAAGTAATGTTGAAGATTTAAGTACAACGATGAAAATAATAGTAAAACTACTACTACCACTACTACAATTACTTGACTACTACTACTACTACTACTACTACTACTACTACTAAAAATACTCATAATAATAGCAGACGGGAGGGCAACTGGGCCACAAGCTATCTTCCCCACCCACAGACCTTCGTCGGTCCTGACACAACCCAACAATATACCCATCCCTAAAAGATCACCATTCAAACCGACCCGTCTCTCTAGCGCTAATTTTATCCGTTTTAAAATGTGCAACCTTGCTACTTACAGCAACATTGTGAATTCATTGATTTGGATACAAAATACGTCGTATCGATTAAACCATTGAGGTAACGGGTTATAATATGTTGGGAAGGTAGTCCATGGGGAATATTATGGACGCCGTGCACGACAAAATACTGCAAGATATACAGACTAAGAAGTGTGGTGCCGGCGCTCAATTTTTTCATGTGGAAAGGGACTCATACAGAGGTGTGGTTGTGTCGGAAGTTTATTATGGATGAGATAGGGACTAAGCTGCAAAGTAGGAAGAAAAAGACCAGAGCCTGATATAGGCTAGTACTCGTCGAGCTCTGGATAAATATTCGCCGTACTTGAGCAAAGATAATAATATAGTTAGCTTTTGCGTGTGACAAAGTGTTGCATTGTAGTATATCATGTTACAGACATGCATCGCTTGGGCTTTTAGCGTTTGTCATATACATTGTATCAAAACCGACAAAGTCATTGCGCATGCACCGAGGGCGTGCTCAGCGCGAGAGGAGTGCAAACCTTTGGCGATGTCCGAGGCCTTTACCCCGGGACTGCGATTCACTGCGGAATGATCATGAGTATGCAGGCAGCAAATGCGGAGAACAAAAGTCTTGAGTCTCAATAGCAGGCAGCACAGGAAACTGGGCGGGAATTTATAGGCCTTGGTGGCAGCTGTATAACACGTTATACACGACTCAGGCCTTTCACTGGCACTTAAAGGCCTTACTATGGAAATGCCTACCAGAATGGTAACAGTTGTAATGACCTTTATGAAGTACCGACAACTCACCCCTAACCTTCTGGATTTTTTAAGGACGAATGCCTACTAGACTGCGTAGCGCAGAGAGTGATGGAACGTTTAGAAAATATATTAACAGAGAAAATAATCTGACAGAAGTCCGTCGCAGAAAACAGAAGGAGTGGGAAAGGCGATTCCATGAAAGAAAACAGCCATAAAGGACCTGGTGGACACAAAAAAGAATTGCTAAGCGCGATCGTCCTAAGGGATATCGCCTGCGGAAATATCCATAGGAGCGGGACCATGGAGATAGGATAGCGTCTGAGTTCAATGTACATAAAAGGATACTTCATCTCGAGGAAGTGTGTCATACTGATATATACGGGGTCGATGTTTTCGAGGCCTGCCTAAGGACCTCAAGTAACAAAACAACGGTCGTGTGTGTGTGTGTTACCGGTGATGGAAATATCAGTAAATTGACCACCAGAATATGTAGCAGTTCATGATAGTAGATGGGAGTTGTTTCATAACTATGAGAGAAGGCACAAGCAGAAAATGAAGTTTTGTAGCAGATACAAAGATAGGCTCGAAGTCACCGAGGAATTAGCGACAAAGCGAAGCTACACGAGACTAACGCCCGCTACCATACTGAAGGACGTTCAGTGGGCATGTGTTTGTTTTTGGTTTAGAAGGGCTCAGGAAAACCCCCAGATAATATTATGTGGAGTGAATTGTAAATCTCGACATGGCTGCCTGTTTTCCTGACATTATACTGGGAATGGGGGAGTTTTTCCCGTGCTTTAAATCGTTTGGTCAACCGTATGAACGGATGGCAACTTCCCACAGCTGACCTAACTGGAATTTGCAGAGATGATCTGTGCTTTCGCCTCGATAGTCACCAAGTCATATATGCCTGGTTCTGCTACCACTTCAGCACAGCACGAAACGATGATGACCGCAATGCATCTCGAGATGGTTGAGGCCATAATCTCCTTCAAAAAGCATACACAGGCATGGCTACAGGTAGACAATGAAATACGATGCGTTGTTATTCGCAGGGTCAAAACTGGCCGTGCGAAGTACTGAGAGTATATGATCGGATCTTGTAAACGATCCGGGCAAGTTGACTTATCTGGTGCGCACCCACCCCAGGACTAGTATGCTGGTCGTTTATGACAAGGCACCAGCAGAGCATAACCCACATGGACTTCCTCATGGGCCCTTCCCTTGTTGATGCCTTCTGTTAGGCAGATGATAAAAGTAAATCCGACGTGGCCCTTCAATGAATATTTTCGCAGCTCGTAGGCAGGCCACCATGGCACGGTGTGGTTGTAAGTTATCAAAACACTCGTGCAGGCTATCCGGTGGAAGCTGCGGTTCGCGATGCTTTGAGTCTAGTAGGTGACTGACACAATTAGCTATTTTGTATATTGAACTGCGCATCCATGATGGTGTGAAGTACATGTTTAATACACAATCCATTATGACCGCTTTTATTCGATCTGAAATGTTACGATTCACTGGCGGGCACAATAAATTCGTTGCTGCTGAGACTGAACAAACTGACAGTAAGTTGTTCATTTTGGTCTATGGTCCTTGGGACATGAGGCAATCCGATTGTGCTCCTGACTCCCTTATACCATGTGAGCGGCGGAGGAAGCGGAATGGTTCGAGATTATTTCAGTATTCAGATAGCAAGCTTAAGACATATACAAGTTTGGTCACATATTCTTTCTTTCATACTAAGCTGACTGGTAAACACTTAAGATTTACGATAGCATTGAGGGTCGATGATACATCCTTTAAAACCAATGACACATATGAAAGGGCTATTAGTTCCGAGACATATATATGTTAGTATCAAATTCCAGATCTGGATGTATAGTATCCCTCTCGAATATGGGAAAGCTCTAAAACTAGTTCTATCAAAACGTTTCTACCGCCAATAAAGTAATGAAAGTGCGAGACGAAATCGCGGAAGAAACAGTCGGGATGACCAACATTAAGCTACTCTCCTCAGTAGAAACTGTGGTCAAGAGAGTTTCAACAGAGGACACTCAAATTATGCCTATGCGCGAGCTCCATAACGAAGGTTGGGCAGTTGTAATCTGCAAAAGGTCTGCTTTCTAATACCACCACCAGGATTGTTATAAAGATGCATAGAACGAGCTCAGTATGAAATAGCCACGTTATTGTTACAATTATATAAGTCTTAAACTAAATAATAGAAAAGAAAAAAAGCACTAAGCTTTAAAAAAATTAAAAATAATTTATTTCCATAAATTAAGAAAAAGAAGTTACGCTATTGCGAATTAAATCCCAAAACTAATCTAATAATTTGACACAAGTCCTCATAACTTAAAATCCTGAATACAATTCAGTACAGGTCCAGAATAAATCCTTAAACTGAAGACGATGATGTGTCTGTGATAGCTTATAGTTTTGATGTATCAGCAGCCTTTTGTTGAATCACAGTAATATAATTGCAAGTTTGAATTCACTATAAATTCCACTAAATATCTCTATCCAAGACTTTTATCAGAGTACTTTGTATTTCCAGAGACAATAATCACTTGAATTCAATAATTTGAAGAAATAAAATATTGAAATAAAATATCCAGATAATGGACACAATATATAATACAATTTGAAAGTGCTAGATCTTAAAGTACGAATGAAATATCCTCCCAACTACAACAAGATTATATAGTTCCCTCCTTAACCTCAGGTTAAATTTAGCATTTCTAAAATGCAAATACCTAATTAACAATAACATTCTAGAATGATCATCATGTTTACGAAATACACGAAGGAAATTCAAAAACCTAGAACTAGACCCAAATATACATATTTACTTTTATATATAATACTTCTGATTTTAAACCTTTACACATTGAAAATAATTTAGCAATATATTAGTTGTTTACACAGAATTCGAAATAAAACTTCAATTCGGATCAAGCAGAAATGAACTTAATTTTGGAGAAGGTTAAGTCCAACATACAATGTTACATTGCATAAGCATGTAATGAAATAAAATAATAATATAAACAATTAACTTACAAACAATGTAAATTTCATATGCAAAGCATTCTCCTCGATAATATAGCCTTCGACGATAAAATGAGAACCATCTTTCGTGAGCAGGGGCATCGCAATCGTATTTCTTAACACGGTGCTCTGTTTTATAATAATCACTATTGTGTTCTCAATGAATAACAGAAGGAGCCTGGAGCGATACAATGCCATCTGCAGACTCGGCAAATCAACCCGATTCGGACGAGTTAACGAATGGGTAAATATGCACCTGGTTCGCATGGCCGGCATGCTGAACTCGGTCGCAGAAAAAGCGATTGGCATCTGATCAACATAACTGGAACTATATTGTAATTCCTTCTTAAAAAGAATGGCCATGCATTTCGCTGCATAGATGGTGCTGGCCATTATAATAGTGGCCACAGTCTTTGTCGTTCTCTGCTCTCACACAAGGAAAGAATATCAACGGCAACACCCCGTAGATCTACACATGTGGGCCCATATCGTATTCGCAGAAAATCGCGCGTACCGTTGAATTTTCATCGCCTGGTATGATGTGCTTTCTTTAACATGTGCCAGAATTTATCCGCCAGGTTGACCACCACCATTTTGTCTGGCAAGATTAGTACGTACTTCACGTATAACGTCTGCACTATATCGTTTCTGTTTAAATAACCCACTTCTCTTTCGGCGACGGATCAAGCTTAACCGCTGGTTTTCTTGCAACCTGTGCGATCCGCTCCTCTTCCGATTCTGGTTCTCAGCTCAGGCGGGATGCTGAAAACCAAACACTAGCTTGCCCCTAATCACTGACATAGCTATACCGTCTATGCTACAAAGCCGTGAGATTTGAACATGGAGGGCGTCGATTGTAGCCTACAGCTGCTCCGCGGATGGTGTTACAAAAAAGATTGGGATGAGAATATATGCCCATAGTGGTTATACTGGTTGGAATTTCTAGAGTTCAACCCGGTAAACCATCGGAGAGAACGGGTTCTTTCTGACCTCGTATTGCAGTGCAAGTTGTCCGTAAATAGTGCTAATATAGATTCTGCACTGAATTCGTAGGACCACGCCATACTCCGCTGTGAATCCCTGAGCTCTAAATTGGTCTAATATGACCTCTGTAATTACACGTAGCAATCTAAAAAGAAGAAAAACAAATTGTGTGTACTATGTTTTATATTTATTTCCTTTTTTGCTCTGGATGTGGGGTTAGTCCTCTGAAAATATTTACCCATATTTACTCTTTGAGTATACCTCATTACGTCTGTGCTCGTTTTAGGGGCACATAAACCATATGGCAGAATGTCTCACTGCTATACCCCTACAACAAGCATGTTATTCGGCCTTTTATACTTGCACTGTTTGAAGGATCCTGGTGTGTGTGTTACTTCCATGGCTTGTTCTGGTGGGTCAAAGGCAACATGGCTGTGTCACGCTGGTTGCCGTTGTTCTTTGCTTTGGATTTGTGTGGATTTTTATGTTAATCCTTCTCGAATTAATCAATTCCTTTTCTTATGTAATGCCATTGTTTGCATCATCATGTTGTGCGTTTCAGCCTACTCTGCCATGATTGCCTAAACGAATGCCTAAATCCTGTCGCTTATATGATGTTCGCTAGTTTGCGTCAAACGCTGCGGCCTGACCAGCCACGCTTTCATTTTCGTTTTAATCCTGCGAAAATATGCAACGTGATGTGTGCTGCCTACCTGATGTCCTCATTAATAATGGACAGGATCCCATAAAGTATGGTTATGCACATGTGTGGAAAGGCCCTCTCATATGTCTGGAAAGATATCTGATATGCATTGCGCACAGACCGTTGTTTTCGCCAGGTCTCATCCACAAATCCGATTTATATAAACAAAATCAAACTCATTACAAACACATTTGTATGCATCCATGTTGATGGTGTAGTTTAAAGCATCCCACCGTGTTTCGTCTGAAATAGGGCCGTACATCTGATTGAGAATCGTATTTACATGGGAGCAAAAAATAAAAAGAAAGATTCTCCACGGTAGTGCTGGTGGCACTGATATTTCGTCAGGCAGTAGGTGATCGTGCACGCTAACACCGCTACCGCTAGTTGTGCACCATGACGCATCGTTTATTTGATTTTGCTGGAACCACTTTTCATAGTTTGTGTTTTCCGGGCTTCAGTTGTTATAAACCTCTACGGTACTGACGTACGTTTGGAACACGTCGAGACGTTTGTTGTTCCTGGCTTCATCTTGAACATGCACGTTAAGTGATGAGCAATAGTTCGTGGATCTGTGCTCTCTTTCTACGTAACTATAGTGAAAGGCATCACGGAAGGTATATTTCATGTCACTATGAAGACGAAGTACCCGTGGAATACCATCGCTGGGCACTAATCATGACAACATATGCTGTAATAATCAATCCGTTAGTTGGGCCAGTGGTTATAAAACAGCTGGTATGCCCAAACTCAAGCAGGTGTTGAGCGCTTATTGAGATTTAGCACAGACCATGTTTGAAAAATTCGGATGAACATGATAACAACACATTTCAAACGGTTAACAATCTTTATTCGACAAACCCTCCAAACCTGATGGGTATTACAACAAAGATACGATTTGATAGGTGATGCGGGTTGCCGTTCCTGATATGACATCTTTACACAATGATTGTTTTTACCCGAAATGAGATCTTCACAGCAGGCACATACATTACTCCTAATATCCCAGCGTTTATTATCATACCCCAGCTTTCCTATCAATGTCGATTAGCTAAACAAAAAATATTCTTAAAGGGAAAACAGTACGGGACAAAATCGTCAGATCGACAGGTTTTTTTTATTATTAATTGAAGCCTATCATCGGCCCATCTCTGCAATATGAACCGCTTTTTTACGTTTCGTCAATTTTTTAAGCATATTTGAAAGAAACGTAGCCGTCTCATGCGCTATCGTTCTTTTTCAGAGTAGTCTTTACTGCAGAAAGTCGTAGCTACAAATACTATTCTTTACATATACACTCCAACGTACCAGTTACGATGAGTAAATACCGAAACCAACAACAAATCAATAGACAGAGTTGCCAAAGTCATCATACCAAAGCAGCTAGTAAATCTTTTAGCAAGCGAGCATAATTGGACATCTCTAAATTGCGATTGTAAACCATCTATCTAGTGTCTTTGCATTTACTACTCTCACTTCGACCCATTTACAAACATGCAAACGTAGCAATTACGATCTGGCTGAAGCACACTAATCAAAAAGTAAAACAATCTGTCTCTATATGGCACTGTTTGGACTTTCCAATCTCTACGAGAGTCTTATGGACTTTCTAATCTCCACGAGAGTCTTATGGACTTTCCGATCTCTACGAGAGTCTTATTGACTTTCCAATCTCTACGAGAGTCTTATTGAGTCAAAATGTCATTTCAGCCGTTCTATCGCATGCGTAACTGCGACGGAAAATGTCGACATATAACGGACGCTGAATACTTCAAGGTAAGATTCTTGTTCTTTCGTTCATCAACGAGACACATTTTCACTACAGATATTTTCCACTAATATCATAATATTTACACCTTTTAAAAAAGTATAGATATGTGTGGGAGCATGTTTGGGACTTTAAAGACACTTTTTGGGTCGGTCAGTGGACACATTTTTGGGTCGTGTAAGGACTGACAGAGAGTCTATGGATGGACTTAAAAATGGCCAAAGAGTGCTACACTTGGCCACAATTCAGTTAGGGTTTCCCTCCCTGTTGCAATAATAATAATAATAATAATAATAATAATAATAATAATAATAATAATAATAATAATTCAAAAAGAGGACCACGTTGGTCACGATTGTGATGATGGATAAATATAAGTATGATAATCATAATCGTGACATCTTTCATTATGAATTTTGATATAAATTTTGACGGATTACAGAATATCCCATCGTCGTTTATATTGTTTACCGTTTAGAAAGGCGGTAACAAAATACGAAGCCTTGAAGTTATAAGATATAATCTGTCCAATTTCAGCCGTGATTCCTGTCATTAAAGCACAGTGAAATGATCACGGTCATGAGCTGAACACAAAAGTCACGATCATGAACTGAATACAAAGGCCACGGTCATCATGCTACTGATCACGGTCATGAGCTGAACACAAAGGTCACGGTCATCATGCTACTGATCACGGTTATGAGCTAAACACAAAGGTCACGGTCATCATGCTACTGATCACGGTTATGAGCTAAACACAAAGGTCACGGTCATGAGCTGAATACAAAGGTCACGGTCATCATGCTACTGATCACGGTTATGAGCTAAACACAAAGGTCACGGTCATGAGCTGAATACAAAGGTCACGGTCATCATGCTACTGATCACGGTTATGAGCTAAACACAAAGGTCACGGTCATCATGCTACTTACTGCTTATAGAAGCTGTAATCCACAACAATAAACAATTCTATCTTGTAGTTTACAACAGGTCCCGTGCCACGCGCTTCTTTCGTCTTGGCACCAAGAAGTCCCTCATTCACTAGGTAGGAAAATAATAAAATGTACCTTTTAATTAGAATTATTGACAAGCAAAAATACATGTTTCGAATATGTATGTCGACGGCAATGGTTACGATTCATTTTGTACTGATGTGGACTTACATCAATAAACAAATTCCAGACGTGTCCAATCATTGTATCTCTGTTGCTACTTTGCTGTTTCATAAAAATATATTTGTCGGTATTCTTATGACGTTTCAGGTTTTCCACTCTACAAGTTCAGTATCGAAGCTTACCATATCTAACAGCAGTTGACTGTATGCTTAAAAAGGTAAAACACTACCTAATTCGAAGGCAATCTGGATTACGCATTCGAAAATGCATCCTATTTATTACACACTAGACACCCTGAATGACAACTCGAAAGAAATCCCAGCCCATGTTGTTTGGTAATTGATACCTGCAAATATTTATTTTTTTAAGTAATGTGTATGCACTATCTAACAACATTGAAAACGAAATTGCATCCAATACACCACTGCCTTTCATAACACAGTATTTTGTATATTCGTCAATGTATGTGCAGGAGTATGCTTATCCGCATATTAATCAAACAAGAGTATAAGAAAATTAAATGTCTTAATCAGCCATTCATTTGTTACCCATATTTCATCTAGAAGAATGTTCTTCCTATTCATCTACAGTCCAGATTTGTTGTCGTCATCGTTGTTATTATCATCTACCATGTCAATGCTTATATTGAAATAAATATTATCAACAATAAAAATAATATTTACCCGACACCGATATTATTGAAACATTTTGTGGACGGCCAACAGCGATATATATTCACGAGACATTTCGTGGATGGTACTCCTTCTGTTTGTTTTGCAGTGAGCGGTGTCATTTTGGAGGTTTTCGAGTTTGTTGGAGGAGGTGGTTTCTGATATTGGTATGTTTATTGATGTACTTTTCTTATTAGTTGTGAATGTCTAATATTTTAGTACACTGGCTACCGATTTCGAAAATAACTATTTCCCAAAATATTTTATTTCTAGCGAGAGATGGTTATATTTAGAACAAGTTTGTTCCGGCGATACAGAAGATATAGTCAGTAATAACTGAGAGAGAGAGAGATAACGCGATACCGCTGTGGTTAACGTACAACCACTAAAACGCGCCCCTAACTATGGTCCCAACTAAAGTGTATGAGGTAGTCTCAAAACCAAGACTATCAGGTCAAGCGACACAATGTTGCAACTAAAAATCTTATCATATATGCATAGGTTATGACCCCAGATTAGATATTATAAGGTAGTCTCAAACCCAAGACTATCAGGCCCAGCAACACAAGGCTGCAGCCAAAAGTATGCTAATTTAGAAAATGACCTCAAATTTATACACTATAAAGATAGTTAACCCCAAAACTAGCAGGCCTTGCAGCAATTTAATCACTTAAAATCCTGCATTAACTAACAATGCAAATAGCTGTCATATGGGGTTATATATTCTACTCAAAAACAGCACAAAGAATTCTAAATTGATAGGGAAAATATAGAAGCAAATTGATGAAGGAGCAAGGATGTTTAGATGGAGGATCCAAAACAAGACACCCAAGATGTATACAGGGAATCACCGAGTGAGTAGAGGGACAAACAAGACACTCAAGAAGTATACAAGGACCAACCACATGAGCAGAGGGATAATCTGTCACTAACAAGTGATCATGGGATCCTCAAAAAAAAGCCCTTTTTAGGGCTATTGCCTTTCATTGCCTTAATAGGGTCTCCCACTTGGTTACGGGAACCCTCCTTGACAAGCTCTATCACCGCTCAAAATTAACAATCTATTTTTCTCTGACAGTGGCTACCTTTCATGACGTTTAGTCATATTAGCAAAAGAAATTGTTAGGGACATATAATATGTACACTTTTGTACTAGAAAATTGGCATAGTTAGGAACGTAATTTAATTCTTCAACTCTACCATTTGATAAATTGCATAGGTGGCTTACACAATTTTGACATAGGGAAATCCACTAGAAAAACTGGATTGAATTTGGAATAAGTACGGCTATGGCGTTTCAAGGCTGTCGACAGTGTTCGTGCACCGTCCAGGACCTTTTCCGCCTTTTCCTCCACCGGACACCTCCATCATGACGACATGAGAGAACTAATTCTCTCTCGTCATTAATGGTGCCATTGCACCCCTAGTAAGGTACGTAGTTTCGATTGGCTGATAGTTTGAATGCGTGATGGGTCTATTCCCACTCACCCAGGTCTAACATTCGTGTCAATAGCTTAGGGGCATGACACAACGACCTAATTAAATAGCAAACTATTTGTGCATAAATGCCAGGAAGATGTGGCACCATTCCATCTTCCTGGATAAATTAAATCACTACCATATAAATAAATGGCAGTTCAAAATAGTGAACATATCACCCAAGTGGCCGGTTTCACTTTAAATCCAACTCGACGATGAGAGAGAGAGAGAGAGAGAGAGAGAGAGAGAGAGAGAGAGAGAGAGAGAGAGAGAGAGAGAGAGAGAGAGAGAGAGAGAGAGAGAGAGGCTCTTGGAATAAAACAGGCCTGATCAGCTTTCCAGCAGGTCGTAAATGACGAATAATAACATTTTGATCTGTTGTGCCTCCTCCTATGATCTGAGAAGGTCTTGGACTTTTAAAAGAATAACATTTATATGCAAAAGCTTGACAATGTATTTTATTAAGTTTATTCTCTTTTGCCTGTACCTTTGTTTTGTGAACCTTTTTGGGGATTGCCTAAAATTAGTTGCCTCTGTGTAGCCGTAATTGTACTGATGTGCTGTTAACACTGTACAGGTACACATACTATAATTAAACAATCGGTTTACATGAAATATGACGTGATAAAGACTGAATATTCCATTCATGCGAGGACCTTCATCTGTCGATGTCTGCTTACCTTGTTTCTGCTGGCTGACTGTGTACACAATGTTACCTAGAAGAACCACTACAAGAAAGGGTTGCTTCATTGTATAATCCTTGTTGGTTTACCTGAGTGCACAGTACGTCGAGGTCTTTCATGACAGTACTAGGTGTTACTGCATATCTTATCTACCAGCGTGGCATACGAAATGGTCTCAGTTTTAGATCACGCACAGACATTTTTTAAGCAGCCAGACATTTTCCTCGAGTTGATATGAAAGTTTCAAAACGACCCCTCGTTAGTAATATAATCACGTGCAAGAATTGTCTTTCGGTCTAAAAGTGTAGAGCTACTGCACGAAAAAGGTACGATACTATGAACACTGTGATACATGATGCAGTATTCATATATTTGAATACATTAAAATTCAAATAATGTAATGATCATCTATTTAATTCGTTTGGGTCATTCTACTATTTTCCCTTTTTTTCTAAATTATATTTGTCTACAAAGTTATTCCGTATGTAACAATATGTCTCATTGTTTAATGTTTTGTGTAATGATTAATTTATATCGAGTGAGATTTTGTTTAGATTAAGCATATACAGCTAGCATGTACACTGTATATTTTACTTCGTTTATTATTATGATAAGATAACGACAAGCAATGATAAAGTTCACATAGCATATTGGCAGTTTAAAGGAAGATGGTCGCTTCCGATTTCTTGTGTTAATTGTCTATTCCTTTAAATTAATTTTAATTCTGGATTCCTTCTCTTTTTTTCTTTTCTTTTTTCATTGTGGCTGTTGTATTCTTCGTTCAAGAATTTAAAGAATATTTGGTGGGCAAACACATTTGATTTATCCTTAACGATACACCCGTGTCCTCGCTGCTAATAATTCAAGCAACAGATGGAAGTTACGTTGAGCAATAAGTTTATGATCATTATTTAATGTAATAATCTACCTTTATTGGTCATTGCATGTAAATACATTTGATAAAAACCAACTGTCACGTGCGTTTATTTTTATGATACATGACACACTCGCTCAAATTGTGGATATTGGGAACTGCACCTAGTGCATACTGTCTAGCTATTGGTATGTGTTTGCTCTCAGATCGTAAGTTTGTTTTGACCTTCGTTAACATAAATCTTGGTACATCGTCTCCGCGCATTAGTACATGAGCACGTTGACTGGATCTCGTGTTCCTTTTTTAATCAGTAATTCATACTCATCCAAACACACAGGTAAATGAACCAGACTATATATGGCTGTTCAGATAGAGACTTCATTGTGGTGAAATTGGTAATAGTGTAACGTCTGTGGTGTGTTATCTTGTAACACCGTCATCACTTGTGTTCCATCAAGACAACTTTAAAATGAGTTTTTCTCTCTGACGTGTTTGCCAAAATCTTCACATTGTACACTAAAACCATTGCAGACAGCAAGTGCAATCTAAACTGAGTGTAATACAGTTTTAGAAGTGTACGGGTTGTCTCCAGATGGCATTTTATCACCAAACACAAGGTTGTGCCAATGCGGTTAGTCTTCCCATGGGAGCTAACCCACTAGAAAGTTTTTGGTCAAACTAAAAACAACCAAAACAATTGAAATTGCAAAAGTATTTAGAACTTCCGCCAGAAACGATAAAGAAATATTGTAGACGACCGAGCAGTGATTGTAAAATAAATAAACCACAAATTTCCGAATTAAATGCAAAAGAATATCTTCAAATTGTTGCAGTAGTTTCATCGACAAAACCAGTAGCCATGAAACTTGTATCTAGTGCCATGTTTACATGCATTTGGGCGATGGAACATTTCCTTGCCTAAACCCATTTTTGACGGTTTGGACCATTTCAATCTTTACGTGCATTTTAGACGGTGGACCATGTCATTGCTCACATGCATTTCAGATGTTGGACATGCGTTTTTGACGGTGGCTGATTGAGCCATTTTAATGCCTATGTTCATTTTACACGGTGGCCCATTTCAATGCTTATATGTATTTTTTAGACGCTGGACCAGTTAAATGCTTACATGTAATTTAGACGTTGGGCCATTTAAATGCTTACATGCATTTTAAACGGTGGGCCATTTAAATGATTGCGTGCATTTTATACAGTGGCCCATTTCAATATTTACATGTATTTTAGACGCTGGACCAGTTAAATGTTTACATGTAATTTAAACGTTGGGCCATTTCAAATCTTACATAAATGTAAGACGTTGGACCATTTCAAAGAATACCTGCATTTGAGACGTTTGGCCATTTCAGTGATGACGTGTATTTTATACAGTTGCCCATTTCAATGCTTACATGCATTTTAGACCATGTATCCGTTAAATGTTTACGTGTATTTTAGACTTTGGGTCATTTCATTGCTTACCTGCATTTTAGGCGGCGGCCCATTTCAATGATTACGTCCATTTCAGACGTTGGGCCATTTCAATTACTACATGGATTTTAGACGGTCGCCAATATTAATGCTCACATACATTTTATACGTTACGCCATTTGAATGCGGCCATTGCTTCATTGCTCACATGCATCTCAGACGCTGGGCCATTTCAATACTTGCATGCAGTTTAGACGGTGGCCCATTTTAATGCATACGTGCATTTTAGACGTTGGACTGTTTCAATGCCTACAAGCATTTTAGACGTTGGGCTACTATTTCAATGCCTACGTGCATTTTTTATGGTCGCCCATTTCAGTAGTTCTTGGCATTTTGGACGTTAAAGAATACCTGTATGTGAGACGTTTGGCCATTTCAATGCTTACATGCATTTGAAACGATGGGCCATTTAAATGATTACGTGCATTTTATATGGTAGCCCATTTCAATACTTACATGCATTTAAGACTATGTATCAGTTCAATGCTTACCTGTATTTTAGACGGCGACCCATTTCAATGATCACGTGCTTTTCAGACGTTGGGCCATTTCAGTGATTACATGGATTTTAGACGGTGGCCTATTTCAATACTCACATCAATTTTAAACGTTAGACAATTTCAATACTTACGTGCATTTGTAACGTTTGGCTCAATTCTTACGTGTACTTTAGACGCTAGGCCATTTCAGTGCTTACATGCAATTTAGACGGTGGAATATTTCGATGATTGTACTCATTTTTTACGTTGGGCCAGTACAATGCTTATGTGCATTATATACATTAACTTATTTCAATGCTTTCATGCCTCGAAGACTTTTCCCTGCTTCAATGCTTACGTGCATTTTAGATGTTGGGCCATTTTAATGCTGACGTGCATTTTAGACATTGGGCCATTTTAATTCTTACATGCATTTTTGACACGGGCGCATATCACTGCTTACGTGCTTTTTTGACACGGGCGCATATCACTGCTTACATGCTCTTTAGACATTGGTGCAGTTCAATGCCTATGTGCATATTAAACGTTGAGCTTTTTCAATGTTTATGTGCATTTTAGACAATGGCTATTTATATTCTTAAGTACATGTTAGATATTGGCTATTTTCAATGCTTACGTGCATTTCTGACGTTGGGCGGATTCAATATTTACGTCTGTATTAGAAGTTGAACCATTTCATTGTTCGTGTGCATTTTAGACGTTTGCTTATCTCAATGCATACGTGCATTTTAGACGTTTGGGACATTTCAATGCTTACGTCCATGTTCAACATTTGTTTATAGCAATGATGACGTGCATTTTGGACATAGGGATATTTCTATGCTTACGTGAATGTTAGACATTAGCCTATTTCAGTGTTTACGTTACTTTTAAGACGTTGGGCCATAACAATGCTTACGTGCATATATTAGACGTTGGACCATTTCAAAGCTTGTGTGCATTTTAAAGAATCGTCTATTTTAATGCTTAAGTGCATTTTAGACATTGGTCCATTTCACATTGGCCCGCTTCAGTGCTTACGTACATTATTTACATTGATCTATTTCAATGCTTATGTGCAGTTTAGATGTTTGGCCATTTCATTGCTTATGTGCATTTTAGACATTGTTCTATTTCAGTGCTTACGTGCAGTTTTTACTTTGTACCATTTCGATGCTTACGTGCATTTAAGACATTAGACAAGTTTAGTACTTGCGTGCATTTTAGACGTTGGGACATTTCAATGCTTACTTGCATTTTAAACGTTTACTTGTTTGAATGATTAGTGCATGTTAGACGTTAAGCCATTGCGATGCTTACTTGCATTTTAGACTTTTTTTCTTATGTCAATGCTTAGTGCATTTTAGACCTTGGGCCATTTCATTGCTTATTTGAAGTTTGCTTATTTCAATGCTTAGTGCATTTTAGATGTTGGGTCATTTCGATGCTTAAATGTATTTTAGACATAAGTCTAGTTCAATGCTTACGTGTACTTAAGATCAATGGCTATTTCTATGTTTACGTGCATTTCAGACATTGAACTGTTTCAATGCTTACGTGTATTTTATACGTTGGGCCATGTCAATGCTTAAGTGTAGTTTGGATATAAACATACCGGTATTTGAATGCTGAGGTGCGTATTAGACGTTGCACCATTTTAATACTTATACGAATTTGAGACATTGGTCTATTTCAATGATTACGTGCATTTCAGACGTTCGACCATTTTAATGCTTCCGTGCATTTTAGACATTGTTCTCTTTCAATGCTTAAGTTCATTTCAGACATTGGTCTATTTCAATGATTGCCTGCATTTCAGACGTTCGACCATTTTAATGCTTACGTGCATTTTATACATTAGTCTCTTTCAATGCTAACGTTCATTTCAGACATTGGTCTATTTCAATGATTACGTGACCATTTTAATGCTTACGTGCATTTTAGACGTTGGGCCATTTAAATGCTTATGTGCATTTTAGTCAATTGCATATATCGATTCTTACATGTATTTTAGACGTTGGGCCATTTCAATGCTAATGTGCATTTTGGATATTGGTCCATTTCAATGCTTACGTGCATTTGAGACGTATGTTACTTGCAGCGCTTACGTGCATTTTGCACTTAGGGCTATTTCACTGCTTACGTGCATTTTAGACGTTGGGCCTTTACAATGCTTGTGTGCATTTTGCAAATTGGCCTATTGCATTGCTTCAGTGTATTTATGACGTTGGGCCATTTCAATGTTTATTAGCGTTTTAGACATTAGCCTTCTTCAATGCTTAGGTACGTTTCATATGTTGGTCTATTTCTATGTTTATGTGCATTTCATACGTTGGCCTATTTCAATGCCCACGTGCATTTTAGACGTTGGGCCATTTCAATGCTTATGTGCATTTTAGGCAATGGCCTAATCCAATGCTTACGTGCAATTGAGGCGTTGAGCCATTATAATGCTTACGTGCATCTTAGACGTTAGCGTATTTGAATGCTTATCTGCATTTTAGACATTGGTCTATTTCAATGCTTACGTGCATATTAGACGTTGGCCTATATCAGACATGGGCTTATTTCAATATTTACGTGCAGATTTACATTGGTCTAGTTCAATGCTTACGTACTTATTGGACGTAAGGCTATATCAATGCTTACGTGCATTTTAGACATTGGCTTACTTTAAAGCTTACGTCCATTTCAGATGGATGGTCACTTTAATGTTTACGTGACTTTTATACGGTGGGCCATTTCATTGTTTATGTGCATTTTAGATGTATACTAAGCATTACAATGGTCCATTGCTACAGACTAAGCATTAAAGTGATCCAACGTCTAAACAGCGCGTAAGCATTGAGCAGACGTGCATTTTAGACGTTGGACCATTTCAATGCTTAAGTGCATTTTATACATTGGCCCATTTCAGTGCCTATGTCTGTTGAAGACATTGGCCTACTTTTCAATGGTTACGTGCATTTTAGACGTTGGAATATTTCCATTCTTACATGCATTTAGACGTTGGCCTACACACACACACACACACACACACACACACACACACACAAACACACACACACACACATCCATGCATGCATGCAGTCATACACACACACGCACGCACACACACACAAATACATACATACATACATACATACATACATACATACATACATACATACATACATACATACATACATACATACATACATACATACATACATACATACATACATTTTTAAATGAAAAGCTCTTTTATGTTACTTCGTTGAGTTAATAGTATGGTTTATCTATTTCTCTTTGCTTATATAAAATGTTTCATGAAAATCACTTGGAAGATACCATGTTTGGTGTGGTCATTATACTGGCCGCACGTGCCACAACACAGGAAATCGTTATTGTAGCCTAAATAAGCATCACGAACAGAACAAATGTGTAAGCTACATCAGTCTCTTCTATCTCCATGAGTCTGAAGTTGCAAACGAAACGCCTAAACTTGCAGTTAATACAATTTATGGCAAATAATGCCAACCAACAAGCCATAACTCAGCATCATACACGGCACGTTTTTAGGAGAAAAAAAAACATAGCAAAAATACAATGACCGCAAGTCAGCGAAAGAAGACGAATGATTTATATATTTTTATGAAAATACAAACACGATTAATTCTATTTACAACGACATTTATTATAGCGGAGTATTCGGGTTCTGGAGGAAACTTGATTGTAACAAACGAGCCCAAATGGTAAATTTGACGTTTAGGTTTTATATTTGACGTGAACATGTATATATTCGATTTCTAAAAAAACATTTTAAAATAAGGAAAACGCATTTGAGATTTTAAAAGCAACCGTGATAATACTTTACGTGAGGTATAGATTTTTGTTATTTACTTCAGCATGTACTAAAGAAACTTACCAGTGAAATATTTGTGTTGATTCCTATTTTCTATATATTAAAAATATATAGTTTTATTTTTATGTGAAAATACGATATTCCCATCTTGCATTGCGACACTTAATCATGTCATATTTAAAATTAGGTCATCCCAAAGTTATTGTTCTCTTAAGCGCTAAAGGTGTTGCACCATTCAGCACAGATGGTAATCTGTGCAGAGATTACTATAAATTTTGGTAATAATGATATCCTGTTTCCTTGAAGTATCATGTAACACGTAGCAGCGAGCTTGTGAAATATTTATCTCACATTTACAAAAATATCTCGTATCTGTTTGTCAACAGACTTTGAAGCGCTGTACATAAATATGGCGTGTGTATGCAGTCAAAAGTAATTGCCACTGACACTTGTAAAGTATACACTGAGTGGCAATGAGAAGTGGATTTATTTTAAACTTTGAGATATTAATCATAAACTTCTTTATGCACAAAATATTTACAAACAAAGACAATTTTAGTAAATTTTGGAAAGTAGATCCTACTAACTCCAAGGAGGTATGTTCTGGCTGGAAATAGCGTTGTCTGAGAGACACAATGACACGGCTATACATGTATGTTGATCCTACCAGTAATGTGAATAATATTAGTGACAAATATTATCATAACCATCAAGATGAACAATTTGGAATATATGTCCGTATGTCCTTATGTGCATCATCTGCGTCTGTACAGCTATCTCTGTGCTTGCCCGGCTGTATTCAATTTCAGTTTCAACTATGGCAAATAATCTATAAAATGCGAACTAGTCACCGTTTATGGCTTTCAGCATGCAAGGTTAAGTCATTGTATCTGTATTTTGCCACCTTTTGGACTCTTCCGTGTAAAGCAGAGCAAAATGTTAGTGACGTGCTCTTTGATACATTCAATGTTGATCATTCTGTAACCATCTAAACTGATTACTGGCTGTTTTATTTCAAATGTAGCAATTTGGCTATCATGATGAAACACTTGCAGCTTTTGTTAAGTTGAAGTCCGGTGCACGGTGACATTTTTCGTCAGCAGATATGATATACTTGATCTTGATCACATATCATACTGCTCTGCCTTCTCATCTCTCGATACGTACGGAACAGTTTGTTTATGGTTTGCCTATATTTCTGATTATATCGACCACCAGTAACATTAAATCACCTGTTTTAATTATTTTTTAAAGCAATAATGTTTTTGTAAATGCTTACACTGTAGCACGATGCAATGCGACTGACCCAAAGAATTCAAGTGTAACATACAACAAACCCAATCAATATTTAATGCAGATGCAAGCAATATCATTAAACACAATCAATATGCATACTAGTAAATCAAAAACTAAATTTTAAAGCTTTCCTAAATATGGCCAGATTGACACGCCGTAGATTTAACTGTAGACGGATACGAGGACGTGTGTATGCATGTAAAACCCACCGCCTCAGACCATGTTGCGCTAAACTTCAATTCGCCATCTGTGACAATCGCGATATCTACCAGAGCTGAGTAAACGAGCTTCTTGTAAAGTATGTAATTTCCTCATATATATTACCGGATCACTTTTAAATTTCCATATAATTAATTGTATTCTTCTCTTAAACCATACTATTTTCAGGCCCGCACCAGACACACTCAACAACTCCTTACATGTCAGGCCGTTAAACGCTACGCCGGGCTGGTCCCCCAGTGTACACGTCTCTGAAAAAGAGTTGATTTTTTTATTTAAAAAAACATAAGAAACTAATATTTCTCGTGAAATAAATTTAAAATGACTGTCTTTATTAAAACAAAAATAGATGTAACATTTATCATTAAAATGATGTACATTGCAAAAATTGAATATAAAGGAAATTCTGGGCCCCAGGCAGCTGACAGAGTTCGGGCCCCTTCTTGATAATAAAGAACCTTTCGAGAAGAAAAAAAAACTCGAAAAAGAGCGGGCCCCTGACAAGTGCCATGTTTGTCCCCCCTAGGTGCGGGCCTGTTATTTTCCTTGCAGGAGGTGCCTTCTCACACACTAGCAGAAGCACATCTAACACCTACAGTAGTTCTCGTCGACGCAAACAAAATTAATATATTTACCATTTAAGGAAATATAATGAAAATTTACAATATATAGGAAATATTAGATGTAGTTTTCGCTATATTTAGAAGCGTCTTAAAAACGAACGACTAATAATATCACAAAATATCAAGTTCGGTGGATTAATATTTTTAGAAGTTTGTCTTTTGAGCACGATGTTGTTTTCTGTTACACCATGTAAACGCTCATACTCTGCCCTACTTCCGTTGCATCGTTTGTAAAAATTTGCGAAGTATCGGTATGGCAAATGAATGCTTGTGAAAAAATTGAAATTAATATTATGGTTTATGAATATTTGTTTTAGTGTGATGCAATTATACTTGTACCTGGACATTTATTAATTATAAGTGATATACTTTAAAATGACTTGCATTAATAATGTGCGATATACGTGTACCTGGATGTGTATTGCTACCGTCTGACTACACGTTTTATAACAAAATTCGGAATTTGCCGCATTTCTGTTTCCAAGTAACGGTGATACAATTGTCTGACAGACTATGGAGCACATCATTTGATTTTGTCTCCATACTCAAGAAATTTAGGGACCCCGTTACGAATCACTACCATCTCACATCTGTCTGCGTGGATTTGAGTCTCGGATTCGGCCAATGTAGGTATGTGAGAAAGTTTGTCAGTAGCTTCTCGTGCGTCTGTCTGTGTTTTTTTTTTTTTAGAGGTTTTAAGGGTTCTTCCTCCGCCATTAATACTGGCCGCCATGTTTAGCCTATCTTGTGCTGTAAAATGGCGTTTAACCCTACTACAACAACAACAACTCAACAAATTCAATAATCGTTTTCATGTATCAGTGGAAAGCAATAAATAAATGTGTCTGTGAACGCTTTTACTACAAATAAAAAAAATACATTAAAACATTGAAAACATGCAGTTTCACACACAAAAAAGAATGTCATAGAGTAATGAACCCTTTAAGTCGCAAAGGACATGAAGGGGTAACTGCGATTATAACAATCACCATTTGAACAATAATATATTTTTTAAAAAAGAACGTATAGAAGAAAGAACACCTACCATCGTTTCATAAGCCACCCCTTGATCGAGTGTCATTACCAAATGTTTACGATCCCCATACCCAGAGCCACACTAGATTCACGGAGTCCGAAACAATAAACACATCCTGTTAAAGATACTAACAGCAACGCCATAGTTGGAAGCAACATTTACGTGTCTATTTTGTATATGGCGATACAATATTAACATCAGAAGATAGAAATAAAAGAAAATATTAATAGTATATGCAAAGTTTATTTACAAAATGTGTATAAAAGTGAGTACAAATGACGTAATTAACCAGATAAACGTGTATAATGAGTCGCGCAGGTAGCACAACACGTTCGGTTAGTCCAGGTCTCATAGCAGCGGTAGGGTTTTGCCTTGATTAAACTCGTGCAATTCAAGTCATTTTCCACCTTGCCTGGATGATCACCGTACGGGCATGTATCTAAAGAAATTTCGTGTAAAATTGAAGCAATAGACAATTGCTAGATATGTTTTAACAAACGTTTAAAATACGAATCTCTAAGAAATATTTCCGATGGATATTATGTAAATCCCGTCATTATGCAAAATATAAAGCTCCGATACATTTATTCGTGATACAGTTGTAATAATGTTTTACTTTTTGCATTTCTTTGATCATTAAATTTATACTAATGGTAAATAATCTATGCTTACAGAGAAATCGTGACAATTTCTTAATGAACAATAACAATGTTGCCACAGGCATCCAACAATTCTGGGAAGGACTTTAAAGTTATTGGACGAGTTTATTTCTTCATAATTGTAAATTCCAAAATAAAACAATAATACAATAAATGACCCAGTTGAATCTGGATTTTTAAAAAAAAATCATCTGCTGCTTACAGTCTTATTAAGATTACGACCTTGTGATTATTTTGTTATAAGTAATTGAATAAAACTTGTTCGATGAAAAAGCATTACAAAAGTTGTCTTGCCTGGAACAGGAGTAGCAAAGTCCGAGTGAGCACACCTTTGCTGCTTACACAGCTGGAATATAATGGTGATTGATGTTAAATCATAAACTTCCCAATTCTGAGGAAATGGTCAAAGTTATTTTTTTTTAAACAGAAACAATTGTTTAATTTGTATAGTTTAGGAAAATGGACAACTCTTTTAGTTTTTGGATAAGTATACATAATCAGCCAATAAATACGAAAAATGACCCTTACAAACCCCCAAAAAATATCTGAGAACGAAGCAAGCGTCCCTCATTGTGATGTTATGTACGTTATATATTGCGCAAGTTATATTTGTTAAATAAATCAGAAATGTTTATTTTTCTTCTACTCGTTTGAAGAAAGTTTTACGATCTTATCTTTGTACTAACGACAACCGTACGAAATGTCGTGAATATACCGTTTAAAACTGAAATTGCGTTATGCAAGTTATGTTCATAAATGTCACAGCGTAACACCAAAACAATGAAAATGTTTTGAGCGAAATCTGATCAAAATAATTATGGACAGGGCATGATTTTACTTTGTTAAGTATTAATCTTAATTAACATTTTCTATGTTTTAAATTAGTTGAAGTGAAATTGTTAAGGAACCAAAATATTGCTCTGGATGTTCTAGGCTATTCAGCGACAAAAATAAAAGTGAAACCATCCCCCCTACCAAACAAAAATCCATAATGAATGTAAAGGCGTTTATGACATTCCAAAATAGTATTATATCGCAAAAATGTCAAGCATATATATATATATAATGTTTTAAATTTATCTATGCTTATTTTATTTTAAAAAAATCTGAAGTGCTATAGTTGCTGATGCGACATTCCAAAATTACAATATTTGCAACTTTGATCCATCTGCATAGAGACAACATAAATAAAGCAGAAATGTTTTTGCATGTACAATTTTGATAGATACAATGACTTTCATTTAAAAGTTAATTTATGATAATAAATGCTATCGCTTATTTTCTTTGCAAACGAAAATAATCAACAACGGAATCAAACCTTACTGATTGGCATAAAAATAAATTTATTGTAGATTTGTTCTCGTGCTTTTTGAATTAGACAGCCTGATTGTGCGATCCGTGCATGAGTTTGTATCTGCTGCTGCAGTGCAATCTAAATGTCACACAAATCTTCTTAAACCGTTCTAGATATAGACTTAGAATCCTAAAGATATGTCACAAAGGCTGATACACTGATGTTCAATGTCTAAGAAATTCAACAAAACCTCTGAAAGAGTTTCTGGGACGGGAAAGGTTGAAAGATGGTCGAAGGAATCAATAAGTGGGAATTGAGTGGCAATAATGTCAATTTACTCAGATCATGTTTCCCATATGTGTTTTCTGTGAGTAAAAGTTTTTTTTAATATTCCCATTATATTATGCAGGAGCTTTATTGCCTAAGTTGTACGATGTATATATTTTCATAATAAGAGAAGAAAAAAAGTTTGAAGGCATAAACTCTGACCGTTACAAACTTTTTCCAAGGTCAGACGGGTTGAATACAAGGAATTAATAACTTCAAACTAAATGAAACACAACGGCGTAGACCTTCCAGTACAACAGAAAGTGTAATTTCGTGACGATTGTTTACGGTCAACTACATAAATGATATTCTTATACAAAATATGGTCACAATACCAGGAAGAAAAAAAGACCTTATGATATCAAATAAGGCATATACGAAATTGTATGATTTATGTATGTATGCACTATGTGTGTGTGTGTGGGGGGGGGGTGTCTCAGATCCTTTACCGTCGTTAAGGAGAGGAGGTATCGATGATCATGTAGTGTTTGTCGCCTAATTTTTGGATCATGCATCGATCGCGGAGCTTCACTTACCTTCATGTACCCACAGGGAGTACCATCCGCTGGAATTGTTTTCAAACACAGTCTATCCCAGTCTGGAACGGCACACTGGAGTTCGGTACATATAGTGTCCTCATATGACCCGCCTTCATAAACAAAAGCACCCTGAAATATTTCGCACATTAAACATATGCATTAAACGGAAACACTCTTTTCACTGCTCAGAAACCAGCAATCAATGCTGAATGAACTTGACGCTATTAATAGATGATAGACAATATTGATTTCTTCATCTTCCTCAATACTAAATTTGTAGTAGATTTTACCTCGAATAAAATGGTATCCCTATAATGTTAGCTTCTTTAAGAGTATTTAAAAAACGGATTATATCAAACGTATTTAACAAACAGAGAGAGAGAGAGAGAGAGAGAGAGAGAGAGAGAGAGAGAGAGAGAGAGAGAGAGAGAGAGAGAGAGAGAGAGAGTCCAATATCTACTACTCGTGATTCATTGTCGAAAATGCCCAAGTAAACATTTCTTCTGCAGCGCATTCGTGTGTTTATTAGATACAAAGATTGCACGCAGAATGTAAAGTTGACGTTGCCCACTTTTCAAAATGACTGCAACCCCTCTTCTTGCAATATATGTTTCGCGCACATTGATTTTTAAAATGGTGTCTTGTTATATATATATATATATATATATATATATATATATATATATATATATATATATATATATATATATATATATATATATATATATATATATACACAGTTGGGAAACAAAATATGAAAACCTTCAATTTGAATATTTTCGAAACAAAACAAAATTACCTAAAACACTATTTGTCAGTTATAATAATAATAATAATAATAATAATAATAATAATAATAATAATAATAATAATAATAATAATGAGGACTTTGTATAGCGTCAATCTTTACAACCTCTAAGCGCTTTACAACATCTATAAAGGTATGAATACCAAAACAAAGCCACCATGAAATTAGAAAGCATATAAAATGATGAAAATATTTAAGGTAGGAAACATTATTAGGCTTGTAAGCTTGTTGTTGCAGTCGAAAATTGTGAGTTTTAAGAGCGCTCTTGAAAGTGATCACTGTGTCTTTGTGTCTAATTTCAATGGGCAATTCATTCCACGTTCTTGGGCCCTGGTATGCAAAAGAACGTTACGCATGACTTTGTTTTCATGCCTATAACAATGGGTATTGTCAGAAGAAGAGCGTAAGTATCTTGCTGGTGTGTACAAGTGGGTGAGGCTAAATAGGTATGTTGGACTGGAGTCGGTCAGTGAAACATAACACAGAGAACAAATTTTGTGTTTGATTCTGTATCGAATGGATAGCCAGTGTAGGGTACAGAGCAGCGGTAGTTGTGCTCTGATCGTGGTACTCTAAAGATGCTCTGAGCAGCTGTGTTTTGCAATTTTTGAAGTTTCTAGAGTAGATATTGAAATAAACCAGACTGAATTGAGTTACAATAGTCCAATCTTGAAAGTACTAATGAACACACAATTGTTTTAGTGGCATCAACTGAAAGATATATGCGAATGGAGCTGATGCGTCTCGGCTCAAGATATGCAGCCTTGCATATGTTCATGACATGTTTGTGCAATGTACTGTCTAGAGTAACACCTAGATTTCGCACTGACTGTGTGAATTTAATATTGGCGTTGCTGATTTTATTGTTTGAAGTAAAGGATGTGAATAAAAAAAGTCTTTGTGTTGTGATCAGAATAGCCTCAGTTTTATCATCATTCATCTGCAGCTTGTTACATGTCATCCATGATTTCACATCAGAAATGCACTCCTGTATACCTTGGATGGTAGAATCAAATTCAGTTGGGTGGCTAGATTTGTATATTTGGGTGTCATCAGCGTACAATTGGTGAGACACTGTGTGATGATCTATCACTCTTGAGATCGGCTGAATGCATAGAATGAAAAGAACAGATCCAGGAAGAAGACGCCGATATTCTGATCGTTGATACAATTAACTATTTATGTGTGCTTTTTCGGTGGTCCTACTGATCGGGTGTTGAATAATGCAATACGAAGTGGTATGTCTAGGATAGTTGACACAACAGTTGACGATTTCATAGGGATTTGCACCAAGTTATCTAAATTAACCGCAGCCTTTTTAAATTAATTAACTGAAAAGGGCAATAGGGAGATAACTGGAATTCTATTTCTTGTTCTATGCCGGCCAGCTTTAAAACAACGTTTTTTTTTTTTGCTTCCGTTTACATGTAAGTAATGAGGAATTTAGTCCCAGTATTTTCAGTCTTGAATATAATCTAGTATAAAGAACCAAGGTGTGGTCACTTAAAGCAATTAATGACAGAACATCATAGCATAAACGGGTTGACTGGCGATCACGTGATGGCGGTTGATTCAAGAAAAAAAGGACGTTGTAAGAGTGGAGCAAGGCAGCTGAGAAAATTTCCAGTTGGTCTCGTTTCCAAAACAAGGAGATTAAGAAACACACTCAAACTGAACGGTCAATGCATGAAACATAATACAGAAGACGAAGATAGATAACAAGCACATATATCATGAAAAACAGCACAAAAACGGAAGAGCTTCTTCAAGCCGGTTAAGCGATAGCGGCCATATTTTTCTTATCATATATGTTTTGGGGAATGATGATTCAGAATGAATCCAAGTCATAATATAAAAGTACAGTAAAGTACCTCAGAAATGTAAAAAAAAAATGTATGCACTATTATCTAAAACTAAATAATAACTAATGAGAAATATATTTCGACTAATATCGAAGAATATAGACATATAACTGTAATGAAATTATCATGGGAGTAACATTTTCCTGGTATTCGGACACTTACACGACAGATATACGATTCTTGGTATTCGGACACTTACACAACAGACCAACGATTCTTGGTATTCGAACACTTACACGACAGACATACGATTTTTGATATTCGGACACTTACACGACAGACATACGATTTTTTATATTCGGACACTTACACGACAGACAAACGATTATTAGTATTCAGACACTTACATGATATATGTATGATTCCTAGTAGTATGGCACTTACACGACAGATATAAGATTCCTAGAATTCGGACACACGACATAAATACGATTCCTGGTATTCGGACACTTACACAACATACAAACAATTATTGGTATTCGGACACTTACACGATATATGTATGATTCCTAGTATTATGGCACTTACACGGCAGATATAAGATTCCTAGAATTCGGATACTTACACGACATACAAACGATTCTTGGTATTCGGACACTTACACGATAGATATACGATTCCTGGTATTCGGACACTTACACGATATACATACGATTATTGGTATTCGGACACTTACACGATATATATATATACGATTCCTGGCATTCGGACACTTACACGATAGATATACGATTCCTGGTATTCGGACACTTACACAACATAAATATGATTCTTGGTATTCGGACACTTACACAACATATATGCTATTCACAGTGTTCAGACACTTACACGACAGAAATACGATTCTTGACCATATTCATCTTTGCACTGTTCATCAACTGTTTTATTCAAGCCATTCAGGGTACCTACATGAAATAACAACAGGTAGCACCAGTATAGATCAGGATATCATCGACTGAAAATATTTAAAAGTTTACTTGTAACTCCAGTATTAAGGTAAAAGTTAATTCAAGATTATTAATTACTTCATATCAATAACATGAATTTGTAAGGTGAGCCGTAAATCACCTTCTTTTATGACAACTAGATTTTACACCTGACTTTTCGAAATCTTTGTTCATTGTTACGTCATGTTCATGAGCACATATAACGCCTTTGCAATGTATGTCTTTCTTTATCAACAATAACCAGACAGTACACGATGAGCATTCAATTTTGTCTAAGTGTAACAATTATTGTTATAACTTTGTAATAGTTATGTACGGTTACCTTTGTATTGAGAACACGAATCGCAACATATTTTGCTGATATAATTATTGTAGCACTTTTGTGGACTTCTAGAAATCAGCGCTGGGCAGGTAATCCCGCGATATACCCCACCTGGTTGGTCACCGAGTGGACATGAGTCTACGAAAATCAAGCTAACAGTTCAAAAAACCATACATATGTAAAATGCATCACTCTAATGTACAACAAATTCATTCCTCATCAATAGGTATGAATAATGTATATTTGCTATAATATGAATATTACTAGTATAAGTTCCAAGGTAATCCAAATGAGTTAGAATTAAAACGATGTGTTCGGCTGATTCTTATTGATCCTAATTTATCCCAATGTAAGAATGAAGACTTTAATATGACAATGACGTGAAAACATCAATAAGATAATATTAGTTTATAATCACTTATCTCCCATGCCCGGTCCCGTTTCTCCTTGCATTACCTTTTCATGTTATGCCTAGATCATCGAAATCTGGGATAGATTGAGTTTCAATAACAATTATTCTATCCTGTCTTTGTCCTGGCAAACATTGTAAGGTTCGAGTTGTTACGCATCCAACTTTTTAATATTAAAATACATAATATCCATTGAATAATTACTATAAAGTAATATGACACCGTAATATCCATTGAATAATTACTATAAAGTAATATGACACCGTAATATTCATTGAATAATTACTATAAAGTAATATGACACCGTAATATCCATTGAATAATTACTATAAAGTAATATGACACCGTAATATCCATTGAATAATTACTATAAAGTAATATGACACCGTAATATCCATTGAATAATTACTATAAAGTAATATGACACCGTAATATCTGTTGACTTATACGTTTTCTCACCTGATACTATTGCGGCATTTTCATCGTGATCACACTTTCCCAAAATGCACCACTATAACAAAAAATAGAGATTAAACAGTTATACAAATGATTTAAGTATTCAGAAGGAGACATTGCAAGTTAACTTTCTTGAACACAATGTGTATACAAATAAAGAAAACAGTATGCGTTTGCCCCCTGACATGTAAAAATCTGAACATGATTTTGTTTTGTTGGTTGTTTTTTTTTTTTTAGCACATTCATCCTTTAGAAAATTTCGTCAGGATGCTGATAAAAGATGGCGTTCTAAAGAATGTTTAAGCCGTAACGTTCGTTAATTAGCCCTATTGTATACGATAATGTACTCTTAAAATTCAACATTCGTTAATTAGCCCGATTGTATACGATAATGTACTCTTAAAATTCAGATGTACCACACTCTTCCCAAGCTGTGCTAGCAACGAAAAATTGGTGCTATAAAAATAAAAATAAAAAAAATAATTATCTTTTTGAGTGGTACCTATTATGGCGTCTTAATAATAGAAAATAACACAATGTAATTTGAAGATCATTTTAAAGAAAACATAAAAATGGGCATATCCATGCTAGTCACACCTACTCTTCATAATGGCTTTTTCCACACGATTATGAAGATCTTGCTACGTTACTAGCAATCCTCCTACTTTTACGTTCTATGTAGACCAAAAAATAAGAAGAGTGTTCATATATGCTAAAGACTTTCTAATACTGCGAATGGCGGTATACTCCGAAACAATTAAGCCTGAGGCAATCGAAATATCATAACACTAGATAATACTGACAAGCTTTGCCACGGCTTACAAACACAACTGTCGGCTTAGAAATGTGCGAGTCAACGACTCCCAATATGTAAAAGAACTCTTTTTAATTGCAATCCAGCAGATATTCAAGATTCGCAATTATATAATATTGTTTTCTTTAACCTTTTGGTTACCACATGGCGTTCCTTCCCCGGCCTCCAGCTCGTGACACAGATTGCTTTTAGGGTTGAAACAGGACAAATAGCTGCATATTCTCTGGTACGTGTGCTTGTAAGCAGACTGGAAGAACAAACTGATGCATGAATATTTTTTTTAAACAGTAGGAAACAACTATCGGTTCACTATGACATACCGATTACTTTAAAGCAATACGTATCTGTATGGTAAACCTTTTTGAATTAAAAAAAATGACAAAAGCTTTATAAAATTTGTTTTTAAGTACAATTAAGATACATGTATTATCAAGATTCAAATGAACTATATATTGTCTACAGTTTACGTAAGAATTCAACGAAACGATCCAAATTTTAAAAATGGTGAGTACGAATTCCAGAGCTATTCGTTTACTGATATATTCTTCATTCAGCTTAAATGTTTATGACTGGTAGCAGCTTCAAACTTGGGAAGCAATGAACAACAAATAATCGTCGAAAGGTTTAACTCTTCGAACATTTTCTAATTTATCAACAGAAAACGCAATCCATAAAGGGTAAAGATTTAAGAAATCTGAAATGCTATGTTTATATCAACAAAATTGCCGCAAATCCATAGAATTAAGTTAAATACATTTTGCACAAAACACAGAAGCTAATTAACTTATCTTTATCAACACCAATCATGCAGGAAATATTTTACTGGATCTTTATGCAGGAATGGGGGCGGGGGCGGGGAGTAACACCATGTGCTACCGCACACGAATGTCTATAACAGTTTTGACATTTTTGCAGGAAGGAGGTCCATGGGGGTGACACTATGAGTTACCGCACTGGGTGACACCAACCCTTGTGACGCTACTGATACCAACACATATCAGTGTAAACTATAATCAGGAGCGACACCTAGTGTTCAGGCTAAGGGTCATAACGTTTCATAACGAGAGCCAAAAAATGTATCAGAGAGACGGCATGGCTGAGTTGATATTAGAACAATTAACTCTTCGTAATGGCGTATGATGTTTGAACAACTAGTTGTAAATTCCAGTCCAAAAATTTCCAGAAAGTAATTAGTAGGCTGAAGAAATATGCTTATAATGTATCTTATAGATTTTATCGCTTTGACTATAAATATAAATATAAAGTTAATCATATTTCAAGGTAAATAATGCTTCATAATAAAGATTACATACAATCAAAAGAAAGCTTAAATATTCATAGTAACAATGCTACAGTCATCAGTATGTTGATATAATTTATAACCAGACAAAATAGACACAAGTTCATGGATATTCTTTCTGTAAGTAGTAGATTAATTTTTTTTAAGTTAATGTCATTTAATTTTTGACATACAATATTATTTGTCAATGCCTTTCCAAAAATATATAACAATTATGTGTTATGTAAACTTTTACACCCTAAATGCAAATATACATTAATCATATTGCATGAAGGATGTTGTAACTTGATAATCGATTGATGTACATTAAAATTCAATTATATATTGCAACGTTTTGCAGTTTACTGGATTAATCAGATTTGACCGATCGGGTGATTTCTGTAACTTAAACGACCGTTTTATTGTCCAGCGTAATCTGAACATTAAAATTAATGACGGTCAACACATTGATAATTTCATTGGAAAACGATTATTAGTTACTCTTACATGGACGATGCCGAGCATGTAGAGGTATTTTGGATTTGTTTAAATATGGACTAATCAGAAGAAAATGAAGTACATACCCGACACACATAAGATTCGGGTCCATATTTCATACGACATTGGTCATCGGCCCCATAAATTGAACCATATACTTGCTTAGAATATATATGAACCCGAGGTAATGTGAGGAGATAATCATCTTTTCTCAAGCAGTTTGAATCTTTCCTGAAAGATAGTAAACAAACAGACATATCTATATACAAACATACATATATATATATATATATATATATATATATATATATATATATATATATATATATATATATATATATATATATATATATATATATATATATATATATATATATGTGTGTGTGTGTGTGTGTGTGTGTGTGTGTATGTATGTATGTATGTATGTAGTATGTATATATATATGTATGTATGTATGTATGTATGTATGTATGTATGTATGTATGTATGTATGTATGTATGTATGTATGTATGTATGTATGTATGTATGTATGTATGTATTTCAATATTAAGCAATAATGTATGTATTTCAACATTAAGCAATGGCGATTTCGTTAATTATTTGTTTAACTACTGATTATTTTGATGTCAATGACACAGACTTGCGCTATCAACATAACTACTTCCTTGTTGCCTTTTAAAAATTCAGTTATAATTTGTTTATGAATCAAACAATCTTACGTGAATGTGTGTTATCTAAAATATCCATACATGCCGAAGACCACATAAACTTAATTAAATCTGAATATTAATAAATCTTATATCTGAATTTAATAAATATATTACCAACTCAGTCGGTTCATGTAGTGGTGTATGTAATTAGCGGTGCATGATGAAAACAGCCATTTGTTATATCGGTCATCGGTCGGGCCAGGCGCCATCATGAAACCGTGCTGAGGAGAACATATGTTGCCTTCACCATCGTGCTCTGATCCAAGACTTAGATGAGGTGCAAGAGAAGTATATATATATATATATATATATATATATATATATATATATATATATATATATATATATATATATATATATATATATATATATATATATATATATATATATATATATATATATATTGTTGCGTATATTTAATATAAGTCATTTATATTTATTTGTATTGTCTGTCTGTTAGATTTAAATTTGACATTTTGGATTAAAAATTCATTCATTGGGAAATTTTTCTAGAAAGTTTTCACTCTACAAGTAAACAACAGATGTTAACCTCATTTTCTGACCTTGCTTCAGAGTGTAAACAAGCTTCTAAAATGATTGGTTGATTCCAAGGAAAAAATGGAGTAAAGTATAAACATCTTTCTAATTTAGTTGGGTCATGCGATGTTTGCGTGATTTCTTGAACGTGAGATTGTTCTGAGAGATTCTGGAAGGTCGTGACCCCTTTCTTGTTTACGTAAAAACAGGTATGTAAGTGATGTTTTGGAGCGAGATATTTAGTAGTCAGTCTGGGCTTTGGAATACAAACATGTGTGTGTTAATGTTTGAGTGTAAATTATTCGTTTGGGATCAAGAGGAATTTATTGTGTTATTTATCTATAAATTACTTATGCTCATTTGGATTATTATTATAAAACTAAAACTGACTTCATCACGTGATATCGTCTTCCATATTGGATTACATCGTCAAGATTCGAACCGGGAACTATTAGGACATTTATTTATCAGGACTCTTGCAATTCCACTAGTGGATTATATTGTGAATTCTATGTGGATTAATTTTTGGACTTGATTCTCTAAAACTGTAAGTTTATTTATTATCTTTTATGAAAATATTTGTACTCAATAAATTGTTTGTTAAATTTTACAAGGTTGTTATTTTCACTTCTTTCTATGTTGCTGCTTATTCGAGACTAAGCACGTAACAATATATATATATATATATATATATATATATATATATATATATATATATATATATATATATATATATATATATATATATATATATATATATATATATATAATATATATATATATGTGTGTGTGTGTGTGTGTGTGTGTTTGCTCATTGCTAAGATTTCTCCAATAATAGCAAATTCTTTTTAGGTGATTTATTTACTCGATGTTTCTCGTACCAGATTTTGAAACTTTGTGTGTACTCCATAGACCTACATATAGTTTTCAGTTATAAAAACCACACTGGTGTTTTACGTGTTCTAGAGCTTTTGTGTTTCAAATGTCTTTTGATTAACTTTATGATTTTAACATCTGAGAATTTAAAATTGAAAACGCTACAAAGTCATAAATACAAAACCGCAGACCAGTACATTCTGCGGCCAGTTTGCGGAACAAAACAGATTTCGAATCTTGTTGGGGAGTGTATCTTTCTATACTACGTCACATTAAATGAGTTTTCCCTTCTTGGTTAGAAAAATATGGCATACAAGTAGTGTGCCTTGTGTAGCTTATCTTTGTATTTTGTTTACTTATATATCTTTAATGTGAATACGAACGCTGATATATAAAAATATACGGTTCACCCTTTCATCGTTTCGTGATTGCTCGATGAAAGATTTCATCATCGTATTAGTTTATATTTAAATAATTTTGGAATTAACAAATATTATCCACAGTACGTGAGATAAATGTTAAACTTCATGTCCACACTTTTGTCAAAACGCTATTTGTTTTCTCATACGATTTCCAGTGAGCACGATATAAATTCTACATTATAATTAATTCTAACTCGTATTGGTATCTAGATAACAATATAGTAAAGACAAATACGTAACAAATATTTTTAAAAGAACAGCTACAAGAAAAAAATGTTTATCTTTTGGTTACTTTTTAAAACTTGACCAAGAACTTACTAGAAATCCAAATCATTCAGATTTAGATTCAAATTAGACTCTTAAACTTGTTGTAAAGTTGAGGTTACTCCCCGTAATATGAGTGACAACTAAGTTTTGAATGCATGTCCATTGCGCTAAGGAGACATGTAATCTTATGTAGAGTATTAAAAACAAACAAAAATAGTTTCCGATATCAGTTTATAAAATATTTTACCTATATACAAATACCATCATGTAATATTGGTACTCCTGTCGGTTTCAGCTAAACCCAATGTATTGCTTCTAGGAAGTAATATAGGCAAGAAATAATGTAATGACCAATCCATGAACTCTTTCGTCACCATGTGAAAATAGTCTGGTACCCTGAAACTTAACCTCAAACCTAGTACTTTACCACTGCCCTTATTTAATCCAAAATGTAGTGTCAGTTGATTACAATTAGTGCTACCAGACAACTCCTGGAGATATAACGATAACAATTACGCAAGCAAAAAGGAGTCAGAAATAGTTGCAACAAACGTTTTCTCTGACTGGTATATTATTTAAAAACCTGTGGTTTCTCTCAGCTTTAATTTTAAAAAAATCGAGTCTCTTGGCTGTATTTGAAATGAAATAAAGTTATGTTTAGCTCAAGTTTTGAATTTTGTATGATTTTATAAAATCTGATATATATCAGTTAAGTGTACCTCATGTGACAAAATAATTTCATAATTTCCCTGTTAAGTTCCAGCAAAGATAACTTTCTTAGAGGTCACTGACCACCTATATTGTTAAAAAATGTGCCATTATTATAGTCATAAGAAAAATGCATTTGTTATGTATGCACACCATTAAAATGTTTAATTAGACTTAAAAATCTAATACCAAGACAAGTATAAATCAGTCTCACTGCTAATCAAGTGATGCAACATGCCAATTAAAGAGTCGAGCCAAAGGACTATAAATGGACATTTTAGTCATTTGATTTCTCAACTTTTTTTGTATATTTAACCATCTAACCGTCGGCATTGCTGACTGGAGTCTCGGAGCTTTCCATCATCTTTCACTAAATTTAACTTCCAACAAAAAATAACCTGGGTAGGACTACAATAATAGTTTGAATCAAAAAATTGTGAGAACCCCACCCCAACCATATACTTGGTCACAATATATCTGTGTTATATATCTTACGATCGTGATTTTTACAGCAAATATCCTATAGTGTGTTGCATATGGATGTAATCAAAAGAGTGATGATGGGGCAGGCATATTGTTTCTTTTCCCGAAAGTCCCCGTTTACCAAAAGAAGTGGATTCAAGCTGTGGGATCGAGTAATGTGAGGTATGGGAAAGTCCTAAATCCTCCCGAATCCCATGAAAAGCAATATGGTGCATACGAGAAGAGGGATAGAAAGAGTGAGCAAAATATGTCAAATAAAGGATTACAGTACAGTAATCTTACTGCAGATCTAAAATATTAATGTTTTAAAAAAAATAATACCTTTTGAACATGCAGTGTAGACTTTGATCAAACATATATATATATATATATATATATATATATATATATATATATATATATATATATATATATATATATATATATATATATATATATATATATATATATATATAAACACACGATACAATATTTTTTTTCATTAAGGTATATGACCCAAGACATACAACTAATTTTGTGTTGAATTTGTACACATCCCACTGCATGGTACAATAAAAAAGATAAATAAAAACTTCTTTGAAAATAAAATGAAAGAAACTGACCTTACATTGTTATAAATTATTGCTTCTTTTTTCATCGTGCTAAATGTATTAATGAAAAGAATATCCGCAAACTCCATATATGTGGCAGATGCCGGCTGGCGTATGCATCTTTACTGTGGAGTGTATAGCTTATGTCATATAACAAAATCGCAAATGAGATAGAATATCACGCATGATACATGATAAGGTGAAAAATGATCAAGATTGTATTGTATCCACGTTTACTATAAGGCGGTATCTCACAAATAAAAATCATTAATTGAAAATATATTCACTCTTGAGTGCAAATGATAATCTTTTCGCTAGCAAGGGCTACAAAAGTATTTTTAAAGCAAGTTATATCTGTATATACCCCTTTGTGTCAGTTATGGTTGCATATGGCAAACAAATAGAAGCCTGGGTGATGAATGAACATAACTGACAGCGAGCATTGCTTAAGCTTAGCGAAAAGATATTAAATAATAAGGTTATTTTATTATGAAGCATGCCAACCTCGGAAACTGACTTTGAATTCTTTGAAGTGTCTCGATTTTTTATTTTAAGTTGGTTGACATAGGGAAGCCAATGTTCGGTTCCTTTGGATTCTTTTAAGTGTGCCAATATTTTTTTTTTTACAAAGTCGACCGATATAGGGACGCCAGCGTTAATTTCTTTTTTATCTGTATTAACGGGAACTTAGAAAATAAATTTAAACAATGGAACTGTTTTGAAATCGACACAATCTAGTGCATCGTGCACGCATATCGATATAAGGCTGAACAGTAAATTAGTTTTCAATAGTTTTACCTAAATGTTCCCTCTCCATAGTTTATAGTGTTTTATTTGTCAACAAAAAGAAGCATGTACTTCGCCTTGCTGGATAAATGTACATCATTTCTGGTTCATATCCTCTATTGGTGGGAAATCGTAGCTAAGGGGATGTAACAGTGTTGTATACTTCTATTTAGAGTAATTAAATTAATTCGTGTTCTTTACACATGGTACTCTTTTTATTCTTTTTGTGTGACTATAACTACTTATAATCATGTAATGAATATCTGATGTAAAAAGAAAAAATGAGTGTGGCCGGTGACCTTTAAATCTGGTGGTTTTATCGTCTTCATAAATGTGAATCTTGATTGCTCTCTATGACAGTGTACAGAAGTATGGCAGAAGGTATATTTATTTCATTAGCCCTTTGCATGGAAGTCCATGGGGAAAAAACCAATTTGGCACCGCGATACCTGGAATAGAATTGAATATATAGTCCTACGTGTATTATTAAGAAAACGCTTAACAGTTTCGTTCCCTTTATTAGATTAATACCTTAACACCTTAATATAAACATGTACCTATCAGCAATACAAAGACGTACCTGTGACCCAGTTCGTGGGCGATAGTGAAAGCTGTATAGATGTGCATGCTGTCTTGAATGACTGAAAGACTTCTGTCCGTACACATGGTGCCAATGTTGGCATAACCTACAGACAATCAAGTATATAGAGTAAACAAGACAAACAGCCACCTTTGATTTCGACAGAGAATTAAGTCTAACTCTGTTATAGTCTCTATGCATTGGTTTACAATTATGAATAGATCTATTTGACACTTTAAAGTCTAAGATCATTTCCAGTTCAGCGCCGTCTGCCGATTTCTCATTACCTGGACATTTAAGATAGCGACGTTTGGGGTCATCAGACATTCATGCCACCCATTGATACCAGACGTGACCACTACTTAACATTATAAATATGATTATTATTTATTAATACTATTACATGTACACATTCTTGATTTACAAGAAAATGTAATATCACAATCCAGCTTGCAAATAAAGTTATTAACACGATCTTTCTTCCAGAACCATTCACGATTGTCATATAGTTTGGAACAATCTTCTCCCACCCAAACCAATTCACCTTTCCAAACGTCCGGAAGAATCGAATGACCACTATCCCAGATCGTAAC
This sequence comes from Unio delphinus, assembly GCA_029339505.1. NCBI lineage: Eukaryota > Metazoa > Mollusca > Bivalvia > Unionida > Unionidae > Unio > Unio delphinus. The sequence continues at coordinate 2,899,244 of JAQISU010000122.1, read as the reverse complement.
CTCCTATATTATTTTTATACGTGAGTGAAATAACTCGTCGCCTTACTCCTGGTTTTCTCTTTCATTTTGCAAATATTTATTATTATCTACTTTTCTATATCACAATAGTCGTCTAACATACTGCATCACCGGATCGTGGCGAATTATCGAGAACAATTATAATAAATGAGTGTATCGTCGATGTTTTAAACTTTGCAGAGCAGTGTGTGTGTGTGTTTCACACTCTATGGCTTATGTTTTAAGTATCCTGACACTACGCGTCCGGTGTATTTGTATGCTGTTGCTTTCCGGAAGTTACTATCTGTGTCCACTACATGTATAAATGGAACGACTTTATATAGATTGTGCCAGAACAGAAAATTGAAGTACATATATTGAACGATTTTCGTGGCGAGGATGAAGAAAATTTCGAGTGAAAGAAATTAGATGACTACCTGTGCTAAAATGAATTGTTTCTTTTTCCCTAGTGTAACGTTTGCAGTACATGTATACTCATATTAGCGATTAAACTGTATAAGTTTTCTTGCAAACATTCTTTTGGACGATGGTAAAATGTATTACCTGCTGTAAAAAAAATCTGAACGATTTGGTTGGGGGTTTGCAACTAAGTAAAAACGTGGGATGTGCTTTTTCACTCAGATGTCATAAATACTTACCAACTCTCGATTCTCCCGAATGTATTTGAATTTCGTATCTGAGGTAAAACAAAGTTATATATATATATATATATATATATATATATATATATATATATATATATATATATATATATATAGGTAAATAAAGAAATATAGGTAAATAATTTGACGATTTATGGCGTACAATGCAATAACTGCTTTATTCCATGCGAAATAATGAAATTGTTTTAATAGCGATAACAAAAGATAAATAGATAATGCCATAACTTGCAATACACGAATATTTGCATAATGATAGTATATATGTCATTAGTATGGTATATATGTCATTAGTATGGTATATATGTCATTAGTATGGTATATATGTCATTAGTAGTTTATTTTATTAATATTCTGTCTCAATTATCTGGTAACATAATTAACTTTAATTTTAGTCTATATAGGCAGATTTGTATAGGTTGATTCCCTTTCACTCAACATGAGTAGGCATAACGTAAAATACATACATCATATGAAAACATACTAAACCGCAATTCCTTTACTGGCCAAGCTATATTATCAAGTAATACTGACTTTGTCAATAACATGGCATGGTCATGTGGTATGACGGTCTTGGCTATACTCGAAAAAACTTTGAACAGCTGCAGAACTCTGATTGGTTCAAGTATGGCACCTGACGGTGACGTCACTTTAACTTGTTCTGTCCAAGGAGATTCCACGGGTGTCTACAAATTAAACAGCCTTACCAATTTTAAATGATCTTTCTCTATCACATTTACAAAATATTCCAGTACAAGAAAGTTATATTTCAATGTTAGTTTTGCTGCCACTAGATTTGCAGAATGACACTGATCTTGAGTTCTCGAGTTTTCTCGTGATAAGTGTATGAGTCAGGAATAATTATGACATTCTTTGTGAGGCAAGTACTTTATTGTATATATAGGTTAAGATGACAAAACTGACACAATTTATTGTTGAGATATTAAATTGTCAGGCCTAGTTTTACTTAAATGTCGGAAAGCTTGTTAATTCAGATAAATCGTACTGTCCATTTTCTTTTATATTTAGCGAAGACCACAAGATAAAGTAGCAATCATGAATAGGAAAGCACACAGTTTCTCTTTATGCGTTGGTATGTGATTTATTGAAGCAGTGAAAATTATTGCAGCAATAATAATAATAATAATAATAATAATAATAATAATAATAATAATAATAATAATAATAATAATAATAATAACAACAATAGTAATAATAATAATAATAATAATAATAATAATAATATAGTACTACTACTACTACTACTACTACTACTACTACTACTACTACTAGTTGTATTAGTTTTACCGTTGTGATGAGGACAGCAACTGGTTCAATGCGCATATGGAGTCCATAGCTCGCCAGATTTGTATAAGCAAGATTGACCTGAAATGGGAGATTTAATCTCTAAATGATGTTCACATTATTCAAACCTGCATTCTCAAGCCACCATATCTATTTTCAAGTTAGTTTATGATGGCCAGTGTAAATGATTAAAATATAGGTATACATTTTTATACACTTGCTGCATGATACCAAGACCGTATACTACTTTAATCCTTCATACTAAGCTGGTAAACATGGCGTCAGATGGAGGGGGGGGGGGAATGTTTATAGAAAATTGCATTATTTTTATCATTCGGAGAATTTATAGTTTTCAAGAAACGTATGTATTTACAACAACAAAAAACAGTCCAGCCTCTCAAACGTCATCTCTTTTCAAGAGTCACGCCTTGAATTCAAGTTCTGCGGCGCTCCTGTTGTGGTCCGTTACTTTCTTTAATCAAATCCTTCCGTTAAATGGTCCACTTATACACTTGCTGCATGATACCAAGACCGTATACTACTTTAATCATTCATACTAAGCTGGTAAACATGGCGTCAGATGGGGGGGGGGGATGTTTATAGAAAATTGCATTATTTTTATCATTCGGAGAATTTATAGTTTTCAAGAAACGTATGTATTTACAGCAATAAAAAACAGTCCAGCCTCTCAAATGTCATCTCTTTTCAAGAGTCACGCCTTGAATTCAAGATCTGCGGCGCTCCTGTTGTGGTCCGTTACTTTCTTTAATCAAATCCTTCCGTTAAATGGTCCATACTGTTCAATATCATAGCGTGTTAGTTACATAATCCAACTAAACACTACAACTTGCTTAGATTTGGTCTAACACGTAATACAATTATGTGACTCTCATTGTGATTTTTCAAGATTTTTCGCGCTTATTTCTGTTTGAGTTTCAATTGGATTTCAAAGCGAGAATCCCCGAGTGGTCTAAAGCACTCTCCGTTACGGATCACTGCCATCTCACTTCTGTATACGTGCGTTCGAGTCTCAGATTCGGCCAATGTGGGTATGTGATAAAGCTTGCCGGTAGCTTCTTGTGGGTCAGTGGTTCTTTTCGGGGATTTCTCCGGTTCTTCCTTCACCATTATAACTGACCGCCATGTATAGCCTATCGTGTGCTGAAAAATGGCATTAAACCCTACAACATCAACATTTCAAAGCGATGGTTGGTTGGCTGTTAGTTTTAAAGTATTCATGTCAATATCGTACCGAGGAAATGAGAGCTAATTAACTTTTCCAACTATTTATGTAATCTCACCGATGACAGTGCTTAGTGCTTTTTAACACTGGAGGATATATACGTTGTACTTATTAATATATATATATATATATATATATATATATATATATATATATATAGTCTCACTCTAATATATCTCTTAATTTTACCAACCATCTGTTATATTACTTACTGTGTATAGAAGTGATCCAATATATTGTTCTATGGCACTTTCAGTCTCTCTCTGTTTGATCACCGCATCAGTACCGTTCATCTTGTCGAACCAACTAAAAGATCCATATAAACTGAGGTATTTGTTAAAGCATATTGTATCTATAAAGCAAGCGATTTAAAAAATATTTATTTTTATATTATTATACCCATTAGCTGGTCTACTGTAATAAACCAAAGGTATGTGCGATTAGTATTTCCATTTCCATTTTATTTATAAGTTTTTTTGTTATTAGTAGTTTATTTATGGAAAGTCGATGTAGGGGAAATATTTCTCAGTAATTAGCCATGTGCTAGGGTTAATCGTCACAGTCCAGTGTGGATAAGATGTATAATGGCATGTTTTAATTTGATAGTGAATTCATGTCAGAGCCGCATTAGTGGGTGTTACGGAATTGTATAAACCCTTTTTATTTAATTATTAATTAAATTTGTGTACGAGTTTCGATTTTGGCGTAAACTATACCCGAGGATGACTAATGTATATTGTGTCTGTCGTATTTTAAAAGACTGAGATCGGTTCATCTTATGCCGCACGTGCGAAGTGCTTTTGATGAGATGAACCGAATGCCTTCAATGCACAGACAATATCTGTGAATAAATACCTCACCGCATGTAAAGCTCTTTACATTACGAAACGTCTTGTCAGTCAGTGGTCTACTATTAGCACTCGCACATCTCCAGATGTAGAGGTATGTAAGCTCATCATTTTTCCTATATACGATAACACTATTGTACTACCACGTCAATTTTTCGCATGTTTTTTTAGCTTTGGTTTACACGGAATAATGCACATTTATATTCTTATTTACGACTTAGCGAAGGATTTATATTAGTAATATAAGGCTACATTTTTAATCAATCTTTAGTACAGTTTGATTCTTATCAAGCAGGGTTAGGTTTATTTCTGAACTCGCTATTTTTTAATTATTGTGTCGGTAATATAATCTGTATAATTTACCGCGTATAACGTTATTACGTTTGTATGTCCGTGTCATACATATATATATATATATATATATATATATATATATATATATATATATATATATATATATATATATATATATATATATATATATATATATATATATATATATATATATATATATATATATATATATATATATATAGTGCAAGGTATTGGACAGGTTTTCAGCTGTCCAGTGTCTGGAATGTCCAGTGTCCGGTGTTGTCCAGTGTCTGGAATGTCCAGTCTCTGGAGTGTCCCAGTTGTAGAGCTATCCAGTATCTGGAACGTCCAGTATCAGGTGATGTCCAGTACCTGGAGTGTCCAATATCTGGAGTATCCGGTGTTGTCCGGTGCTGTCCAGGTTTTAATGTCTAGAGCATCTGGAAAGTGTAGAGCTGTCTGGGGTGTCCAGAGTGGCTAGACAGACTGGAACGTTCCAAGTATCTGAGTAATCGAGGTCTACGTGGTGCAAGCTGTAAAGCTAACCACAGGAATTATTCGTAGCAGCTGTGAAGCTGAACTTAGCAGAAGTGGAACTGAAAAAAGTGTTCTGACAACGGGGTGTACTTCCTTACATGTAAATTTGTAGTCGTGGGCTAAATTTTGGGGTTCGTAAAACCCATTGTATCTTTCGGGACTGTAAAGATCAATTGTATATGTCCTTTTTTCATTTGCATAATTTCACTATGAGTGAATTTATTTTACTGCATGAGTAAAATTCTACATTGTTTTGATACCTGAGTAAACTTTACACATCTTTATATTGTTTAGTCAATGTGAATCATTCACCCTTTGTGTTTGTATTTTGTAAAGTAATTTGTTTGTATTTTTCTTTATTACATTTGTGCGTTGTTATGTTAATTAATCCAATATTTGGATTAAATATACACGAACGTATTCATAATTTAATTGCTTATTCAAGTAAGTCATTATTAAACATTGTATTTATATCATCGTCAAAAGTGTTCTGTTGTGAATCCGAAAATCCCACCCGGTCAGCTTGTTACAGTGGGCATGGAATTGTGCCTACTAAAATCTAATTGTGTTGATTGATTGTGTCTCTCCATGAGAACACTTTGTGATAGGGACCGATCATTTTTGTACAATGGAATCATTGAGAATGAATTGTTCCATTTTCTGGAGACGCCTTTTATTTTTGCTAAGATGGCAAATATGGTGTAGAGTTAAAGGCGTTATGAGGTTTAAAATCATGATTTAATGACCCCAGTGATAGAGTAGGAAAAATAGTTGGTTGTATTTGGTGTTAGAGTCGTATTTATATCATCACGGCGTGTAGTACTGACGTTACGGAAATTTAATAAGGTGAAACCATGCAGTTTTGAAGCTGGCATGCGATTGTGAAGTCGTGATCCAAATGTGCAGTTAGATTTGGAATCACGTATTGATTTAAGGAAAATTATTTATATTCTGAGCGCGTTAACCTACCTGAACCAGCATGGTTATTGACATAAAATATGGTCGCCATCTTATAAATTAACGCAAAGTCATATACGTATGAATGCTGCACCACAAGATGTCTACTTGGTTCTAGATGAAAACGGTCTCGATTTCAAATCCAGCACGGCCACTGTGGTATCCAGCTTAAAGATCTTCTTCTCCTAAATGAAACGTCTTGTGTATATATCCTTTTACCAGAAGGCAAAGTACATCTAGTTGATCTCATCTCAAAATGGTAGTAATTTGACTTTAAATATGACAGCCACAGTGAATATTAAAATTCTTCACCGTGTTATGTATCTTTAATTTATAGTGTCAGCTTGTTTTTTTCCGTGATTGAAAGATGTGGATATAAATTGTGAATACCTGACCTTTGTCATGATTATAAATTGTAAACAAGATGTTTATTAGAATCTGCGTTAAAGGGTTAGTGGAATTTTCCATGGAAATAATTAGTTTCCCAGAATATTCTATTGCGACATTGGTCACTTGACATATGCATAAACAGAGATTTGGTAAATAATTATTCCTTCCTGTTGTATGATCCGTATATGGAATCATCCCCATCTGTGTTCAGATATAATTTATTTAAACTTTCGATTGGAATTATAAAGTGCTCATTGACATTTTGGACTTAGTCACTACTTTGGAATGATTGGGAACTCATTCAACTAAATTCAGTATTGTTTAATTGTGGTACATCAGCACATTCAATACTATTATAATTCACTCGGTTAATTCTATAGTTTAGATTTGTAAAAGCACATTTAGCATTATTGGTATTTAATTCACAATACTTTAAGTGTCTTTTACATTTTCGTTTGTCTATTAGGGAAATAAATTGTTTGTTGAATTTGACTAAACGTGTTACATAGTTTAAGACAATAGAGTCGTAACAATTAAATGTTTTCTAATGGTGTCCAGTTTGTCCTAAATGAAAATGGGGGTCCATCTTATATCAGGTGTGGCTTTCACAGTGGTTAATTTAAAAAACGTACCGCTTAAGTTCGTTAGATATGGTTTAAAACCTCAGAAGATAAAAAGATAAATTGCCTTACCTTCAAACCCTGGAAATTGTTTTCCGACAGCAGATCGTCAGATCCTTCAAGAGACTCTGTTTTTGCCCGAATAACACGGTAGCATATTTAATTTTCATATACTATGTTTAAACAACAAACGCAGTATAGAAGCTATCTGTGATGCTAGCTCTAATTTATATATATATATATATATATATATATATATATATATATATATATATATATATATATATATATATATATATATATATATATATATATATATATATATATAATATATATTCTGCGAAAATAAATAGTAACAGAGAGTTAGGCAAAATAGACGAATTGAACAACAATTACACTATCTGCCAACAGCTGTTATTCATTCTCTATATAATTTAAAATAGCCTCTGCCAAATCTCATTTAAATATACCAATCCATATGTAATCGTACCTACAGTGCTTAGTAGGTGAACCGTTTTGGATGAAAATCGGGACAACGGTAAAAAAGACACTTTGCAAACGGTAACGAAAAGCGAAGAAATAAGTCAGTTTTGAAAATACTCACTGTTTAAAGAAACTGTAATCTACAACAACGAGCAGTTCAATTTTGTAGTCAATGATTGGTCCAATGAGTTTACCACGTGCTTCTGTAAACCGGGCAGCCAATATTTCCTGGCCTGTCGGACAGTGAAATATAGAAAAACATTTTAACATTTCTAACAATGATTATGTACACTTCGACAAATTAGGAAAGGTGTTTGTTGTAAGATTCCACTTATTTCAATATGAAAGCCAACAATTTTCAATAGTGTAGTTATTGACGTAAACACATGCATCTACTTGTCAAATTATTATGTAAACTCGTTCGTTAATGAATTAGAAAGTCTTAAGAAAGTAGGATTAGGTAGCGAGAGATTGATTCTCTCGATCTACTGAAATGGTAGCTGAAGAATCAGAATCATTGCACGAGAAACTTAAAATAATTGAACATAGTTCTCATTTTATTCGCATAAAAAGTATCATATGGTCGCAGAATTGTCGCAAAGTACGCAATACATTATAATACATTAGTTTTTCCGTCGCCAAGTACGTAATACGTAAGTCTTTCCTCTCATTCGTACGCCTAGTGTATACTAACTTTTAACTTTATTCAAATGGTTCTCTGTTAAGACAGTGAATTCACAGCAAACCATTCTACTTACACTATTAATGACAAACATTGAAGAATTCCTGATAAATACTAGTAAATATCTGGAAACCTTAGTATTTTTACGACTTTTAATTTTAGAATGAGAAAACACAACAGTGAAAATACCACGAATTTCTCTCATTATAAAAGCTTTACTACTAAAATAAGTATTTGAAACCGACTACGCAGTTTATTTAATTCTTAATGATGTTGATTGACGCAAAGATGTGAGAAAGTAAAGAGAAAAAAAAGACGGGCCCAAAATTTCAATTCGTTTATCTCTGAAAAGCATTGTACCATTTTCGCATTTAAATAAAGGAAATATACAGCCTTTTGACATATCAAAATACTTGGGACGAGTAGATGTTGAAATTATAGATAAAGATATTTTACATCAGCGGATTAGAATGACCTATGCACTGTTAACATATATATAGTGTAAGGAATATCGTTACAAGTGGAGAGAGAGAGAGAGAGAGAGAGAGAGAGAGAGAGAGAGAGAGAGAGAGAGAGAGAGAGAGAGAGAGAGAGTCTTACCGGCTTCATAGCGGGCATCCGTCTTTAGAAAAATGTTGCAAAGTAGTATCACCAAAAGGAGATATCCCGTATGGAAGACCATGTTGTTTCATCTATATACAGAATACTGGTGTGCGAACCAGTCTATGACAGTCACATTATCCATATCGTATCGTTACAATAATTAATTTGTCTTGTTTGACGACGATCTCAACTTTAGATAAAACATATATTTTTCCCTGTTAATCATGCGCACAATACGGTTCTTTTTCCGAGAAAGAGCAAAACTAGAGGGGATTTTAAAAAAAATTGTTCTCAAAATATTTAAAGCAAATTATGCGTTTTGGAATGTTGCAAGTGGTGGATATATTATTATAACGTCTCGCAGCAGCATGAAGATTGTATTTTATCCCAATACAATTTGCAACAAAACCATTATTTTGTGAGTATCAGGTAACTAACTCGCTAAATTAGTGTCATGATAAAGTGATTACTTGTCAGTAGTAATAGGGGGCACTATAGGGTCTATGGAAAACCCAGTCAAAAACAGCTTGGGGCACTATAGGGTCAAGATTTATAGGGTCAAGGGAAAATCCAGTCAAAAACAGCTTGGGGCACTATAGGGTCAAAACAGCTTGGGGCACTATAGGGTCAAGGGAAATGGAACAGGGTGGGCCTATAGAGAGTCAAGGGAAATGGAACAGGGTGGGCCTATATAGCGTCAAGGGAAATGGAACAGGGTGGGTCTATAGAGGGACAAGGGAAAAAAAAGGGCGGCAAAGAAAGCTACTATCTTTTCGAGACCTATGAGTGGCCCTGAAAAGGACCGTTATGTGTAATGTTAACGTTGTCTTGTTAACACAGAGGACATCTCACAGATCTTCTTCTCTTCCTTAAACTTCTCCTTACTGTGGGTCCATAGAAGAGAACTCTCTTCAAGCAACCTTGTCTTTCTACATAGACTCTTCTCTTCCAATAGGCTGTCTCCGTCCTATGAATGACACTCCATGATGATCTGACATACATGGGTATGTCAGTCCTAAACAGCATGCTAGACACAAGGGTTGACGATTCAACGTTAGTCCACATCTTGTGATGAGAACAGGTGAAGCGAATGCCGTGAACTGCGGTTATTTATAGGGGAAGAGCGGATCGAAACGGATTGAGTGTATCGACCAATCCAAACACGCGTTACAAAAGTCAGGCACAGTCATCCAATCGGAAGAGAGCGGTCTGTGACGTCACCTTTTCTATATAGAGGTACTAGCGTCTGTGCGCAGTCAATCGATGAGACAGAGTTGTCAATCATGGCGGACAGTAAGAAGACGATGAATTGGAGTGAGTCAGGAGTAGAGACAGCAAGTCATGGGCCAACAGTGACTACTAAAGTCATGACAAATCTACATCCAGAAGAAGTGGATTTTAACTGGGATATTGTGGATTTTTTAACATCGCAAGAATTTATTCCGGAACCTTCGTTGCCTTCTGTATCTTCTTATGGACACGTCGATGATTTTAAGCAGAGACAAAAAGAAGCATTGGAGCGATTTTTACAACAACAGAAAGTAGAAGAACAAGCTTTTCTTATGCAACAGCAGGAAGAAGAAGCAAGAAGGAAACACCAGGAAGAAACAGTAGCAGCAGCAGCAGCAGCAACAGCAACAGAGAAGAATGAAGACCAAGGACAGAAAGAAAATAGTGAAAATCAAACGGTCACGACGGTACTTTTAGATATTTTAGCTGAGTTAAGGAGTCTGAAACAAATGTATCAGACTTCTTTATCACGACCGAAGAGAAAAAGACCTTCTCGAGCGAAACAACCCGATCTCTCTGTGACTACGTCTACCTTACCACCGTTAGTGATTTCTACCAAATCATTGACAGGAACCACCAGTCCTGAAGTAGGCCTTGGCCGTGGCAAAGGCTTAAGACAGCTCAAGAGGATTTCGTCCCGTTTCTGAGTTTGTTTTGTTTTAAACAATCAAAAACACCAACGGTCCTTTTCAGGGCCACTCCAATTATTTCGAAAAGAAATACTATGTCAATTGCCTAATTCAATGAAAACTCAAAAGTCCTTTTTATTATATTTTTTAAAATCCATGATGTACGTGTGAGTGAAGGAATGTGTGAGTGTAGGTAATTATACTATGAAATCAAAACCAAGAGACACTTACGTTTTTTCTCTCTGGTGTATTCTAGTACAAACGTTACAATTCAATATCACAACATAACATAACACAATACCATTTTTAAAAAGTTCATAAGGTTTCTTCTGTTTCACTCTTTCTGTTTTTTCATTTTCTTTACTGTCACACGTTTTTCTTTTTCTTCTTCCTCTTCACTTTCGTTTCGTCTTCTTTTCTTGTTTTTGTGAACGTGACGGGGTTCCTCTTTCTCCTCCTGTTCAGAATTTCTTTCCTCCTCCTCCTCCTCTTCCTCCGCCTCCTCCTCCTCCTCCTCCTCCTGCTCCTGTTGTTTCTTAGGACAGTTTGGAGACCAATGTCCTTTCTCTTTACAATAATAACAGGTATCTTGACTTTTGTCTCTATTGGTACCTTTTTTATTTTTGTCACGATCTGAACATTCTGTAGCCCAATGTCCTTTCTTCTTACAGATATAGCAAGTATCTTGACTTTTATCTCGATAGGAGGAAGAGTAGGCCGTCGGCTGGTCTGACGAAAACTTTCGTATGACCCCACGTAAAGCTCTAATGAGAAGTTCCACTTCTGTAGGTTCTTTCATCGTTCTGGTCAATGTGAGAGTGAAATGAATACTGAACCGTTAGACACTAACCCTTTATATATGCACGGATCGGACATGAATATATAGGGGTTATGGTCTTTAAAAGGTAGTCATTTGACTTTTTGCAGACAAGATGAAAAGACCACATCATGTTGTGGAGAAAGGAAAAGACAGTAAGAGACAGAAACGTAATGTATCGCCTAGCACAGTAGCTGAAGTCTTGGCTCAAATTCATGCCAGTGATTTTGAAGATGACATGAGTGAGCCCGAATCTACGCCTAAGCAATCGACGTCCAAGCAAAGTGCACCACCCTTAGTAAACCCTGAAAATTACTATCACATTCGAGAGACGGAAAAGCGTTCCTCTCGAAAATTTAGAACAACGGCTTACACGTATGCCGTAAAGTTTAAAGATTTCAAGGCCAATGTACCTTTGGAGAATACAGAAGGGTTCATTACCGAGGTGTGGGATTCTGTGTTAACTGCATTGAAACAGCAATGTCAAGCCAAAGAAGACGATCGCTTGAGACTTTCTATTCATCACGATAATTTAAAGTCTCCCGTTTGGATCGAGTTTACTAGCCCATCAGAATTAACACCTTCCAAAGTCATTGACAAAATTCAACATGTGCAACAATCCAACGACAAGTTTCACATCACCGATGGAAAAGCCACACTGTTCATGACCCACGTGTCTCTTCCTGAGGGGACCGGACGCAAAAAAGTGTTATTGGTGGACAGCCTTCGTAACATGAAGCGAAGCCTCGTTCGAATTAACAATCCTCAAGACCAGATGTGTTTAGCCCGTGCCATCGTCGTGGGACAAATGTATGTCAACAAGAACGAGACGATAGAATGGAAAAGAGCCTGGGAAACTATTCGACAATCGGACCGAGCCAAACAACGAAGTGAAGCAGAACTCCTGTTACAGCAAGCGGGGATATCCAAAGATACCCCTTGCGGTATTCCAGAAATGCAAAAGTTGCAAGACGTCTTGGCTCCACGTTACACTTTGAAAGTACACCCTCAAGAAGTGCGTGGTCCTCTTTTGTTTCGAGGCCACGATTTCAAAGACGGAAAATACATTCACGTCTATCATCACGATGGTCATTTTGATACCATTACCAGTATCACTGGATTTCTGAAATTCAGTTACTACTGTGAAAAATGTGACTATGGTTATAACAATCGAGAACAACACAAGCATTGTGGATCGAAGTGTGAGGGATGTTTGGCCTCTCAACCTTGTCTGGACAAAGGACAAGTACGAGTGCATTGCCCTGTGTGTCAGCGCACTTTTGTCAGTCTTACCTGTTACCAACAACATTTGAAGATGCAAGGTTCACAGCAGAAAAGTACTTGTCAGCTTCTGAGATTGTGTCCTACTTGTGGACAAGGCATACGTACCAATAGTGTTAAGTTACACGTTTGTCGAGGGAAGAAACGATGTCACATTTGTCGCCAAATTGTGGACTTGGAGCACGAATGCTTCATTCAAAAATATCAACCCCGACCAGAAGATACCCAGAAGAAAGGGAATTTTATCTTTTTTGATTTCGAATGCATGCAAGAAACTGGTATTCACATTCCTAATTTCTGCGTGGCTCACCGTGCGTGCGAGCAGTGCATCCAAGAACCTATCTTTAGTCATTGCCCTCACTGTAGCAAGATTCCTGGAGGACGTGAAAAAATCTTTCGAGGGTCAAATACGCTAGCCGATTTTGCCCAATGGATCCTAAACCCCATCGACGAAACGTGGAGTCCAGAAGACATCGAACGTTACGGCGAGTGTCATTGCCATGCCACAGTCATGGCCCACAATTTCTCGGGATACGATGGGCAATTTCTGCTTAGATACTATGCGGAACAAAGTACCGAACGACCTCAAGTGACTTTGAACGGAGCCAAAATCATTTCTATGCAAGTAGGACAAGTACAGTTTAAAGATTCGATGTGTTACTTGGCCATGCCATTGAGTCGCATGCCTAAAACGTTTGGTATGCCAGAAATGGCTAAAGGTTATTTTCCACACTTTTTTAATACCGAAGCCAATCAACATGCCATTCTACCCCATTTGCCTGAGGTTGACGACTACGACCCCGACAACATGCGCAACGAACAACGAGAAGCTTTCCATGCTTGGTACCAGACTCACGCCTCGGACCCCTTTGACTTTCAAGAAGAAATGTTAAAGTATTGTCGATCTGACGTGGACATTTTACGACGCTGTTGTGGAAAATTTCGAGAATTGTTCATGGAATACGGAGGGATCGATCCTTTGAAAGAAGCTTGTACCATTGCCAAAGCATGTTCCTTAGTGTACCGAAAACGCTTTATGCCCGAAAATACTCTAGCGGTCATCAGTCCTCAAACGACGAATTTTGTCAAACGTCAATACTCGGTTAAAGCCCTACGCTGGCTCCATTACTTGTGCGACAAGGAAGACAAATGGATCCAACACGCTCGCAACGGAGGAGGCGAAAAGACCATCGGAACGTATTCGGTAGATGGTTGGGACTTAGAAAACCCTCAGATCGTGTACGAGTTTAACGGATGTTTATTTCACGGATGTCCCCTATGCTACCCTCAGCGTAACACCAAAAATCAGTTTTTACAACGAACCATGGAAGATTTGTACCAGACCACGTGTCAACGACGTTTGAAGTTAGAACAACAAGGATACCAGGTAGTGGAAATGTGGGAACACGAGTACGATCTGCGTTTGAAAACCGATCCCGAGTTTAAACGCATCGTAGAAAGTTACAAGTGGGTGGATCCATTGAACCCCCGGGATAGTTTGTACGGAGGACGAACGAATGCTACTTGTTTGCTGTACCAAGCGGATGAAGAGAAAGGAGAAGAAATCAAATACTTGGACGTGTGTTCGCTGTATCCTTACGTGTGCAAATATTGTCACTTTCCCGTAGGGCATCCAGAATTGATGACAGAACACATTGACTTGGACCACATTCGTCAGTACGAAGGATTGATCAAGTGTAAAGTCTTACCTCCCACAGACTTGTACCATCCCGTTTTACCTCACCATTGCCAAGGAAAACTGATGTTTCCTTTGTGTCGCACATGTGCCGAAACGTGCAACCAAGACCAACCTTGTCAGCACACTCAGGAAGAACGTGCCTTGACAGGAACGTGGGTGAGCGTGGAATTGTTTAAAGCACTGAACCTGGGTTACCAACTGTTAGAAGTGTACGAAATTTATCACTTTCCCAAGACACAACAATACCGCAAGGGCGACGAGACACAGAAAGGTATTTTTGCAGACTACGTGGATGCCTTTTTAAAACTAAAACAAGAAGCTAGCGGCTATCCGACCTGGTGCCACACTCCCGAAGACCAAAATATATTCAAAGAAAAATATAGGGAGCAGGAAGGTATCACTTTAGACCACATCGAGAAAAACGAAGGACGGCGATCGTTTGCCAAAGTCATGCTCAATTGTTTGTGGGGTAAAATGGCACAACGACCCTCTTTACCCAAGACGGAGTATTTGTCCGAGCCGTCTCGCTACTTCCAGATGATTCACGACCAAACCAAAGTCATGAAACACGTGGACGTCATTCGTGAGGACTTGATCTTAGTCAATTACGAAGAAGAACTAGACTTTGTAGAAGCCGACAAATTTGGAAATGTCATCATTGCGGCTTACGTGACAGCCCACGCTCGTTTAAAATTGTACGAAGTGTTAGAACTGTTAGGAGATCGTGTGTTGTATTTTGACACGGACAGTTGCATTTACATTCACCGACCGAACCAGTGTAACCCTGTCATCGAAGGAGACCGTTTAGGAGCCTGGACCGATGAACATCCCGACGACAAGATTCTATGTTTTGCAAGTGGCGGTCCTAAAAATTACGGCTACGAATACCGAGACCCACAAGGAGAAATGCACACCGAATGTAAAGTGAAAGGATTGACTCTCAATTATCGCACCAGTCGAGTGGTGAACTTTAACGTGCTACAAGAAGCCTTACAGTTGGGACAGGATGAAACGTTTCAAGTGACTACCCACGAACCGCACAAGATTGTCCGTTTACCCACACACCAAATTGTTAGCCGACCTTTGGAAAAAGTATATCAAATCGTGTACCAAAAAAGAGTACGACTTCCCAATCACTTCACTCTCCCGTACGGTCACGTCGAAATTGGGCAGCATATAAAAAGAGACATCGTCCAAGATCAATAGTTCATTTATCACTACAACGACCAAGCGAAAAGAAGATGAATCCATTTAAACAGACATCATTCAAATTTGGGAATTCTCAAGTGGAGTGCGATGCTAAACCTTGCGATTGTAGTGATGCCAGACGCTGTGACGTTAGCGATTCAGCAGGATATCGTGGGAACGTTGCTATGACTACTACCCCTATATCTACCCTGGAAAGTGATGCTGTGCGTGTCAAACCTGAGGGATGCGAAAGCGGTGCCACACGTTATCGTGGACTCCTAGGAATTTCACCGTACCTGCATCGAACAGAAGTGAGGAGAGTCGAATATTCGTTCCCGACGAGTTTGCCTGAATACTGTCACTTTAAAAGTCGATTTCAAACCTTCAAAGATAAATGGCCAAAATATCTGCCTGGACCAACTCCTGAAGAATTAGCCAGAGCCGGATTTTTCTACTTGGGCGAAGGGGATAAAGTCAAGTGTTTCAGTTGTGGTGTATCCATTTACGAGTGGGAACAGAAAGATTCCGCTTACCTGGAACATGCTCGATGGTCTCCGAATTGTCAATACCTACCTTTAGTGGGACCTAGTGATTGGAAGTGACACTACTACTCCATGTTGTGTAACACACCTAGACCAGTATATAAACCCTCTCTAAAACATTATATTCAAGGATTACCACACGAATTGCAAGAGAAAATCTACAAGGACGTTTGGCACGGTCTTGCTAAAGAAAAATCGCAATGGGTGACTGTAGAACTTTTGTGTCGTGAAATTCACAAGAGGCAAGTGACAAAAATTAACCAGCGTGTTAGATTTCTCTGGATTAAGGGTATTTTTTTGCTCTGTTACCAATTTACTACGTTTACCTCTGAAGATGCTGTGATCCTTCTTAACCGTTACCCTGAATGGCAGTGGGACGAAATTACACGTTATATTAATCACTTTCGCTTTTGGAGGAGATTTAATTCTGGGTTGAATCTACACTGATAGTCTTCGACCTAAAAAAGAAGTATAAAAGAGAACGACCATGCCACAACCTTTATCATTGGTGATCCAACAGATTCCGTGGAAGGATATCAATGAGAAGATTCACACGGTGAAAGATTACGAACACTTATTACAAGAACTATACCCTATGAATTGGGGTCGACGTGTCGTGTGTGTTTTAGTGACTTGCTTTCTGGGATTTCGTTTACCTGCCGATTCCTTGTGGACACTTTACGAACACTACCTATCAAAAAAATAAGACAGTATGGTGGTTCCTTTAAATGTCCACGAGAGACTTATTCTGTTCAAAGCCTTACGCTTTCATCTGGATACGTCTCGACCTTTCCAAGAAAAAAAGATTCGTCAACTTTTACGTACGGAAGCAGTGTACGAAGATGTGTGTGTAGCTTGTGATTTACACCCTCATTGGACAGATGTACGTGACTGGAAAAGTTGGGATTTTGAGGCTTGGACAAACGAAGTATCCCATTATGCCCAAGCGTTGTGTTCCTAAAATTCATCGTCGTGTGAAAAAAGTCACTTTTAATCCTGTGTTAGTAACAGTACCAGAAGAAGAAAAAGAAAAAGAATCTATCACCCAAGACAATCCTTCTGTTCAAGACAGAACTGTCATGGACATTCCCCCACAAAGACCCTTTCGAGAAGACACCTATGTGACTGTACCCCCTGTAGAGGAGACTATAAGAACATTACATACTACCTCTAGAACACCTTCGTTACCCAAACCACGTTGTACAGTGACTTGTTTATATTCCACTTTGATCGTTTGCCTAGGTATTTTATTCCTGTATTTATCCATTTGGCTTTTATGTATTTTTGTCTTTCGTGTTGTTCAAATTTAAACATGCATTCAAATAAACGTGTCTTGAAAAAAGTATAAAAACCTCTTGTCTAGTCTGTTTTTGTGTCAATACTGTCATACCACTACACGACTATGGCTCACTCTACTCTTTCTACTACTCCTTCCTCCTCCACATTCAAAGTCATTGACGAACACTTAGATCAGGCTAGTTGGAAAGCCTTGTATCTTCGTCATCCTTTTAACATGTTAATTGCTGGACCGAGCGGTTCAGGCAAAACCGAATTTGTCAAACGTTTGATCGAACATAAACATCATTTGATCGATCGTCCACCTCAACGCATCGTGTGGTGTTACAAAGAGTGGCAATCGGCATACAGCCTCTTGCAAGAAAGTCAAGGTGATTCCATTGTGTTTGTAGCAGGCATTCCTAAAGAAGACGAAGGGATCGTGTCTGACCCTAGTCAAACTCATTGGGTTATTTTTGACGACATGTTAGGAGAAGACGAAGAAGAAATTAAACTATGGTTTACGCGTAAAGGGCATCATCGTAATGCCAGTGTCATTTACATTACACAAAATTTATTTCAACAAAGTAAAGCCCATCGTACCATTAGTCTTAATGCTCATTACGTGGTCTTGTTTAAAAGTCCTCGAGATAAATCACAAGTGCAAGTTTTAGCCAAACAGTTAGGAACACCTTGGCTAACTCATGCGTACGATGATGCCACTCAAACACCACACGCCTATTTACTCGTGGATTTAAAGCCCACTACCCCTGATTATTTGCGATTTCGTACCGATTTGTTTCACAACTGGTGTCAAGACGGAGGACCTGTCGTGTACACGTCCTCCTCGTCGACATAACACTATGAAGCACTAAAAAATCTATAAAAACCTTGGGTTACTTTATTCTGGTCTCATACATCGTCAACATGACGTCCCTTCAGTCTCATCTTCCCATCAAATTGATTCGTGCCTTGTACGGCATCAGTCGCGAAAAAAATCCACAAAGACGTGCTCACGTCTTAGAAGCCAGTCTCAAAGAAGTCTTACGATGGTTTACGGTGACAGCACGTCAAATACTGCAAGGCATCATTCACATTCCACATCAAACCAAACGCTTTTTTGACAGAAACAAAGTAGCCTTGACGCAACTGGCCAATCCTCGCATTGACACTCACACCAAAAAGCAAATCATATTGAAACCTGGAGGTAGTGGTTCTCTAGGAGGTGTCATCATTCGTTCCCTTTTAAAATGGGATCCCAATACTCCCAAAGTTCACCCCAAGAAGAAAACAAAAAAAGTCAAACAAACCCCTAAGAAAAAGAACAAGGGTGCCAAGACCAAAACACAGAAAAAGAAAAGTCCACAGACAAAAGCGGTCACCCGCAAGAAAGGCACTTCGGCCAGGACACAACCTTACCTTCGTCAACCACGACCTGTAAGAAAAGATCTACAAGGACGTTTGGCAGGGACTACGTTGCCAGTAGCCTCAGGGGCTGTCACTTCTCCGTTGCGGGTGATGCCAGCCAAACCCAATTTGACACCCGTTTTTCCTAATTTGATGAAACATTGGAAATCTGCGTCTTCCAAAACGTCTCCTCCACCGGTGACACCCTCATCGACATTAGCGGCAGTAGCAGCTGCTCACAAAGTACCTGCCCCCAAATTCAAAGTCCAAGAAAGATCTGGCATGTTAAAGAGTTTACTAGATTTGTCCAAACAAGAACTGTCCCGATTGAGTCCGTTGCGAACCCCTTCACGACGTGTGTTACCTGCCATGAAGTTGATACGACGCAAAGATAATCAGTGGCGACGCATTCCAGTATAAAAATATGACTTGAAGACCACGACGTCAATCAGTATTTTTCTGTACCACTGCTGAACACTCAAGGATGCTTCCTCAAAAACGTGCACACCACCACTACCACCCTCGTCGTTCTGCTGCCCAAAAAGGAACAGGAAAAAGACAATCTCGTCATCGTACCAAAGGCTTAAAAACCAAACATCGACGTCCTTTCCTCCAAAGACGTAGTCTTTTAAAGAAAAAGAAGAGTCACCAAAAAGGAGGATCCTTTGGTAATTTTGTGAAAGACATTGTTACCTTTTTGACGAAGCGGTAGTTCCCCAAAAAGTAGATAAAAGAGAGTGTGTACCAAGTCATTGACACTAGTAATATTGTGAAACGAACAAGCAAAGATGTCACCTCGCAGAAAACATTCTTCTTCACCCCACAAAGGAAAGAAAAGGAAAGGACGTTTAGCCAAACATCGACACGTTCATCGTCCAAAGTCCCAAAAGAAAATATCCGTCCGTCAAAAGAAAAAGATGCTGGTGCAACGCGGAGGATTTTTCCTACCCCATGATCTCTTTCCAGAAAAAGTGATACCACTTATAAATCAAGTGATGGCACAACAAAAAAAAAGATAAAAGAGGGTGTGTTTCAAGTCATGGACGTCAGTGGTATTGTGGAACGAACAAGCAAAGATGTCACCTCGCAGAAAATATTTTTCTACACCTCACAAAGGAAAGAAAAAGAAAGGACTACCTCCTCGTTTGGTCAAACACGGAGACGTGTTGTCTGTCCTGTCCAAAGCCTCTCCACCCATGCGAAAACAAATCATTAAAACGGCTTCCAAAGATGTCATCGATACCGTGTGCGAATGTTGTTTGAATGTCTTGAAAGGCACGATACCTTTGTCTTCACACCAGAAAAAATGCTTAGCCAAACATCGACACGTTCTTCGTCAAATGGTCGAAAAGAAAATACCCGTCCGTCAAAAGAAAAAAATGTTGGTGCAACGCGGAGGATTTTTACCTTTTCTTCTTCCTGTGTTGGGAGGATTAGCGAAATCCGGTATCCTATCCAGCATATTACCAGGTTTTTTACAAGGGATGACACAAGGGATGTCCCCAGGGATGCACCAAGGGATGGCTCCAGGGATGCACCAAGGGATGGCCCCGAGGTATGGGTAGCAATATGTATGATCCTTCCAGAAGATAAAAGGGATCCATGAAGCACCACGATCTCAGACGTAACCTTTGGAAGCCCATGGAAGGACGAAAACTGACTTTAGTTCCTTACAAACGATGGATGGAATACCATCGTTGGCAAGAACAACGTACCCCCCATTTACCACCCAATCCTGATTTGAACGAGATGTCCCAATTACAACACGAATTGCAATCCTTGCTGCATCGCCACGATTTGTCCGAAACCGAAAAATCGCAAAAGTACGGTCAACTTCTGCAACGACTACAACTCTTTCATCGAAAAGCTGTGGAACAAACAGCTCTACCCACACTGTCCGATTTGAAGGCACTAATGAATAATCCGTCGCCTTTACCCTCTACAGTAGCCAAAACAGACGTCACCCCACCATTACCCAAGGAAGAAAAAGAACCCCATGATCTCTTTCAAACACCCACTGCTACTCCCATTCCGAGTAAGATTGCCGCTTCCTTATTGACCCCTTCTCCCACGCCCCAACGAGAAGAACTCAAAACGTGGGTTAAAAAGATGATGGCTACTCCTGCTTCAACAGAAGTGAAAAAGAAAGAAAGGAAACCAGAGGTGAGAAAAGAAAAGAAGACCAAAGCTATCTCATTACCTCCGCCACCACCACCACCAGTACCCTCGACGTCAACTCCTGTGGCACATCGGACACGTAAAACCGTTTCCAAACAACCCGCATTTCGTCCCACCCAAAGCAATATCCTCGAAGAGTGGGTCACTTATTAACCTAAACCATGGAGAAGGTCTTAGCCAGCATTTATTACGATCCAGCTCACCCTGCAGGTTACGGAGGCATTCAGAAATTGTATCGTGCTGCCAAAACTCGCTTGAAAAAGCTCCGTTTACCTACAGTACAACGATGGTTACAAGAACAAGCGACGTACACTTTACACAAACCCATTCGACGAAAATTTCACAGAAGTCGCACTCAAGTGGAAGGCATCGATCATCAATGGCAAGCCGATTTAGCCGATGTCTCTCATTTAGCCACCTACAATCGTGGCTACAAATATTTGTTTTGTGTCATCGACGTCTTTTCTAAATTTGCCTGGGTCGTACCATTGACATCCAAATCGAGCGGAGAGTTAGTACGAGCTTTGCAACTGGTGTTGAAACAAAGTGGTCGTCACCCTCTTCGATGGCAAACCGACAAAGGCACCGAATTTCTAAACCAAGCTTTCCAACGAGAATTAAAGAAACGTGACATTCATTTTTTCACCACCGAAAATCCTGAAACCAAAGCCAGTATCGTGGAACGTTTTCAACGTACCTTGAAAGAACGCATGTGGAAATATTTTACGCATCAACACACTCTCAAGTACATCGACATCTTACCACACTTAGTCCAAGCCTACAATCAATCTTACCATAGAAGCATTGGACGTGCCCCACAAGAGGTGACACCTGACAACGAAGTAACTGTTTTTGAGCGTCTGTTTGGTACGTCCCGGACGAGGGCTGTCCCCAAGAAAGGTAGAGAAGTGTTAACCCCAGGAGATTGGGTACGCATTGGTAAAACCAAACGCACTTTCGACAAAGGTTACTTACCCAACTGGACCACCGAATTGTTTCGTGTTACTGGACGAGTGCGTGGTCGTCATCCTGCCGTCTATAAATTGGAAGACATGAACGGAGAAGTATTAAAAGGAACGTTTTACTTGCCTGAGTTACAACGTGTCACCAAAAAAGAAGACGACGTGTACGACATTGAAAGCATTCTCGAACGAAGAACCCGTAAAGTAGGAAAACGTCGTGTCAAAGAAGTCAAAGTACGTTGGAAAGGATATCCTCCTAGTTTTGATTCTTGGATTGACGCTGCCCAAGTCATCGACTATAAAAAGAAGTGACCATCATGCCCTTCAATACAGCTTCAGCAACCACAGTGACTTCTCCTTCACCCACGTCATCTCTGCAAGATTTACAAAAGCAACCCTTGTGGGTGTGGTGTGGAGAACGTGTCCCTAAAACCCAAATCGTCTTTTTCTGTCAAATCTTTGTGGTGTATTGTGTTATCGGTGCAGCCATTGCTAATTTGAGTTTGCAACAAGGAGACAAACAATTGTGGACTATTTTACTCAGCAGTTGCATCGGTTATCTTCTTCCCAATCCTTCCCTGAAATACTCTTACAACGGGAACAACAGTAACAATATTGGGAGCCTTGCGTCCAACGTTAGTCATTCTCCTGACAGTCACCCTTCCAATCACAATCCTCTTTTAGATACTCCTTTAACCTCGAGTGACTCCTCGGACAGAACAACATTGGAATTATGAACAACGCTATGAACCAATTTTACTTAACGTTACCCAGTGACAGTTCCATGAAGGTGTTTCCTAACAACACGTTGTGTTGTTACACAGCTAAATTACCTCAAGCCATGCATTTGGATCAAGATGCTCATTGGGAAGTGGCTTTAGTGGAAATAATACACCCGACACAAATCAAAAACATCGTCGAAAATCAAAACACTTTTTCAGTAGAAGTGAATGACGAGAAATTGCAAAAAGCCTTAGACACACGAGGTCACACTAGCACACTTCACCCCATAACTAAGCAGCCAACCTATGTGATCACCATTCCTGCAGGCTATTATTTTAGTGGTCAACATTTAGTGACTACGATTCAAAACAGGTTCAATGCTGTGTTTGGTAAAAGCCTGGAGAAAGAAAGTGTTACCTTTGAGTACCATAAAGTGGCTCGTCGACTCCTGATGACATTTTCAGAGAAGAAAATGATAACCATTACTTTTTGTCATGAATTGTATGATATTTTAGGTGGAGACTTCAGGTTGGTCAAGAAAAATGAGATACCAGGCATAAGCAGTACCATGGATTTTGCAAAATATTTTCGATCCCCTGTAGAATTGAACCAAGGCCTCAACTTGATGTTTGTGTACTCCGATGTGGTGGAGTACAACGTGGTAGGACACACCTCTGCACCGTTACTGCGTGTCATTCCTTTCAAAGTGGATTCTGTCACCGCTGACGAGGAAGGTGGAAATACCTATCACGTTCACCGTGAATTTGTACATCCTCATTATTTACCCGTCAGTAAGTCGTATTTCGACAGTGTCAACATTACTATAAAAGGAGAACTAGGACAAAATATTCCATTTACCAAAGGGAAAGTCACAGTGAAACTCCATTTTCAAAAACGATTCTCGAACAACTGAAAAAGTGATGTATCCTGTGTACCAAGGAGTCACTCGACAACGAGGACATGGTTTAGGAGATATGTTTAAATCAGCCTTTCGTTCTGTGGTTCCTGTTTTGAAACCGATGGTGACACGAGGATTGCACGCCTTAAAAGATGCCGCATTGACTCACGGCAAAGATTTTCTTCACAATGTTCTCATTGACAAACAAAACCCCAAAGAAGCTTTTTTGAGAGCAGGCAAAAATGCCTTGCTTCAAACGGGTAAAGAGATTCTGGGTCGACGAGAAAGTCCTATAAATGCCCTGAACGGTACCGAGTCTGACATTCCTGCTTCCCTGAGGACACAGCAAGGACAAGGTAGAAAGCGTCGACGAAGACACCCTTTCAAAAGTCTCCGCACCTCTAAAGTGAGAAAGACGAAGAAAAAAAGAACCGCTCGAGACTTAGACATTTTTGATTATTAAAAGTAAAAAACACATAGAGACTGAGAAGAAAAAATGATGCACCAAGAATCTTGTGCCTGTTCCAAGTCGGAACTAGATCTCTTTGCCATGCCACCCACCATGACGACCATGCAAGAAGCCCAATGGGTCGAATTTCATCCCGTCTCCTCTTTGACGGATTCAGCTCCCATCGAGTTTGAAATCAAAGGACAACCCGAAGATTACATCGATCTCAACAACAGTTACTTGTATTTGAAAGTGAAAGTGGCCAGAACGGACAGCGCCGACCCGCTGGCAGCCGAGGCTCGAGTAGCTCCCGTCAACAATTTCATGCATTCCTTGTTCAGCGAAGTGGATTTGTACATGAATAACAAACTGATCAGCAGTAGCACGGATACTTACCCTTACCGAGCGTACCTCGAAAATCTCTTGACGTACGGAAAAGAAGCCAAGAACACTCATTTAGATGCTTGCGTGGTATGGAAACCTGATACAGCAAATAATAATATTGATAATGAAAATGAACATGATAATAAGTTTAACGACACAGCCTTGTCCGTAGCAGCCGAAAATGATAATCCTGCCGTTCCTCACAATGTGGGTTTTAACGAGCGTCGAAAGAAAATTCTGCGAGGACGTAGTTTAGAACTGTGCGATCGTTTGCATTTGGACATGTGGTTTCAAGAGAAGTATTTGCTGAACGGAGTAGATATTCGCTTGAGACTGAATCGAAGCAGTGCTGCTTTCCATTTGATGGCTGATACCAGCACATACAAAACCATCATCGAAGAAGCCAGGTTATACGTGCGTCGTGTGGAAGTGTTACCTAAAGTGGGAAATGATATCAGTCACACTTTGAGTAGAACGACAGCCAAGTATCCGATACGACGCGTGGAAGTCAAAACGTTCACCATTGCCGCTGGACTCCGATCTAAGATCGAAGATCATCTGTTTCAAGGACAGTTACCCAAACGTTTATTCATTGGTATCGTCAGCAATGCAGCCCTCAACGGTGTGCACAATCAAAATCCTTTTCAGTTTAAGCACTACAATGTATCCAAAATTGAAGTCAGTCGCGATGGCAAAACTTTGTGTACCAGACCCTTCGAACCCAAGTTTGGCGAACAGAAGAATTACTTGAGGTCGTACTTGTCACTGTACGAAGCCACAGGACAGTTAGGAACCAACACCAGTCACGGTATTTCCTACGAGGATTATGCAGGAGGTTACGCGTTGTGGGCTTTTGATTTCACTCCAGACCAAGGCAGCGACGAGGGACATTTCCACCCTATAAAATCGGGGCAACTGCGTGTGGAACTTCAGTTTTCAATAGCTCTTCCCCATACGGTGAATGTCATTCTGTATGCCGAATTCGATAATACCATAGAAATCAACAGTTTGAGAGAAGTCATTCTAGACTATTAGACATTATGGAAGACCCTTGTCCTTCTTTGAATAGTGGAGAATCCATGGAATGGGAGGTTACAGAAAAAGCAGTTCCCGAAGACCAAAAAGAAGAAGAAGTAGTGATCATGCAATCCAGATGGCCAGAACAGGAACAACAGTTAGTGGCTTGTTTTGCACAACACTTGGAAGATAAAATGAGAGACATGATTAAAAAAGATTGTTATGGATGTCAAATCGATCATCCCAGTCAAATTCAACACGATAAATGTATGATGATGAGTCAAGAAGAAAAATTGGATGATTATCTGAACGAAGCTTGGAGTCTCATCTCCGAAGAAGACGTGTTACTTCAGTGGTATAAAGGCTTACGTGATCATTCCTCTCCTCCATTGTTTGCTCGAGAAATCGATCGCATCGAAGCTCTCTTGGCCAAAAGTAAAGAGACGAAGCAAACCATCAGTTACTTGTCAGACCGTTTCAAACAAAAAGTCTGGATTGAATTGATGACTTATCATCACCTGTGAAAAAAAGGAAAAAACACAAGGCTACACAACAAAAAATGGATACTTGGGAACTTTATTATCTTCTGAACCGTAGTTCGTACACTGCTTCTTGGAATCCTGTGGTGTGTGCTAAAGATGAACTACCTCATCGCAAACCTCAAGAGAATCAAGCTTATGTCATCAATACAGATGACAGTCATCTTCCAGGAACTCACTGGGTAGCAGTCTACTTTCCTCAAGAGGGTTGTGCGGAGTATTTTGATTCGTATGGATTGCCCCCTTTCGAAGATGATATCATTGACTTTATGAGAAGAAATGCCCAGACGACACGATTCAATAATGTGAAATTACAAAGCACAGATTCTATGGTGTGTGGACAATATTGTATCTATTATCTGCATCATCGCAGTCTTGGATATTCTTTAGAACATTTAGTGACTTATTTTGATCGTCATTCGTCTCGAAACGATGACAAAGTAGATCGATGGTTTTGTGACCATTATGGCTATCTGTTGTCTTTAGCTAGGAAACGTAGTGTACATCAATGGCCCAATGACTTCCATCAGTGGAAATCTCAATTTAATTCACAACGTTGTCAACCATGTCAAAAGAGAATGTATTAGTGTTATGAAAGAAAAAAATGTTTGTTATTTGAAAAAATATTTGTTCTTTGAAAATAATGTTTGTTAGTTGAAAAAATTGTGTTTGTTATTTGAAATAATGTTTGTTATTTGAATAAAAATGTTGTGTTTTGAAAACCAATGCGTCTGTCGTTTGTTTTACATTTGCATTCATATAAATGCTCTTTGACTTTTCTTTCTATCCCTCACATCAAACTATCCCAACGTTTCAAAACCCTAAACCGCAGAGGGGTGTTTTCCATCACGTCCGCGCTTGAACCATATAAAACAGGGGTAGTCTCCAGTCTGGCCATCCATTGTTTGACTCATCCTACTACGAAGATGTGCTCAAGACTAGCTAAGCTGAACGAAGCTTATGTCACTCTGCATCGTATCAGACACAATCTGATGCCAAAGCCTGAAGAGATAGAGAATGTGAGAATGCTACAAGTAACGGAAGACCTCATAGAAGAACTCTTCAGAGAGGAAATTCAAAAAGAGAAAGATGAATGGACTGAGAAGTATCGACTTCAAAAGCAGCAGAGAGAGCAGAGAGAACAGCAGCAGCAGCAACAGCAACAACATCAGCAGGAACCAGACAGAAGTTTTGTTGACTGTCGTGTGGACACGAAAGAGTTCTCTTTCTCTTTCCGAAGAAGCAGACCCTATCGTGTAGCCAAACGAGGACGCAATCTTAGACGATAAAAGATTGCCATCCTTCCTCGTACAAACAAAAAACAGCCCTTTTCAGGGCTACCCAATATTCTCGAAAAGAATTAATCATTCAATTTGCTTATGGTATGTGAGGAAGTTAGAAAAAAAATTAGAAGTGAGTCTATAATCACTGTCTCTTTTTACTTTTGTTTTGAAGTGCGTCTATAAGCACAACGTATTTTTTTCAAAATAACTTGTTCAATTTATAATTAATAGGAGTCAAGTATAAAAGTGAGGGGTGTTTTCCATCACGTCCGCGTGTTTTTTGGTAATGATAGGGATACTGTAAGATTTTTGGATCTAGGGGGTGTTTTCCATCACGTACGCGCTTGAACTATATATAAAGAATCACTCGTCAGTCTGGCTACCCATCGTTGGCGCATCAAAGAAGATGAGCAGAGTTCAAAAGTTAAGAGAGCTTCAAATGCATCTGGAGAATGCTAGACGTCTCCTGGACGAGCTGGCAATGGAGGCCGAAGAAGAAGAGACCAGAATTAAAGAAGAGGAGGAGAGGAAAAAGAAAGAAGAGGAGAAGGAAATGAAAATGTCAATTTTGCCTCACCCCATGATGAGGCAAACTAGTCAAGTTAAACCTATGGTGAGGACACCTTCACCAGAACCAGTTCGTCCACTACAGGCACAGCCCCCACCGCAACAACCACAGTCTCAGCCGCAACAACCACAATCTCATCCACGGTTGCGGAATAGAGGAAGAAATGAAGAGACTTTCACTATCCCACAAAGTGAAGACTGGGATAGTGAAGCCACTCATTCTCCCTCTGCGCTCCCAATCACAAGAGTGAATTGGGAGAATGATTGGAGTAGGAGATGTGTGTGTGGGGCTAGACCTGGGAGATGCCAGCATTAACCAGGTGCATTTTGAAGTTTAAAAAACAGCCCTTCTCAGGGCTACCCAAATGTCTAGAAAAGAAATACTATGTCAATTGCCAATGGGTGTGAGAGAGGAGTAGTGTGATTATAAACACTGACTCTATTTAGATAGTATATCGTGTGATTTTGGATAGTATATGATAGGGTTTGTTTTGGCTGCTTCCCCGTGTGTGTGGTTAGTATAGGGTGTGATTTTGGATAGTAAATAATAGGGTTTGTTTTGGCTGCTTCCCCGTGTGTGTGGTTAGTATAGGGTGTGATTTTGGATAGTATATAGTATGGTTTGTTTTGGCTGCTTCCCCGTGTGTGTGGTTAGTATAGGGTGTGATTTTGGATAGTATATAGTATGGTTTGTTTTGGCTGCTTCCCCGTGTGTGTGTGTGGTTAGTATAGGGTGTGATTTTGGATAGTATATAGTATGGTTTGTTTTGGCTGCTTCCCCGTGTGTGTGGATAGTATATAGTGTGATTTGGGATAGTAAATGATATGGTTTGTGGATAGTATATAATATGACAAGTGAATGTAGGGGGTGTTTACTTTCACGTCCGTGCTTAAGATATATATACGCAATCGTCAGTCCTTGGAGCCATTCAATTTTGAACACATCAAGATGAATTTTGAATTGTTTATCCAACTCCGAGACAGCTGGTTTGGGATCCTTGATGCAGAATATGAAGTGGAAAGACTTGAGGAAGAATTTCAAAGTAACCATGGCTTTGTAAGCCAACTGAAATTAGCAAGAGATCTATTAGAAGGTATGATAGAGGAGGAAGACCAGAAATTAAGAAGACGTATTAAAAGAAAATATATAAGAATAGGGGATTTGAAGCAGGCACTTGATCATGTCATCAAAGTCAGGTGCTTTCTAGAAGAAACATTACATCTCATAGAGTGGGAATATGTGCAGTGGGGTCTAGACAGGCTAAAGAAAGCAGAAGCAATGATGAGAATGGTGATGGAAGAACAGGTGATCCAGATTAAAGAAAACTGGTCTAAGGAGAGAAAGGAAAAAAAGAACAAAAAGAAGAAAGAGGACTTTGATCTACTCAATCTAAGATGGATGAGAGTTCAGGAAAAGTTTCGAGCTATGGGACATCCTGACTGGATTCCCGAGGACGAAAAGAAGAAGAAAACGGGAATCATTGGTAAACTTAAAAGGTGGTGGAACAACGACAGAAAATAAAAGAAGTATCCAAAGGCCCTTTTCAGGGCCACTCATAGGTCTCGAAAAGATAGTAGCTTTCTTTGCCGCCCTTTTTTTTCCCTTGTCCCTCTATAGACCCACCCTGTTCCATTTCCCTTGACGCTATATAGGCCCACCCTGTTCCATTTCCCTTGACTCTCTATAGGCCCACCCTGTTCCATTTCCCTTGACCCTATAGTGCCCCAAGCTGTTTTGACCCTATAGTGCCCCAAGCTGTTTTTGACTGGATTTTCCCTTGACCCTATAAATCTTGACCCTATAGTGCCCCAAGCTGTTTTTGACTGGGTTTTCCATAGACCCTATAGTGCCCCCTATTACTACTCTTGTCTGCGAAACGTACGTTTTATTCCCATTTAGCAACATTCATACGTTCCGCCTAGCAGTTTTCATTACTCAGACAAATGTCTTTTATTTATGTTGATGCGTGTCTGGTTGGTCTGTATCACTAGGCTTTTTTTTTAACCTTCTTTCTAAAATTTAGAATTATGTTTACTCTCCTACTTCTTGACACTAAAATACTTTTTAAAATCAAACAAGTAATATCTTGGATTCTCTGATAAAAATAATCGTTTTATATTTGAGAAAAATGTGGCATTTTCCTCAAGCTGTATATCTCATCAGTTCGTTCTATGTACAGAGTCTCGGGTATAAATATTAGAAACTGCATGCTATATACATAATTTTGTCTATTTTTACCTATGATAAAAATGACACTCTTGTCTAATCAATTACAGGTAATCTACTGAAAGGCAACCGCGTTCAGCACTTATAAGGAACCCAAACATCGTTTCAAATCTTGCAATTGTTTGCTATCGCCAGTATTGATTTATATCGAAATACTTTGTACAATTTTTAAATATTCGGAGTCTCGTAGCAGAAGTAAATTTAATTTTTAATTTTAATTAATCTTTCATTGGTTTCAAATTCTAATGAATATAAAAATACATCCGACCAAATTTCAGGATTTTTAAAGCTCAGATTTAGCTACTTCCACAGTATGGCTTTAAAGAACTATTATCGAAACGTTGATGAAGAAAAAGAATATATATATATATATATATATATATAGAGAGTGAGAGAGAGAGAGAGAGAGAGAGAGAGAGAGAGAGAGAGAGAGAGAGAGAGAGAGAGAGAGAGAGAGAGAGAGAGAGAGTGTGTGTGTGTTCCAGTCAAACTTTAGTTGAGGATTCTGAGGTAATGTAAATAGGTAAGTGACCTTTATACAGTTTGTAGGTGATCTAGCTGTGTGACATATTGAACCCTGCAATTCGTACAGCGTCGTCCAACGTTCATCGTGTATTCAGCAAAGTATGGTTCCTTTTAAAATATCAGCTTCACAGAGGCCACCATGATCTAAACGTGTTTTAAATGTGCACAAATTATACTAACAGCCATTAATAACGGCTACCATTACTGCAAATAACCAATATATCATACTTAGTAGGGTGATTTACCAACTCTGACCAAACCTAACAGCATCCTTGCAAAGAGGTTTTTCAAATCTTATATGATTGATTCATATCTTTCTTAAGCTTTTAGATGGAACTATGGAAAAAGAAAACAAAATCTGCCGAAAATCTTCTCAAATGTAGCTCTGCCAGTTTTAGCCACAGTTTAATAACAAAATCTGGGCAACGTGTGGTCTAAACTTTGTACAGCTATGCTGATCTGCCATCGACAATAACCGCCACTATCATAGCCAAAGTTCAACCTGGTCTCAAAATGAACTCGACCGAACAGAAACGAATCTTACAGAGTGCATTGTTGCGTAATTTTCATTAAACTTTGAGAAAGGCATCCCAATCAACCTCCAGATATTGCCAAAATTGTTGGAAATTAACAACATTTTAAGTGATTAATTCAGTGAGACCTTTGAACAATTTTAATCAATCGAAACATAAAGGTATCTCTGTCGATAAACCCGTCACAGCGACCACTTGATTACAGGGGTCACCTGTGTTTAACGGCAAAGTATCCAAGGTTTCATTTATATATAAATCAACATACATTTTTATGTAAATATAGATCACCTGATCAGAACGACACTTTCTCTACAGTTCTTTTAGTTGAAGTTGTAAACAGAATTGATTGCACTGTGTGCTAACATTGCTAATCTATAATTAAAAATTATTCCTAAAAACCATGGCACCGCACCGGGTGACCGAGTGGGTCTAAGGCGCTTGCTCACACATCACGCCTCAACGCGAGTTCGAGTCTCGACTAGACCAGTGTGGGTATGCGAGAAAGCTTCCCGTGGTTTTTCCCATGGTTTTTCATGTTCTTCCTCCGCCAGATATACTGGACACATAGAAAACGTATCAGGTGCTAAAACATATTAAAACCCACACACACACAAAAAAACTTTCTATAAACAAAGCAACTTATCTAGTTGTGTGCAATTTATACCGAGCCACTTTCCACTGTGATTGCAATTACTATGAAGAAAATAATAGTCTGCATCTAGTTACGTTTTTGAGCACAAATTATTCTCTCAGTCGGTATTTGTTTGGCTTTTAGGCAAACACTACGTTAGAGAAATCTTATATATAAACACCCACATTTGCCTGTGTGTACCCGTTTCCAAACCAGAGGTCGTGAATTCTAAATTCGATGTGGGATCCCAATTTTATTAAAAATACTTTTTTATTTTAATGCTCAAACTGCCTTCTAAACTCGTTTATCTCAATTCTTTTATTAGTGTAGTTTTATTTCCGGCAAAGGACGGACAGCTAAGTTAATCCGAGTAGCATGAATATCTCACTTGATGTATGGATGGATGGATGGATGGATGGATGGAAGCGTTTATGCATGTTTAGATAGATGTTAAAATTACATGTTCTTGAAAACATCACGGATCTTAGCTAAAATTATATGCATATCTGTATTAATATACGTATGCGTGTATGTATTTTGAAATTACATATTCTTAAAAGAATTTTAACGAGCTTTTTGTTCCACAATAACACATGTGCCGTTAGCTTAGTTTATACAGCCGTAACTTGTCAAATAATTCCTGATGACGACTGTCTTAAATTTCTAACTGACTGTGACTACTATATCATTATGACCTATATCCCTCGCAACCTAATCACTTGACATACATAAGTCAATTAATCTACTGTTGTGATGGACTGCTGCTGTCACTTTCTATTAAATGCAAGTTACCTGCATCACGCGTGGTTTTGGAAGACAATAGTAAATATGACATTTACGTCTGGAATTTATATAAATGATAGACTAAAAACCAAACCAGTATTTATTCATTGATTTTTACAGCATACGTCCGTTTAATAAAAATGGTTGGAAATAGGGCAGGAATACCCTCAAAATTCGAAAAGACTAAAACTTACACTCTTCTTTAGTCATTAAGCTACTCGCTTTATTTTCGAGGATGGTTTTATTTTTATCATAGGTCATTGTTCTAGTAACAACAAAATACATACAGACGATGGGAACGTGCTTTCTGTGTACCTAAACTTCCTTAGGTATAATAGAAGAATGTGAAACAATGCATTCTTTTCTATGCATATCGACAAAAAAAAGATGTTCATTCTTTGTTAATTTATACAAATATATTTTGTATATAATATCCATTATCTGTGTTCATTTTTAAATGAAACAAATCTTTATCCATGTAAATTAATATCTCAGATAAATATTAAAGATATTAGGCAAACTAATTTGCGACAACGTACTTTCCAGAACAAAAATGAGAACGAATTAGACGGATTGTGTCGTTGGTAGGCTGTATTTCTGGGGTCGTCTTATTTCGCCATTTTTAGGGTAGTTCATTCATTCAAAATAACTGGATATGGAATTTTAACACAGTTATCATACTTTGATTGTTAGAGAAAACTTTTAGTATCAATCACGAGATATTGAATATCACAGCAAGATATCAGATATCAGTGATGAGACGCTATGATAAACTCTCCCGGCATTAGGGTGAGTGAGTGTCTGGGAATTCCTACGAGTCTCTGCACCATACGAAACAACTTAAATCACGTAAAAATGTAAGAGTCCTTTAAAGTCTAAACAAATTTTAACAACGTGGTTAACTTTCACAAATTAATTGCTCTCATTTACATTCCACACGTTTATAAAACTATTTTCCCGATGTGACACGTTTATGTTGATGACACTTATATTCATTTCCTCAATAATTCCAAATAGTTGAAGGTGGTACGTACCATCTCATGGCATATATTATAGTATAATACATTTATGCACGTATTGGAGACACAACGGGAAAGAAACGGAAAGAAGAAACGAGGGTTGAAGTTAAATTATTATAGTTATAATACTTTCACTGAATCATAATTAACTAAAGAGGTGCCTTTGTTAAATCAGAATAAACTAATGACAAACTTAACTCTATCAATCAAAATCAAAGGAAATCGTACCTTCATTCCATACATGTGTTGCTGTGCCTTTAAGCACCAAACCAAGCCAAAACCTTTATTCCATCAGAATCAAATGAAGGCATACCGTAATTGAACACGTACCTTAATACCGTCATGATAAACTGAAAACGTAACTTCACTCCATACATGTGTTGATGTGCCTTTAAGCACCAAACCAAACCAAAACTTTTATTCCATCAGACTCTAATGAAGGCATACCATAATTGAGCACGTACCTTAGTACCATCATGATCAACTAAAAACGTACCTTTTTTCATCATCATCAGCTGAAGATATATTTTATTTTCATCACAATCAACTTAAGATGTAACTTAACTACATCAGAATAAAATTAAGACGTACCTTCATTCCGTCAGAATCAAACTGAAATCGCACCACACACAAACAAACATACGTAAATGCTGTATATATATATATATATATATATATATATATATATATATATATATATATATATATATATATATATATATATATATATATAGTATACAATTTTCACGCAAAAGCTAACAGCAGTTATACATATTATGACAAGATATGCTATTCTTATTGATGATATTTGTGACCTTTGTAGCACAGTTACTCCCATGACAATATCAAAATTCTGTGACTTTGGGTGCAGTGTCATTTCCAAGGTAATATCAAGATTCAGTGACCTTTGTAGCCGAGTTACTCCCATGGCTATATCAAAATTCAGTGACCTTTGTAGCAGAGTTCCTCCCATGGCAATCTCGTCAAAATTCAGTGACCTTTGTAACAGAACTACTCTCATGGCAATATCATCAAAATTCAGCGACCATTGTAGCAGAGTTATTCCCATGGTAATATCATCAAATTCAGCGACCAGTGTAGTAGAGCTACTCCCATGGTAATATCATCAAAATTCAGTGACCTTTGTAGCAGAATTACTCGGCACATATGGAATGTAACCAAGTCTCATAACTTTGTATCAAAGGGCAATCACATAATAGTGCATAGTGAAAAAAACAATAGTGACTGAGGTCAACTTTTAAGATACCAACTTTTTACTGTGGTACACATGACACCAAACTGAGTAACATAAGTGTATCAAGATTCATCCCTGTAACTCAAAAGCTTCCTAGTTATTATGAGCAAACAACAATTATAACAAATTAACATCTAACCTTGGCCATGAAGCTATGCTCCCAAATGAGGTACACAACACAGATTTTAGTCAAAAGGTGTTCCAAAAAGTACACAATGGATGAGAAATTTGATAGAATACACTAAATAATGCGTATATAAAATGTCACCAATTTAACTTGAATTTCAATAAGTAATGGAACAGTTAGGAAACTGAAAACATAAAATACTTATCCATGACCTTGACCTTAAAGATAGGACCCCAATGTGACCTACAATATGCCATCTTATTGAGGACATACAAGAATACCAAGTTACAACCATTTACCTCAGAGTACCTCAGTTACAACCATTTACCTCAGAGTACCTCAGTTACAACCATTTACCTCAGAGTACCTCAGTTACAACCATTTACCTCAGAGTACCTCAGTTACAACCATTTACCTCAGAGTACCTCAGTTACAACCATTTACCACAGAGTACCTCAGTTACAACCA
This sequence comes from Unio delphinus, assembly GCA_029339505.1. Lineage (NCBI taxonomy): Eukaryota > Metazoa > Mollusca > Bivalvia > Unionida > Unionidae > Unio > Unio delphinus. The sequence continues at coordinate 2,863,889 of JAQISU010000122.1, read as the reverse complement.
TTTACCTCAGAGTACCTCAGTTACAACCATTTACCTCAGAGGGTTTTAATGACAGCATGAACAACAGCATGATGTACAGAGTGAGAATGACAAAAATGTGATTACTGTGTCCTCTGTGTTTTTACAAACACCTAGGAGACAAAGGAACAAAACATATATTTAAATAAAAAGATTTATTCAACACCTGTATTTAAAGCGGGAACCTTACATATCTATTACAATTATCAGTGATAAAATATTGGTCCCCTGGCACAAGACACACTGAAATATATGTGCAATAATTACTCCAAAACTAATTAAATAACATGCTAAATCAGCCTGTGCTAATTTATTTATGGTACATTTACTGATGCATCATATGACTTTGCACTATTTTTCATCATAAGAAACAAGTACAAAAATCCTAACTGATGTCTGGTATTAATAGTATTAAAACTACAACAAGTTCTTTGCCAATGAATCAGTACTGCGCAACAAGTTATTAACAAGACCCCATACTTTTAGTCAAATTTGAATCGAGCTAAAAATAAATAAATGTTAACAACAGCCAAGCTTAATATAAAACATTTCACCACAGACCCTCATCGATGATGTGGATGACAGGATATATATATATATATATATATATATATATACATGTATTCCAAACTTATGGAACAATGGAAGGCTGAGGAAAATCAAGTAAATCAAGTTCTAAACCAAAGGGCTTTATTCAAGTTATTAAAACTATTGTGTGCGCACCTTAATTCATAAAGTACCAAACTGTGCATTCACCTAGATTCATAGTGGACCAAATTGTGCATACACCCAGATTCATAGTGGACCAAATTTTGCATTCACCTTGATTCATAAGGTACTATACTGTGCATACACCCCAAATTGTGCATTCACTTCAATTTATATTGTACTAAATCATGCCTTCACCTTGATACATAAGGTATCAAACTGTGATTACACCTTGATTCATATGGTACAAAAATTTTGCATTCACCTTGATTCATAAGGTACCAAATTACACATTCACCTTGGCTGGTTTGGTATTAATTTTTGCATTCATATGAGTTTTAAGATATCACATTGTACATTCACCTTGATTGATGGGGTACCAAATTATGCATTCACCTTGATTAGTAAGGTAACAAATTGTGCATTCACCTTGATTTGGCAGGTATCATACTGTACATTCACCTTTTGTGTAAGGTACAAAAATTGTGTGGCTTTCATGGTTGCTACAAACCCTTGTTTTGAAATCATCATCTTCACCATCGATCCGGTAGCCCAAGAGGTCAAAAGGGAACCACAGATGACGTCACAACTAATTGAATTCTGACCATCTATATCTGTTCTCTACTGCCCTTTGAGAATCTCAAAACTCAATGAAAAACATCTATTTGTCAGCTGAGCAATGAAAAGGATGCGTATGATAATGAATAAACTCACAGAATATTGATATGTTTGTGCTACAATATAAAATACATTGGTAAAACACAGGCACAATCACAGATCCCATTAGAGCATTCCCTAATATCAGTGACAATCATTATAAAATGGCTTGTTTGAAGGCTGCTATAGTGACAGTCAATGTTCCCTCTAATTTTTGACGATGCTGGGCGGAAAAATAAAGGCGTGCGCGGAAAAACATGATGCAAAATTTTAGTGAGTGGCATTTGTGAAAGTCGTACATTTACAAATGCTTAAAACTCTATTACACAGCAGTCTTCTATATGATAAAAATTAGATATTTCGCACAGGCATATGCATTGTTCAATTATGTTAATAAAAATATTGTTTTACTTACTTTATATTAATGATATCGGTAAAGTGCTACACATATATGTCATATTTAATTATAAAAACTACAAATAAAATAAATGTAGTTCGAAATTTAGAGCAAAACAGTTACTTTATTTATTTATTGCCGAATTTTTACGTCTGTCTTTGTGTGTGGTCCAATGCTTGTAAACCGCATCTAGATCAATAGTGCTTCCTGATGAAAGATAGAATTTTATGCGCATCAAATTATCCAAATGATTTACTTGTAGCCTGTTTCTAGATGTTTTTTTAATTGAGTTCATTAGGCTAAAACCGCGTTCGCAGTCTGCACCTGATGCTTGAAATGTCCCACAAATGTCCAGCAGAATCGACAGCTCTTTCATGTCTTCATTCTTCATGACACAGCTTACGACGTCAGTGAAAGTCTGAATTGATCCAGTCTTCACTTTCTCTGCAATCAAAAATTTGAAGTCATCATACTGTTCACCGATCTTTGAGATTACACTCTCTTGACAGTTTGGTATAATTCTTGAAAACCTTCTTATCAGTTTGTTCAAACTGTCTTTGCCAAATTCAAAACTTGAATTCTTTGCAATGATGCAGTGGTCAAATGCTTGCCAATCCATTAATTCATCATACGGAAATCTCTTCTCAAGGTGATTACATAATAGTTCAACAAATCTAAGAATTACAGCCTTGTCGACGTCACGGTCAATTGAATTAAGAACTTCCTTCACTGCATCACTCCAATGAACTGTTTCTCAAAGATACTGCGATCTTATTTTACATATTTTGGCCTTTACAAACTGAAACGCTTCAATAGTTGTCAGAATACTTCTTTGAAAATATTTGCTTATTGATGCCAGTTCTCCCAAAACATCGTTAAGTACTGTCAAAGCCAGTCGAAACTGCGGATTTAGGAGTCTCTTCAGACAGAACTTATTGATTGGATCATTGCTCATGTTTACTTGTTCAGTGCAATAGTCAATCAAAACGTTGTAGTTTCGCACAAAAGCGGCAACTGCTAAATGCCTAGACAACCACCTTACCTCATGCAAAGGCCGAAATGCCACGGAATCACTTTCTGCGGCATTGGCCAATTCCAGGAATTTCTCATTTTTAACTGATGACCTGCTGAACATTGTATAAACTGTCCGAAGTAATGTTTCAATATCGTGCATTAATGAAACTTGCTTCCAAGCATCTTCAACAGCTAAGTCTTTGCGATGAGTAATACAATGTTGTTCACACAAATGATGTAGCTCGCGTCTCAGAATTTCAGCCACACCATTATTTTTCCCTAGCATGACAGATGCGCCGCCTGATGTAAACATCACCATCTTCTGCTGATCAAGTTGATTTTCACAATAGAATTGTTTTATTGCTGTCACAATAGAGATGCTGTCGCATGAGGACAACTTCACGATGCCACCGAATATTGTTTTGCAAACAATTTCTGTTTCAGGCCGATACTTGAAATATACAATCAGCATTTTCTGAACTGAAATATCAGTACTTTCATCTATTATCAACGTGTGGAAGGCCGACTTTCGCAATCCAGTCATAAGCTGAGTTTTTAAGACGAGGCTTATGCACTCAACAAATTCGAACGGATAATTTTTGCTGCGCCAACTTCGTGGAATTTTAACGTATTTTGCAACATGCTCATGGATATCTTGTACAGAAAACATGGATGCATTCAGTTTAATAGCAAGAATAACGTTATCAATCAGCACTTTTACCAAATCTGAAGTTGACCGTTTTCTCTCTTCCATCTCTACTCTGATGCTACGATCTGCCGTACTCTCCTGTAGCATACGCAAAATTCCACCACTCTTCTGATTCCGTAGCTTTTTAACTGATTCAGTGTGCACTTTTTGACTGAGATGCCGCTTTAAGTAATCAAGTTTCTATTCATCCCATTCTTTTCCCGTGCTGAACTCTCCTGCAGCATTTGCAGTTGAGCAAATAGTGCAAACAACAGCGCCATCATCACTGCATGTGAAAATATCTCCAAGTTGTACCTTTTGCTTGTTAGACGATGACAACACATCCGCTTCGATCAGTTCTGATAGCCACTCTTCCTTGAATCTTGAACAAGTTTTCTTTTTCAACGAATATTGACATCCTTCTGCTTTTCTTTTGGACATTATGTGCGTGGGTAGTTTATTATTTAATATGAAAGCATACTACAACTTCCTGCTTTATCGCTCGCCCACATAACTTCCGCCGGCTGCAGCAGGTAATTTTCCCTCTCACATATTTGCTGCGCGGCAACTTAAAACTGCTGCGCGGCAACTGAGTAAGAGCTGCGCGGCCGCGCAGCCGCGCAGCTTAGAGGGAACATTGGTGACAGTCATGGATCCCATTTAAATTACCAGGTAGTAAAATTATATGTAAGATGTACTTTTTTATAAGGCAGTCTCACTATGTTTCTGACTGGATTATATTTTTTCATATAGAGAAATCCAGTATAATGAAAATTTTCCAGGCATTTGTATTCACTTATAGGACAAGTCTAACTGAAAACTGCACAGACCCAGATCTGCCATCACATACAGCACTGAGAGATCTGGTTCTGTGTAGTTTGTTTGGAGTAATCAGCAGAACAATCAAAATAGACCCTGATCTGCAAAAGCATTATGCTATGGATATTTGCTGTTTGCAGTTCGAATTGACTTATAAGCGAGTATATATGGTACACAACAGCACTCCCTTTGAAAGCATTAGAGTGAGTGGAAACAATGTAATTCACAAGCTAGATGTAAATGCCAAAATCACCAAGGATATAAAATACACCATATTTAAAATTTCCAACCTTGTTTACACACTTAATGTCTAACAGAGTATTCAATCCGCATCAATTAATGAAAGAATGAAACTATTCATGACAAAAAGAAAATAAATCACAGTATTAATACAAAAAATAACCTGTTGACAACACATGTTTGTGAAACTCTTGTTCATACACACATGATTATAGCAGCCTGGTTCTGCCAATAATGAGAAAATAAAACAAAATATAATAATAAATCATCAACAGACTACTAATGATGTTCTTTTGCAGAGTGTACAAAAACCAATTACCATCTAAAGACGCTTTACAAAATTATATAAAAGCATGTACATGTATATTGGAAGCTATGCCCAAATTTAATTTTTCTTACATAAAAAGCACACAAAAACTTGCTCACATGTGGGGCTGTTTTTCAATTATTTATTAAACACTATCAAAGAAAGCACACTTAAACTTCACAATTAAGCAAGTACATACAACCAAAATGCAACTAAGGATTATTGTTTATGAAATATTGGAATATTCAAAGTTTTGAAACATTGATTTTTTTCAGAAGCTAAGTAGTCCAATAATTACTATACTAAATCACTTGCATGTAGGTTGGTGTGATTTCCTTCTGATAATCTTAAATATTCATTAAATTTGCAAGTCTCCAATCATCAAATACAAAAAGAAAAACTACACTTGTGAATTGATTTTTTTTCAGTATGATACAACGACTGAGATCAAATCAACTTCCGCAAAAGAAAGTCTATGCAGCTCATTTACAGTAGGCCACAAACATAGAAATATTTTAAATGGTCTCATATTCTTTTCTTGTACTTTAATATTTCCATTCACACAACTGTTATTATATGTGATTATCAAAAATGCATTTAATTTTTTAATTATTTATTTAATAAGAGACAAAATTGCAACTGTGTTCATTTCACTTTCAATCTCTATCTCACAGTTCAAAGATGACAGTGTTAGGTAAAAAGTGACATCACACTATGATACACCTAGTGAAAAAGTGACATCATACTATGATACACCTAGGTAAAAAGTGACATCACACTATAATATTACCTAGGGAAAAAGTGAATTCACATGATGATATACCTAGGTAAAAAGTGACATCACACTATAGTATTACCTAGGGCAAAAGTGACATCACACTATGATACACCTAGGTAAAAAGTGACATCACACTATGATACACCTAGGTAAAAAGTGACATCACATTATGATACACCTAGGTAAAAAGTGACATCACACTATGATACACCTAGGTAAAAAGTGAGATCACACTATAATATTACCTTGGGAAAAAGTGACCTCACATGATGATATACCTAGGGAAATAGTGACATCACACTATGATACACCTAGGTAAAAAGTGACATCACACTATGATACACCTAGGTAAAACATGACATCACACTATAAAATTACCAAGGGAAAAAGTGACATCACACAATGATATACCTAGGGAAATAGCGACATCACACTATGATATACCTAGGGAAATAGTGACATCACACTATGATACACCTTGGTAAAACATGACATCACACAATAATATACAAGGAAAAAGTGACATCACACAATGATATACCTAGGGAAATAGTGACATCACACAATAATATACAAGGAAAAAGTGACATCACACAATGATATACCAAGGGAAAAAGTGACATCACAATATAATACAGATAGGTGAAAAGTGACATCACACTATGTACACCAAGGGAAAAAGTGACATCACACTATGATACACCAAGGGAAAAGTGACATCACACTATGATACACCAGGGGAAAATGTGACATCACACTATCAAACACGTAGGTAAAATGTAACATCACACTATCATTCACCTAGGTAAAATGTGACATCACACTATCAAACATGTAGGTATAAACTGCAAAACTTCTGACATAAAAGTGACATTTTATTGATGATAATACTCATTATGTAATAATCAGGTTGTTTAAATCTGCCCAGTAAGTGTTGATTTTACCAAAACACATTACTTTAAAACCACTTAATGTTTCTGGTCATAACTCTCTTCTTCTTTAAATTAAAAAAAGCTTTAACTTAAATCACTGAAACAGCCCTAATATTAAACACCAAAATAAATGTGTCCTAAAACTACATGAATCCATCAAACTGAAACTTAATCAGTGTACATGTTAGGTGTTTAAACAGCTTAAATCCATGCTAAGTAAATGAATTAAGGTGTTAGAAATATGGATAGCTAACGACTTTAAAGACATGAATATAACCTGTATGATATTGATAATCCCATTCCTTTTTATTATCATAAGCAAAGACTAATATCCCTTTAAAAACTGTACAAGCAATCTAAATAATAAATATTTTAAGTCTTCCTTCTTTTTACCATTGAATAATTAACTGAATAAAAAAAAAAGTCAAAACATAAAAATAGAAAGTGCCTTATTATTAGAAATACAAACTATTCTTAGCTGTATACAGAATGTACAAATTTATATGCATGTGAGAGGACAACTGGTCATATCCCAAATTTCAGTGAAAATTGAGAACTTAAGAAAGTTTAAAAATACTAAAAGTCAAAACTTTAATTTGGTCCAGAGCAACTGCAATCATGAAACGTTTCACTGTATAATCAAATTTATTAGAAAATCTGCCAATCATTTCCAAAGATATTGTGCACACAAATGTGGAGTCTTTAAAAAAATATCACCCCGTACTACTTTAATGTATATGGCCAATGAAGGTAGCGTAGATGAAATGAATGAGATGACCATGTAAAGAGTACACCAAAAATCCAAAACATAGTATTATGGCTGAGGATATTCCATTTTTAATTGTTAATCACTGTCAGATTCACTTTAATATCAGATATTGTTTAGTATTCATTCCGTACATTTTCAAATTCTTGCATTTTCTGTTACTTGCACTTCCCTGGATTTTGTTACCAGAAACATTCAAACAAGTAAATGAACCAATGCTGAATTGGACTGGCTGCAGTGTCCGATGAGAAGCATTGTATAGCTATTGAACAGTTATAGAAGGTAAGGTTGTTTTATCCAAGTAGATTTAAAAGTTGGAAAACAGTATTTAAACTAAAAAATATCTTGGACACAAGACTAAAAAGACCTTTCAGCCAAGTGTAACTCAAGAGCTGCATGAAATAAGAGGATCTAAAACAGACACCGCTGTGTCACACATTTGTCTGCACATCTATTACGCTGGGTGGGGGGGCTTTTTTCTGAACTACTTCTTGCCCATCCTTAATCTACATTTTTCATAAGGGTAAAAGAAAAACACTATCCATGTATGTATTTAAACCCATGACATCTGATTGTGTATTCTAAAATAATGCATTCTCATGTAATCTCTGCGATATCCTCAGATTTGAGAAATCCTTAAATTATGTTTTGAAGAACAGAAAGACTGTTTCCATTCCATATGTTAAATTTTCAAACTAAAAACTGATTTTGCATCCTTTCCACTATTTATACCACTGACAAAACTATTTACTGCATGAAACTAAAATACCATATATCCTTGCCAATAAGTCAATCCAATTACAATCTGCACAAACACATATCTGCCATCATACGAGGTGCTTGCAGGCCTGGATCTGTGCAGCTGTTAGGAGTAATCAACAGTAGAAACAACATGGACCATGATTTGCACATTATGCAGTAACAGATCAGTGTCTATGTTGTTTGAATTTTACTTCATCTTATAAGCTAGTACATACTGTATGCAATATAATGTAACACACCAATTTGTCAAGAAAATTTGAAAAATTTACTGAAACCAGGGTCCGATTTTAATGCATGAATCAAAAGTGAGAAAACACCTGCCTTACAAGGCTAAATTTTGTTGGATAAGAGGTCAATCTCTGAAACCAGATTCTACTGTATTGCACAAGTGTATTAGAGTTATTAATTAATTAAATGTCCGAGTTTACAACTCAATTATATTCTTCTACAAATATAAAATAATGCTCTACTAACAATGATTTTTGTATGGTACAAAGAGAATCTGACAGATCCTAATTTCTCTTTTAAATGAAAAAATCCACTTTTCAGCATAATAATGTTTCATTTCTATCATTACTTAAAATATTAAATTCTTACGACTGCAATGCACACACACACACACACACACACACACAGCTGTGACTGCCCATGCTTCTGGACCGGAGTTAAGAACTTTATCTAATACTTATTTACATTTGTCTGCATGCCTAGATTGATTACATGTAATTCACTGGCATATCTATACAAAAAGCTTAAATTTAAAACTTAAAAAGCATTTAAATATTTGTTCTCCTGATAGATGATTGATCTGACAGTAAGACTTTCTTTTTCAGAAACAAAACATATCTATTGTAAAAGTTTGTTGAAAGGTGCCCAACGTAAAAGGGTCAGATTTAATATCATAAAAACCTAGCTGGGATGAAAACATGTGGCTTGCAGAAGAGCCAAGAGTTTAACAAAACATTTATCACTATTCATATATAATTATAAGCTTCTGCAGGAAATATCTATTTATTTTTTCAATATTCCATTACATGTAGTAATCAGCATAAAGATAGACACACACACACACACACACACACAGTTTGACGATGATTTCAGTTTATACACAGGATTTCCATTGATCTTAATATCTCCTCAAGAAGTCGCTTGGAGGTGAAATGATAAGATCTCCTCTGGAATGACAGAAATATCCCAGTAGGCCAGATAACACCAACAATATCAGTCCTATGGCTAGGATGGCACCCTGTAAATAGAGATAATAGTGATGTTCATCAATATCTACAGTTGAAAAGATTGCAATGCAACAATCATTGACCCTATAATGAGCAAAAATTGTCCGTGTTACATCATGGACTTGATATGCTTTGAAGCTTTACTCTGAAGAAAAAAGAATTTGTTAGATTCGTGCTAATGAAAGAAACATTACCACAGTAGCCCTATAATTATATCCATTTAAAGAACTATTGCATTTATATGACAAAAAACAATGAAATGTTCTTTTCTTAATTAAAACTACTGGTTTATCCAACAGTTTAAACTATACATGCTATCTATGAATTAATGCTGTGGAAATTTCTTTTCCCAAATTTTAAATTTTGATGTAACCTCATGAGTTATCATCTTCTGATTTATGATCATGTGAATGAATCACCAGTTGTAATTAATAGAGTTAATTATGACTACATAATCCCCAAATTAGGCACCTGAACACATGCATGACCCACTCCTAAAAAATACATACATGAACTAAAATCTGGATAGTAGGCAATAATTAATTAAAAAATGTCATTCTCCTGAACATAAAAAATGATTTCTGAAAGGATCAAAGTCTTTATAAGCAAAAATTATCAAAATAGACCTAAACCATTAAAAAAATGCAACACTAATTATAAGGCATGGATTGAGAACAAGGGTAAATTAGACATACCCCAAATATTTGTGATCAGCTTGCACGCAATAGAAAAAAATAACATGTCCATTTATATGAATAAAGTTACCAAACTGGCATTATAACAACTTTCATATGAAAAAGCATTTGAAATTTTAATGTCATGCATTTGTAAATATTAAGACATAAAGCAAACTTAAATGTTAAATAAGTGGAATTGATAAAGTCTTAATTGCTGTTAACTTGCATACAATTGTTTGCCTGTGATATGACTGCCCTGAAATGGCAATCAAGTTTTTCAAAATGGCAATTCATTTCAATAACAAGAGTACCATGTACGACACACTATACACCTGCTCTATACTTAATAGTCTACCATATAGGCTATTAAGATATGATATTGTTGACCTTTGTCCTTTTGACCCCGAAAATCTAAAGGCTTCATTATTACCCAAAATGCAAGCAATCCATAAAGTCTTGCCATCGAACTTTCTCTGCAACAAAAGTTATTCTGTAAAAACCCATTTCTTTTTACTTAAAGCTTGAACAGCCGATTTGTATCCTATAATAAATTACTACATATTCTCAAAGTCTTGTATAAGTTTAATTGACTATCACATTCATCCACTGGACTACCTGCAAATTTTCATTACATTATTTAATATGAGATACAGACTACTTGATATTATCTAAACACTCTCACCGAGTTCATACCATACCTGTTAACTTCGCAAAAGAATAGTAGAGAGATTAAACTTGAAAAAAGTTAGAGTGGTGCTTAAATTGTGAGGTTTTACATGGTATTTGCATCATTTTCATTGAATACTGAATTCTTCCAGATCAAAGGACACACATTTTTTCCCCTGTGATGTGCCTTCTTTTCATATTCTGCTCACCTGTGGCCACACTACACAATAGCTATAGGTTAGACCCAAGCAAACAAGCAAGAAAGCAATGGCTGTTAATTAACAGTTCATCCTAGTCTCAAACTACCTTACATGTGGCAACTATTTTTCCCATGTTTCAAATCCCACTTTATTTGCTCATGTACGTATATATATATATATATATATATATATATATATATATATATATATATATATATATATATATATATATATATATATATATATATATATATATATATATATATATATTTGGAGATGAAGCTAATTGCTGAAAATTTTATTGCTGTGGTTTTTCTTTATTTAATGTTGCGGTTTATTTTTCTATTTTAGTATTGTGCAATGTGGTGATGAAAAAAATCATAAATTTACATGAATAATGTTTACATTTAAGTCTTGTTACTGAAGACAAAAAATTCCTTGTAGAATGATAGTAAATATTTCATCACAACAATATTCACTGGTGATGTAGAAATGAAAATCGACAGACATATTGTAATAATTGGGAGTTCTCTGCAAATGTTGAGGGATATTATGAGATTAGGATTAAGGCATGGAATGACTCAATGGTAAAAGTAAGATCATTATGAAATGATCACGCCATTTTGAGCTACACATTAAGTACTGAACAATTTGGAGAATTCACACTGAGTTAATTGACATTTTACTGTTTTATGATGTACAATATCATATTATTGTTTTACATAATGAATGGCAACAACTAACTAAAGTAATTCAAAGTATTTTGGTGAGAATATTGCAACATGCCTGTGAGTTTCCTGGTGACACCTGGCTGAGATTTTTATTGAGAATATTGCGGCATGCCTGTGAGTTTCCTGGTGAGACCTGGCTGTGAGATTTATAATGAGAATATTGCAACATGACTGAGTTTCCTGTTGAGACCTGGCTGTGAGATTTATAATGAGAATATTACAACATGACTGAGTTTCCTGGTGAGACCTGGCTGTGAGATTTATAGTGAGAATATTGCAACATGCCTGTGAGTTTCCTGGTGACACCTGGCTGTGAGATTTTTATTGAGAATATTGCATCATGCCTGTGAGATTCCTGGTGAGACCTGGCCGTGATATTTGTATTGGGAATATTATAACATGCCTGTGAGTTTCCTGGTGAGACCTGGTTATAAGATATTTCGTGAGAATATTGAAACATGCCAGTGAGTTTCATGGTGATACCTGGCTATGAGATATTTAGTGAGAATATTGAAACATGCCAGTGAGTTTCATGGTGAGACCTGGCTATGAGATATTTAGTGAGAATATTGAAACATGCTTGTGAGTTTCCTGGTGAGACCTGGCTATGAGATATTTAGTGAGAATATTGAAACATGCCAGTGAGTTTCATGGTGAGACCTGGTTATAAAATATTTAGTGAGAATATTGAAACATGCCAGTGAGTTTCATGGTGAGACCTGGCTATGAGATATTTAGTGAGAATATTGAAACATGCCAGTGAGTTTCATGGTGAGACCTGGCTATGAGATATTTAGGGAGAATATTGAAACATGCCAGTGAGTTTCATGGTGAGACCTGGCTATGAGATATTTAGTGAGAACATTGAAACATGCTTGTGAGTTTCCTGGTGAAACATGGCTATGAGATTGATAGTGAGAATATTATAACATGCTATTGAGTTTCTTGGTGAGACCTGGCTATGAGATATTTAGTGAGAATATTGAAACATGCCAGTGAGTTTCATGGTGAGACCTGGCTATGAGATATTTAGTGAGAATATTGAAACATGCTTGTGAGTTTCCTGGTGAAACATGGCTGTGAGATTGATAGTGAGAATATTATAACATGCTATTGAGTTTCTTGGTGAGACCTGGCTTTAAGATTTTTTATTGAGATTGCAACATGCCTGTGAGTTTCTTGGTGAGACTTGGCTGTGATTAATAGATCTTAAAAAAACTTGCAAGATCATACCTGCAATTCCAAATCAGAGAAATTTCAAAAGACTGTGCTGAATTTTCATTGCAACGCCTAAAATACTATGTCAAGCATCTGACTCAACTGTTTCCAAACAAGGAAGCCCCACAGTTAATCCCTCCTACACATTACCATATGAAGACAGTAACCAAGTTTAGTAAATTCCATCAACATGTTTGGGAGAAAATTGTTATGGACATATGGATGGATGGATAGTATATTATATGTACAATGCTACAGCATGTGAATGAATTTAATTACTAAAATCAATTAAAAATCTAACATCACAACACCGGAATGAAATACACTGCTTAGATGAATTATAAATCCAATGCTACAGCATGCGAAGAAATTACATTACTTAGTTCAAGTATCAACGACAGAATAAAGCGCTTAATTTTACTTTTAGAAGCTTATGGCAGAAAAAGGTGAATATTAAAGAGACAATAATTTTGAAAAGCATTTCATAATTAAAATTTTTCGATTATTAGGATGACAAAAAGTGGGAAACTATATATTAATTCTAAGTCAGGCATGTGCAATTTCCTCCAGGATGCAGGCCAGATAGCCAATTTGTAAAGCCACATACAATTATTTTGATTGATAAAACTGGGTGCTGGAAAACAGTTTGCACATGCCTGTTTGAAGTCAGTATAATAAAAACTGTGTCACAAGCTGAAAGACTAAATTTGTAAACCTATGTTAAGAATTCATTTTACAAAACCTAAACAGTTTTATTTAAATTTTGCAAATTTAAATATTTTTTTTTGAAGTTTGAAGTGCTGCCTGCATTTTGTAAGATGACAGCAAACTTCAAACCAAATGTACAGTTAAAACACAATATATGTTCACAAAAAAACAAAAATATGTGCTTTTCTAAAAGAAACCAATTAACTGTACCACCAAATTAGAGGTACCATATTTACCATATATATTGGGGCAACATATTTGTTGAGACACCAAAACTTCAAATTTAAAGTAAATTTTTTGTGCACTGTATGTTGCAGGACTTGTCATTCTTTTAGTAATGAGTTGTGGAACACTCTTAAATCATTTGAAAATTACATATCAGAAAAGGCACTCAAACTTAAATATCTTTTTGAAAAATGTGAAAGAGTGTACTTGAAATACAAAACTTTAATCCACTGCAGAAGCTTTGCATCAACCCAACCCTTCTCCTGTACACGTACAGTCCATACTGTCATGATTATATTTAGTTTCCTCATGCCCTGAAAAATTATCATAGGACAACACATTTCCTGAAGTGCTGTAAGGACTAAAGTAAGATTTTTTATCGCATCAGTAGTGCCAGCTCTCACAGTTTTAACCCCTTTCTTATCAAAGTATACCAGAGTTTCATCCATGTTAAATGATCATACTGTTGAATTCATCTGGCCTTCAGAAATTCAATGATTTTATTTTCATTTTCTACTCCAAATCTTCTGGGAAACACAGGGTCATCAATATCCAAGCACAAGGCACTAGACTGTATCTCTTTAAAAACTGTTCCATTGTTTCAATTTATTTTCATAAATTCCAGTAAATACCAGTACAAAGGAAACAGAGTTGGCTTCTATACTATGTTGGCAGACTTTGTATTTTTTTTTTAAATGGCACATTTAAATGAATCCAAAATTGTCTTCTGAAATCAGCTTGCATTGTATTAAAATAACCATTTGTATTTGTTATCTGGTACATAAGTTCAAGCAATGAGTTTATTGCATCTCTGACAGTTGTATTTATCTGCTTCTATTAGCTTCCTATCTGTAATTATAATTGATTTTAACGGGCACTGATGTTCATATGGTAAATAGTATACACAGTAATAACTTGCTTTAATAATAACCCATGCTTTCTATTTGCAAGATACTGTGATATTGTTAACCTGGATATAATACAGTCTCTCTTTATCTCATTTTGTTGGATCCAGATTTCAATTTGATAAGATATTCAAACCTTGGAGTACAACCAATCATGATTCGTTGTCTCTATATTCGCATCAATGAACAATGTGTTATGTGTTATCTGACATAAGCAATACACATTGCAGTAGATGTATATGCTACATATAGAGAATTTGTATATATAATTTTTTTCTGTAATAAATTGCCCATGATGAACAAAGAGGAGTTCATGACAACAATATAAGATTAGTTTCTTTCATTTTATGACAGCATAAGCATTTTGTTTATCTATGTTATTGCAATGTGCTGTGGTGGAGGGAGGGTGGAAAATAGGATCACACAGCACAAATTTAAAAAAATTATTTAAATCTTGGAACAAATAACCAAGGTGAGAAAAGAAACAAGACAAAATTAATTATTATATTATGCGGCAATATATACGGTAAATACACGTACTGTAGTTACAAATTCTAAAAGCAACATATTTAATAAGTACACCTAAAAATTTGATATTGCAGAAATGTTGACTATTGAACATGCTTTTTAATGAATACCATATTGACACATGTATTACAGGATAGACTAAGATCTCCAGCCATTTAACATAACTTCTGAACACGGTACACAGTTGTTCTTGCCCGAATTATGAGTATGACAATGATCAACAGCTTTTGAGTCCAATCTTCTAATGCATTGTTTGATGGCAGATCTGGGTCTATGCTGTTTACAGTATAACATAATATACATGAGTAACATCTTACAATACAACTCAATCAGCTGATGACACAATCTACATTGTATATACACAGACACAGCAATGCATGCATTTACAAAACAACGATGCCACCTACTGGCTTGTGGTGCTGCTAGAATTCTCTGCCACATTGTTGGCAAATATGACTGAAGCCTTTTTGTTAAAGATGAAACACAAGATGAATGATAGAATCAAGATAACCATACCAATGACGAGTGTTACAATCTGAAATATGCAAGGATTTGTAGGCTATTAGGGTCAAGGTAAAGTAAATACTAAATAATACAAGGCCGTGGCCTGCATGTCAAACCCATGATCAAAACAGTGTTTCTAAATTTTAAAAAACCCATAATAAGCTGGTGATGATGATGATAATGACAATGAAAAAGTAGATACCATGTCTCATTTCCCACTAATGTCATCTTTGAAACTGAATGGCTATATCACCATTCTTCATTTCAACTTGGTGTTACATTTGTACAACTCAAATATTTTACTCCAACTTGTGGGATCAGGACCTATATTCTCAAAATGTTTTGGGACACAAAACTTGAATACAAGCTCAAAATCTCTAAATCAGATATGATGATCAGAGAGTGCATTTATCTCAAGAAAAATTCAGCCAGTAATGGAACCAAAGTTATGACAATCCCTCTGTTTTGTGGGTCTAACACTAACTGTTTCAGGACAAGACAGGCTATATAAAGCAGTCAGAAAAGTTGGTGGAGGAAGAACCTGGAGGGCAAAAAACAACCCATCATGGGAAACTGGTAAGCTTTCTCACATACCCATGTTGGCTAAGCTGAGACTCAAACCCACACACAAAGAAAGTTAAGATGATATTTAACTCTCTTATCGTCACAATTCAGCGTACCAATAAAGAAACCAGTTAAGAAAATTCTGAATGTTGATTGATTCTGTGTTATCTAAATTTATCCTGCCTGTAGATCAACCAGTTTATATTAATCCAAAATATCTCATGATTTTAACTGTGATATCACCAAAGAAACAGTGTACTGGTATGTCAAAATTTGCAGATACTGAGCTTGAGTTTGAGTTTAGATAAGTTTTCATAGTTGTTACCTATATTATATAATGTAACAGTATCTAATAACTCACCAGGAAGTAGCTGATTGTTGCCCCATTTTTCCCATAGGCTAAATACAGCGGAGTGAGACAATGAGACTAAAGTAAAACCTGCACACAACATACAGTAAAGACAGTGTGTTCATTATATAAAGGTGTCCTTTAATCTGAGGGTATGGGACTATAGACAAGAGAAATCTATGTTGTTAAAATCTGTGTTATGGTTGTTGTTGTTCCTGTAGGGTTTAATGCCATTTTTCAGCACAATATAGGCTATACATGGCGGTTAGTATAAATGGTGGAAGAAAAATCCAAGAAAACCTCTGAAAGAACCAATGACCAACAAGAAGCTACTGGCAAGCTTTCTCACATACCTACGTTGGCCACATCAGCATTTTGAACCCATGCAGATGTAGGTGAGATGGCAGTGATCTGTAATGGTGAGTGCTTTAGACCACTCGGTCACTCAGGGCCCCCTGTGTTAAGGACATTAGTCAAGCAAAATCATGTATCCATTGGGACATGTTTGCAACAATTGGTGAACAATGTTTAAAATACAATCAATGATTATTTACAGTGTTAGTGTTATTTATTAAATGTTCAAATAATTAATTTTGTTTGGTTGTACATGGCACTACAACACAAATAGGTTATTCAGTGCAAAGACAATTAGAGTATCATCTTCAATGTCACACCAATGCAGACTAAAAGATTAGCTGCATAAAACAAGGAAATTAATTTCAAAATGCATTCAAGTGAAAATTAGTGAGAAAGCGAGTGAGTTGAAGTTGTGTTTAATACTTGTATGTCATAAGTAAACAGAACAATTAATGTCATGGCAAAATAGATATGATTTAGTACTAAAAAATACTGGCATAGAATAATTATATCACCAGTAAGTAGTACAATTTTGTCATGGTAGAATATGTAATTAGTACTAAAGATAATACAAATACAATATCTGTCACTAGTAAGGAGAACAATTTATTCATGGTAGAATATATTTTATTAGTACCGAAAAATACTAATACTTGAAATCAGAACAATGCTGTCATAAAATATAAATTACTAGTACTTCAAATACTGATATAGTAAGTAAATCATTAGTAAGTATAACAATTATGTTATGGTAAACTATGTTAGTACTGAGAAATACTGATGCTGTGTAAGCTGAGACAACTACCAATAAATTAGATATTGAAACTGTGTATGCTGAGATAAAAAACATAAATAAGATACTGACACTGTATGCTGAGATAAAAAAAACATAAATAAGCTACTGACACTGTATGCTGAGATAAAAAACCATAAATAAGATACTGACACTGTATGCTGAGATAAAAAAAACATAAATAAGCTACTGACACTGTGTATGCTGAGATAAAAAACCATAAATAAGATACTGACACTGTGTATGCTGAGATAAAAAAAACATAAATAAGATACTGACACTGTGTATGCTGAGATAAAAAACCATAAATAAGATACTGACACTGTGTATGCTGAGATAAAAAAAACATAAATAAGATACTGACACTGTGTATGCGGAGATAAAAAAACATAAATAAGATACTGACACTGTATGCTGAGATAAAAAAAACATAAATAAGCTACTGACACTGTGTATGCTGAGATAAAAAACCATAAATAAGATACTGACACTGTGTATGCTGAGATAAAAAAAACATAAATAAGATACTGACACTGTGTATGCTGAGATAAAAAACCATAAATAAGATACTGACACTGTGTATGCTGAGATAAAAAACCATAAATAAGATACTGACTGTGTATGCTGAGATAAAAAAAAAACATACTGACACTGTGTATGCTGAGATAAAAAAAACATAATAAGAAACTGACACTGTGTATGCTGAGATAAAAAAACATAATAAGAAACTGACACTGTGTATGCTGAGATAAAAAAACATAATAAGAAACTGACACTGTGTATGCTGAGATAAAAAAACATAATAAGAAACTGACACTGTATGCTGAGATAAAAAAAACATAATAAGAAACTGACACTGTGTATGCTGAGATAAAAAAACATAATAAGAAACTGACACTGTGTATGCTGAGATAAAAAAACATAATAAGAAACTGACACTGTGTATGCTGAGATAAAAAAAACATAATAAGAAACTGACACTGTGTATGCTGAGATAAAAAAAACATAAATAAGATACTGACACTGTATGCTGAGATAAAAAAACATAAATAAGATACTGACACTGTATGCTGAGATAAAAAAACATAAATAAGATACTGACACTGTGTATGCGGAGATAAAAAAACATAAATAAGATACTGACACTGTATGCTGAGATAAAAAAACATAAATAAGATACTGACACTGTATGCTGAGATAAAAAAACATAAATAAGATATTGACACTGTATGCTGAGAAAAAAAGCCCATAAATAAGACCATTCATAATAAGCTATCATCATTAAAATAAAATCACTTACCGGTTGATATCTACCTCAAAGTCAAATACCTGGATAGCTGGCTAAGTTATCTGAGCGAGATACTTTTTGACACTTTAAAGTGTTTTAAAAAATATTTTCAAGTAATGGCAGTCATACTAGATAGCAGATCATCATTATATGTGCAATGTTGAAAAACCATATGCCAGAATGCTTGTTGGCAAATCTAAGTGAAATTTTAGAAGTCGTCATTTAAAGGTTATTATAGTTTAAGTAGTAACTGCTATATTTCAAAGAGGATCATCATCATTTGTATTTAGAAAGGCCTTCATATCTTCAGCAGATTTTGTAAATGTATTTAAAGGCTTCTATCTTTAGTAATGATGGCCACATTCGATTGTTGATCTGCATCATTTATAAAGAATTAAAAGAGCTTAAAGTTCGGATGCCTTCTGTCCGATTTAGTCAATCTTTACAATTGTTTCTGGAGAAGCCAGTGAAAGTTTTTTTTCTCCCCAGTAATGGTGGCCATATCTGATAGCCAACTGGCATTTTATACAAATCTGAAAGGCCTTCATGCCAGGATATTTTCTAAACTTTTTGTCAAATTCTGTTTCATGTTTTTTTTTTTTAAAAAAGTGTTTAAAAGGTTTTCTATATTTAAAAGTAGTGGCGATATTTGATGGCAGATCTACCTCATTTCTATAAAATGTAAAAGCTTTGACTGTCATGTTTGGTCGAAATCATACCCATGGGTTTTGGGAATAAGTCAAATAAAGATTTGTTTTTTTTAGTAATGTTGACCGCATAAGAGGTGGACTGGCATTATTTTTGAAAATCTGAAAGGCGTTTGTGCCAGGAACTTGTCTGCAAAGTTTGGCTGAAACTGATCTCGTGCTTTTGGAGAAGTTGAAAAGAGCAATTATTAACAGATGAAAATAAACAGATAACACATGATAGACACAGGTCCATACCATAGGACTGCAGGCCAGGTGAGCTAAAACTGTGCATTACAATCAAACCAAAAAGCCTGGATTATTTTATAAAATGGTTTTATCAGGGCCAATGTTTCTACATTTCCATTGCAAAGTCTTCTCTAATTCAGTATCTAGCCATGTCTGTACTTTTGTGTACCCTCCAATGTTTAAACACCAGGAAGCAATGAAAACAAACTTTTTATTTTGCTTTTTATATTCCATACACAGAACTTTGTATTCTAAGATCTTGCAAATATTTATACTTAAGAATGAGTAACATTTCTTACCTATAATAATAATAATTCATACACCCTAAAGAATCATTCCTAAATCGTGTTCAACAAAGAGGCTAAAGAAGGCATCATATCACTCAACTAGCATGCTAAAGCAGGTTAATGTAAGAATACAACCTATGTAAAAAAAATTAGAAAACTGTATAGACTGAGGAAATATCTTAGCATCAAATGTGCATTCTGTCAGAACTAAAAGACTCCAAGATTACAGAAGTCTGTCTCAGATAAAAACAATCAAAGAAAGAACAACACTATGAAAAAGTCTGTGAGACTTTTGATAAATGGTATCCATCTGCAGCATTGTCCTAAGTTTACAAAGAGTGGATTCAAAGAAAGCAGATTGGGGATTTGGTAGGGTCGATCAAACTCATATCAGAACCAACAACTCCTATATAAGCAACTGGCAAAAGAAGCCAATAAAAGGAAAAAAGGAAAATTCATGGCTTCTGGCTTCTACATTACCTAAAACTTATTAATACAGTAAAACTAAAGGACAATCTGTTTGCATTTTGAATCAATTGTTTGCATTTTGAATCAATGCATACAGAATACCTTTATTAAAACAATTCTCACAGAATTTACTCAGATCTCACAAAATATTTTATCTCATCTCAGTCTGATACAATGAAAGTATTAAAGACATGCCACAGTCAAGGGTATGGGTGGAAACCTGAAACATCTGACTTCATTCTCTATTAAATAGTACTCCAAGATATGGTTGTAAGATACTTTATTACAGTGAGAATGTTATAATAAAACATGATAAAATATCAATATCCCAAAACTCTTTGTTTACACAATTTCCCTAATTTCCTGTCCATAAACTCAAAACTAACCCAAAGCATAACAGACAGACAGACAAGTAATGGTAATACTATACACCCCTTCCAAATTTGAGGCAAGGCATTAAAAAGTATTGCAGTCAGCTGGAGATTTATATGCACAAATATATCCTTTAAACAAAGCAAATCATACAGATTCTGAAGACTGGGCCAAAAATAATTCATGAAGCTTGGGAGTTTATAGAGATGAGACAAAAATATCTCTATCTGCAGACACAGTATTAGTATTAGTAATAGCAATAGTTATAGTTATGAGTAATTTTGATACTATAAATACTGACCTCTAATTTTGGATTAGGAACCAGAAACAGTCGTATACTGATAGCATCAGTTGCCCAAGAACTTTCTGCCCATGCAGAATATCGCCCTGACCTCCAATTGTTTTCTGAAAAAAGTTTGCAAGAATTCATATATAGGCAACAAAAATATACTTAGTATACAATGTGGGACACACTCAGTGATATGTGAAATGATACTAAAGCATAGTTGTTTTGGGGTGGGGGTCAGAACTTAATCTGAAACTTGACATCTAACTGGCAATCTGAGTAATCTCATATCATACCAATACATCAATACAAGCTTAAACCCTTTCAACACTGCTAACCGGCAAACCGTTCCAGGAACAAGATTACCTCTCAACACTGCAGACTGGTATACCAGTCTCAAGCATGTTTCATTTTGACGATGTATCCTCTGATTGGTCAATATCAGGGATCAGCCATTTGTAAATAATTATGTTGTAGTGATTCTTTTGCATACCATTTGGATACATACTGACTTTCAGACAGGTTGTTAAAGTAAAAGAGGAGTTTTCCGATCTATACATGTTAACATTCAAAGTCACCTTAGTACATTCAAAATCACTGACTCATCCAATTATGAGTCTGAATAGTCTGGGAATGAAATAAATTAAAATAATTGGAATCCTAATCTTGTAAATGTACCAGAGAAAGAAAGGAAGCATTTGCAAGAAAGATGGATGAATATTGTTGATCATTAGATTCAATACAAATCAAAATCTAATCATGACACGGGTATATATACTCACCATCTATGTCGCCTTCTGCTGTAAATGCTGGTGATACTGCTAATGATGTATTAGATGTAGTCCTAATACATTTTCCATCTCTACTTGTGGAGTTTTCTAACAGTGGGCCCTGCATCCACATATACTGGTATACCTATAATAGGCAGAATATAGTTTAATCTCCAAGTCTAAAAAAAAAAATAATTTAATGACAGAAATAATTTTTTTATATACCATAAATATCATTGAGATTCTAAAAAAAAGTGACTTATACCATCTTTGACATCTATATATTATACTGTCAGATTTATGTTCTAAATAACATAGTACACCAGGATCTAACAATTTTCAACTTCAAATACAAAAGAACCTGTCACGAAAGACCATTCCTTCTGCACAATAATCATGGTCTCTCTAGAAATGTGGTCGTTCACAACACTAGATAATATTAATAAATTCATGCACTTAAAATCTGGCCTGTTGAGACAGGTGGTCTCTGATATTTATGGTCTTCCAAGACAAATTTGACTGTAGTACCCTCATGGGCTATGTGGACATGAACATGGTAGCCCAACTTGAATTAAGTAGCCTTGAGACAGAAATTTTAACATGATACTGTTAGCTTTATAGATTCACTATCATGAGTACTGATAATTATTCCTGACTGTTAAGTATTTTTAGGATATCTAACAGTCCATCCCATAGTACACTTGAGATTAGCTCATACCTAGCTAAAGTTTAATTTTTATAGGGCAATGTTTGAGTAATAAACAAGATATACATACACAAAAAAATAATTAACATTTTCTATTTATCAAGTAAAAACATGTAGATGTTAAGTTTATTGCGAAAATAGAACTTGGGTGTCTCTATGATGACATGTACTGCTGGCATATATGCAGTCAGGTGAGTACATTCTTTAAACTGTAACAAATTGTTAACAAATAAAAAAGTGAAATTTTACCCACCTTATCTGAACTAGGTTGGACACAGCTGTCACTGGTATAGTTCTCCATTTTGTCTCCTACGTAAAGACCCAGTAACTTCTCTATCAGTGCTGTGATGTGATTATTAACAATTGTTACCCCAACATAAAATGGGTAGGGAGCAGCACCTGTGGAAAAATGATCAAACAGTTAGAAATGCATCCATACAACCTGATGCTCCAACCGATACAATGCAACCAAGTACTAAGTAAAACTAGAGGGCCATAACTCTTTCACATTTTCTCAGAAAACTAAAAACCTAACCTGAAAGAGATTACTGTAAAGTCTAGAACCAAATGAAATTTGATTTCAATGCATGAAATCCATCAAACAATTGCTGAGCAAAAATAAAATTCATTACTGATATGACACAACAGGACTGTTCATTTGGTTGCTTGGATTTTAATGGGACCTTCAATACTCTACTAGTTGTTTCATGCTGAGAAAACAGACGTTAAGTGATTTTCCCACTGATGCATACAGATAGTCAACCCTGGCAGGCAATATTAATAGTCATCTTGAATACTAGAATATCTGATTTGTCACAATGCAAATAGTTCAAAGTATCCAGTTTTATACTGCTTAATTTTTTTCAAATTTTGTCGGGGAATGTGAATTTTTTAGATAAAAATTCCATCTTTCAAAGATCTTTTTTTTAAAAAATTCTTGCTCTGATTTATTGAATACAAAGAACCTATTATATACATATGCTGGAAACATAAATTATTTTGCAGTAATTGAGAAACAAAATACCCAAGCCTTAACGATTAAAGGCCCCCAATCTATCATTCTAAAAATTAAACCGTTTGCCCCTTGATCATTAAGACAACTCTTAACCATTATGTGCTCAAAAGTTTCCAAAGGCAAATTTGGCAGCCATGCAGTTCCCAACCAAGTACAAAAACACGGCATCACACAATAATGTATTCAGTATCAACAGATTAAGCACAAGTTCTAGCTAACAGGTCAGGTCACTGGTTTCAAAAGTAACAGGCAAATTAATCTTTAAACAAATTTCAAATACATGAGAGAGAAAGAGAGAGAGAGAGAGAGAGAGAGAGAGAGAGAGAGAGAGAGAGAGAGAGAGAGAGAGGTGAAGGAGAAGAGTATGCCTATCTGTTATATGGTTGTGTTCAAATCAATAACAAACTGTTAAATCAGGTGAAATATTTTGTTTAATTAATCCCTGAAAATTAAGCAGATAAAATAATACATTTCCAAGACTAAATAAAGTGAATTTCTATTTTATGGGGTGGGGTAAGCAAAAAATTGGAATTTAGGATTTTTGTTTTTGGTTTACTAAGCTGAGGGGTTTTGATTTATTGGGGAAAAAATGGATGGTATTGAAGAAAGAAAAAGTTAATAATCAAAAATAAAAATTCACACTTTTAGTCTTCAGGGGATTTTGGTACACTGAGGTTCAGATTTAGAAGAGTTAGCGTGTGTGTGTGTGCGTGCACTTGTTTGTGCATGTGTATGTGTTTTTCATAGAAGTTCGGTACACCTATCATTTAAAGAGGCCAGTATCAAGTTTTATGTCAGTGGAGACAATAATGTAATCAAATCATTTTTAAAAATATATATTTACTGATATATATTTATTGATAATGACAATAGACCATTCCAAAACATGAGAATGACATCATGGAACAACTCTAGCATAATGCACAGACCAAACATGTCTTATCTGTAAAAAACATTTGAAAAAAAGTATGAGGCCGATGTTGAGGGATTGTACATACAAATAAAATATCAGTCAAGTGCTATTATTCATAAGAAGGATTTATGTTGTCTGTTATGAATATACAAAGAATCTGCCTGACAGGTGTGAATTTTTTGTCTGAAGAATTGAGTTCTTACTTAGGTCCTTTGAGAAATCTGCTGTGAGGATTTCTTTGAACAATTCACACTGAGGAGAAATCAGGAAACAATACAGCATATGTGTCACCTGAAAGACAAAATAAACCTTGTTGTTTTCTTTAGAAAGCAATAATGTGAATTCACCAAAGAATGCTCAAGATTAAAATGCAAGTCAGGCAGGTTTTGGTACTGAAAATTTCAGCAATAAGCAAAGTTTTCAATCAATATTTTTCAGAAGATGATATTTAGAAATGCCCAATAAACACATATGACAAATCAATAGTAACCTGACAGTTTTAGGTGAGGCCAACAAAGAGGTGTGATCCAGTGAAAACCAGATTGAATGTCACATGGTATGATATCAGTGACATTGGCACATATCAGAAAAAAATGTGAACTACCCACCCCCACTGTTAATGTTGACATATTGTCTGCTTTTCTTGACAGAAGTTGGTGCACATTTGCCACTATAGAGGTAAATAGCAATTAACAATTTTTTAATGGAAGTTTAATGATGACTCAACAATCCAATCAAACAAACTTCAGTAAAACTACATCAGCATCACATTTTAGAATAACAATTATTATTATATTCAAGATCAGTAAAGGCCCCTAACATATCACTATATTTATGTATACTTTAGTCAAAACCAGCAATCTTCCATGATGATTTCCTTCATATGGAACTGTTCCATTTGAGTAATAAACAAGACATGCCTTAAGTTAGGTTACCATTTTATATTCTTAAAGTTATAATGTCTAGGCGCTTGATATACCCCTAAACAACATTTGACAGCTCTATCGTGTTTATAACAGCAATCAGTTACATTTTTGCTGTGTCACAGACTTGTTCTTTTATTATTATTCACATCCTAATACAATTTAAAACTTGATTCCAATCTAAAAGTAGGTCTCCAACCAGTCTAACAAGAATTAAACTGCAAAAATTGCAAACAAAAGCCATTGTAAACCCTTGTTGAGATTACTGAACAATTCGTTAATAGCACTAAATATAGGACCTGTATTTACCTAAAGAATAGAAAAGGTAATCTATTTGCCTGATGTTCTATTTATTACTCAAACATTACCATATGAATGAAATTATCACAGAAAATCAACAGGCATTGTCTTTTCTTGAGCTTACATAAGTGCTAGTAATTGGTTTAAATTTTAAGATCAATGGTCAGTTCATAAGAATTGACCAACTATGGATTTTGATTGGATGGAAATATTTTCTATATTTTTCCTTGAAAATGTAACTTTTGCAAACTTAGAAACATTTATGTCCTTTAATTCATAACGTTATCATCATTTTCTTAAAGAAAAACTCCAGATGTCTGGTACTGATGATTAACAACCAATAAGGCTACTTTTCTGAAATGGTTTATCAGTAATCTATTAGTCCTGTCGACTTGTGCTGAAGTGATATGGTTAAAATTAAAGATGTAAAAATAAAATATTCAAAAGAAGAAACTTTAATTATTTAAAATTAAATTCTAAAATCATAATCAAATATTATTTTGTCCAATTTTCAACTATTCTGAGTGAATTCATTAGACAGCTGACCTCTCTAGAAGACTTTCAAGAGAGCCTGACCCTTTTATAAGGCTGTCTAGCACGATACCAAACAAGTAAATTTCTGCCATTTTCTCTCCTTAAAATGAAGCCACCTATTTTAGTAGGCCACACCTTCATTGTGGAAGGGACCATTATAACTGTATTTGTAGGGTACAAACTTTCATGATTTTCTTTGTTATCAAAATTGGCAAATTTAAATACACAACAAATAATGATCCAATTACAAAAAAAAAACTTCCACAAGCCATAAAGTTTAGAAACCAATGAAAATACTGCAATTCAAAATCATGGGAACATTGAATATAAATGAATTCACACTATTCAGAACAATGATCAAAGTACTGACAATAATAATGACATCACAGCCTGAAGGGATACTAATTAATACAAGATCAGCTGGAAGAACTCCAGATATATATCTATTCACTGTCCATTTTTACTACTGTAATGTAAAATAATTGCTTGAAAATATATTTACAATATTATTCCAGATTTTCATTTCTTCATATTTCACAGAATTTATATTAATATTTGAAACATCTAAGGATTTCTTTCTTTTTTAAAACTATTGTATACTATTGTTTTGTGTATTACAATCAGTGTTAGATTAACATCAGGGAGAAGATAATACAGTCTAATCGTTTACAAATAATTTAAGGTGTCAAAATTATAATCCAAGTATTGAAAACTCTGACCAGTCTAATTTACATAATCCAATGAAAGAACATATTGCTAATCATGGTCATTTTTACTACTTAACGCATTCAGATCAATATGATCAATATCTTCTTTTAACAGTTGTCTTTACATGTGACCAGAAAATTTATATTAACAGCTGAAACGTTATCTTGGGAATTATTGTGGTGATTTCCTTGTAAAAGCATTCTGAACTATTGTTTCAAAAGTATTACCGTCAGTAAAAATATCCTAGAGAAATAATTGACATAAGGTCTGACCATTTACATAAATCTGAGTTTCCTCCCTTGAATTATAAAATTTACCTGAAAGGACAGTGGATGTTGCACTTTTTTTTTTATTTATACTGATTTTCGTTAGACAAATGTTTGTTGCTGCTACCAGTAATACAACCTATAGTTGATACAAGAGATTCAATACGTTGCCAATGAAATGAAGCGACTGAAATCCCCACAAGCCCATAAAGGACCAAGAACAATCTACAACATAAATATCTGAATGTGTAATTGTGGAATCCATGTTACTCTACCAGTAATTGTGCTATCACTGTTCCTCTACCAGAGTGACATATAATAACACGAATGATGCAAAAATTAACAAGTGTCATAATATGTATTTTTTTATTATTAAAAACACCAGTAATGCAAGTTTTGTGCAGTTTTGTGAAAGCAATTAACTCTTTTTTACTACCCATGATATACTAATAATGTGTTAACATAGCCATTTGAACCAAACAATCATCCAAATTTATGTTTAGCCAATTGTTATGTGAATTATAAAGCATGACTAGTTAAAATTAATAGTTTTGCAAGTATTAAATGTGAGATATGCAAACAAAACTGAGTTAACATTTTGCAAGGTCAAAATGTAAATATTATCTCTTTATTTCCAGTAAAATTTCAAATTAAGGGCTGAAATTTGCAACCGATCTCAGCAGTATCTTATAATATATTTTATAACTGACCCAAGCATTGATAAATAATTGTTCACAGTAAATAATTACATTAATACTTACACTTTTTTCGCTAGCACTTAAATTATCAGGTGGAGAGTCAGCCATGGAGAGATTGTATAAAAATCTGGCTAACATTGTGGATACTTTTGTCAGTTCTTGGGCCTGGACTGTCACATAGTCATACCAATCTGACTGATTCACACTATTTGGATAACTGGCATTTATCTGAGACACAAGGTCAAACCTGCTATTATAATACCTGAAAATTGGTAAAAGCATATACATATTAAAGAAAACTGTATTAAGAAAAAAGTATAAAAAGTACAATACACTATTGTTTAACTTTAGTTTTCATGTCAGTATATTAGATGGACACAAGGGTTACTCTATGTACCCCAGCTTTTGAAGAGGCATGGGCATAACAAATCAATAGTTGAAAATTTTAAGTCATTCAAGCATGAAAATTTAGGTCATTCAAGCATGAAAATATAGGTCATTCAAGCATGAAAATTTAGGTCATTCAAGCATGAAAATTTAGGTCACACTAACCAAGCTTAGATATGATTTGGATACTCACACTGAGATTCATCCACATACAATTTTTCATCAGGGTACTGGCAGATAAAATAGGGTCAAAGATATAAATGGGGCACCAAAAGAATGGCTTAACATACAAAAGTTGATGAAGCATGAAAATGCAGTCAGAGTGAACTAGTTTTATATGATTAGGTAGTTATTACGAAAATTTAAAAAATGCAAGTTCACATTATCATTAAATACTGTATACTATGGGTTTTAATGCACAATCAGGGCATATTCTTTTAGATCATCCTTCAATATAAGATTTCCTCACTCAGAATACATATCACTTGTATGGCTCCCATGAATAGCATTAAAAAAAACAAGTACTGTACCCCAATATGCTGCAATCAGCTGATGCAGTCGTCAACATATCGCAAAATTTCTGATTATGAAAATGACGACAGTAATGTTCTTTTCAGTGTACACATCACATCAAGCTCTTATGCCCCATAAACTCCATGCAGTTACAATGGATACATACATAAATACATACATAAATACATACATACATACATACATACATACATACATACATACATACATACATACATACATACATACATATATACACACACACACACACACACACACACATACATACATGCGAAGATTCATTTTATTCATTACAACCTAGCATATTTGATAGAATGTTTGATCAATTTACAATTATAAATATGCCACCTCTGTGAATAGAAGTTTTTTTGGTTTTTTTAATCAAAGTGATGAAATCAATCCAAAATCACATACTTATTAGTGAACTCTTTTTGGTGGTCAGAGATGACAACAGCTGGAATATACAGCTTCTCTTTGAGGAAGCTCTGCACAGAGGCTGGTGGAAGGGGCTGGGACTTATCAACTTCCTCAATTCCCACCTTAGAAAAGTCCCCACAATCCTTTAAAGTCTTTATCATGGTGTCAATCTGTAAAATGAAAAAATACTTTTCATATATACTCATTTATAAGTGGAGTCCAATGGCAAACAACACTGACTCTAATCTGCCATCATATAATTTACTGGCAGATCAAGGCCTATGTTGACTGTTCGACTGATCACATAATATACTAGCAGATCAAGGCCTATGTTGACTGTTCTCATAATTTACTGGCAGATCAAAGCCTATGTTGACTGTTCTACTGATCACATAAAATATACTAGCAGATCAAGGCCTATGTTGACTGTTCTCATAATTTACTGGCAGATCAAGGCCTATGTTGACTGTTCTACTGATCACATAATATACTAGCAGATCAAGGCCTATGTTGACTGTTCTAATGATCACATAATTTACTGGCAGATCAAGGCCTATGTTGACTGTTCTCATAATTTACTGACAGATCAAGGCCTATGTTGACTGTTCTACTGATCACATAATTTACTGACAGATCAAGGCATATGTTGACTGTGCTACTGATCACATAATTTACTGACAGATCAAGGCCTATGTTGACTGTTCTACTGATCACATAATTTACTGACAGATCAAGGCATACGTTGACTGTTCTACTGATCACATAATTTACTGACAGATCAAGGTCTATGTTGACTGTTCTACAGATCATATAATTTACTGGCAGATCAAGGTATATGTTGACTGTCTTACTGATCACTCCTAAAAATCTTGGCTGTATTATGTTAATTGAATTTCACTATTTCCTGGTTTATACCAATTTTGAGCAATTCAATGATAGGAAACAAAATCATAAAATTAATGACCCAATAATTCCTCTAATCAAATGATAGTAATCTTCCTAAATTCACCAAAGTACTAACAAACATGTCATTGAATGCAAAATCATATTTTTAAAAAATATTATGATATTATTTCAATTTAGGTGGCTACAATGTTTTTCTATCTCACAATGAAAATTCAGCATCAATAATATTTGTATCAAAACTTAATATATTTTCATATCTAAGGAGGTAAAATATGATATACATTATGTAATATTACCTCAACAGTGATAAAGTAAAATATGATATACATTATGTAATATTACCTCAACAGTGATAAGTAAAATATGATATACATTATGAAATATTACCTCAACAGTGATAAAGTAAAATATGATATACATTATGTAATATTACCTCAACAGTGATAAAGTAAAATGATATACATTATGTAATATTACCTCAACAGTGATCAAGTAAAATATGATATACATTATGTAATATTACCTCAATAGTGATAAGTAAAATGATATACATTATGTAATATTACCTCAACAATGATAAAGTGAAATATGATTTACATTATGTAATATTACCTCAACAGTGACAAAGTGAAATATGATTTACATTATGTAATATTACCTCAACAGTGACAAAGTGAAATATGATTTACATTATGTAATATTACCTCAACAGTGACAAAGTGAAATATGATTTACATTATGTAATATTACCTCAACAGAGATATTTTTCCTGCTGATTGGATCAGTATGTATCCACAATTTGTTGTCATCCCTGTGAGCTAGCTGGTTGACCTCCACAAAATGAGAGATGTGGTCCAGAGTGATTGGGTGGAGATATGTGGCTCCACTTAATGGCAGTGGAAACTGGTTTCTTTGCATATCATACACCAAACGACTGGAACCAATGTAGTCAAATGCCTCCTACAATTCACCATGGTTATATTGTAAATAAAAACAAATGCAGTAAGAGGGTGGAGAGATGGGACCTGGTAGTTCAGCAGTAAGGCATTTGCTTTACAAATCTATTGTCCTTGGTTCAATCCCTTGTTCAACCACAAACAAAAATGAATGGTTGTCCACTGAAGGTAAATGGTTTTCTTGTGGTTCTCAGCTTTTTATTCACTTAATAGACCTCTTTACATCATCAAATGAGAAGTTAAAGGTATGATCTAAAAATGCTTTCAAATACAATGCAAAATTTTAAAATATCTGGATGACTGCCTTCATTACACAACAGCTGATGCTGTTGACTACATCTCAAGCAGATTGATTACTTTTCTTTTGGATATTATCATGAGATTTGACGTAGAAAATAAAATGGATTGAATGGGAAAATGTAACCGAAATGAGATGATTCTCATTCAATCCATTTTATTTTCCATGACAAATCAGTTTTCAGAAACAAATACAAGTATTATATAACTATAAGAAATTTTCAACAGTTCTAACACAGAGTTTGTATTAAGGACTGTTTCATTTAAACCAGGTAAGGCACTTTTAAAACTTTTAACCCTCATCCTAATTATATTATTGTGTCTTTTTTAAAATATTGTTTACTTGAGAAATTATTCATTGTTGCCTTTAAGTCTTCAAGCAGAATACAGTCTTATTGTTGTGTTCAGTTTTACATTTAGGTGGAATTATTTATAAAAATTTTTATTCTCTGGAAATTTAAATTGTGCTTATCAATAATATACCTGGATGAAACATTGATTTGAAATTATAGTGAATTCAAACAAGAACATTTTTGGATTATATTATTGTCATGTGTAAAAAGAAAATGCTATCACTCTAAGTTATAATGCAGATTTTAAATGCATCCATGTAGAGTACACAATTTAAAATGACATCCCTAGGTCCCACATGTTTCACACAAACAACCCCAAAAAAACTCAGTACTTACCCCATTTAAAAAAGTGAACAGGATGTCTTTGGATAAGTTGTTTCCCTTGATTTTGTCCTTGAACTTCCCAAGTGCTTCAGCAGCTGCCAGAAGTGCCACTATTCCCGACACATGATTATCAGCACTAGGATACACATTATCAAACATGGAGAAAGAATCCATCTATAAAGAAAAAAGCATGGAGTAAATCACCGCTCTCACTATTACAAATTAAACACTTAATTGGAACCTTCTGCCCACTAGTCACATGGTAGTACCTACATTCTGTGGTATAAATAAATATATCAACTATCAACTGCCATATATTGGGATATGATATTTTTTCCTTGTACAAAACATAGGAACTTAAAAAAACATCTTCTGGAAAACTGTCCCCTAACTTTCAAATTTGGGAAATTACTGATCCCAAATCTCCAACTAATATCGGAATAGTTTTTCCAATTTTGATCAGAAAGTATGCCACACATACCTTTACTCCTCTTTCAGTTTTACCTCTTTGCTTTTGTACAATAAATTTAAAGACACAGAATACAACAAAAAATGGCAGGAAGTAGGAATGTCACTCTCACCTAACCTGTCATTACAGTAACTCAAGCTGACACTAACATGCTTGACCATGAGGCTCAACTTGGTATTATTGCTTATCTAGGTAGCTGACGTACATGTTATGACTCTATGGTTTTAAGCTCAGTAACAGAAAGAAGCAAATCCTTCAAGTTTTGTAAAACTTAAATAATTTAATTCTCGATGTTTACAGTATTATAAATTAAATCCAAAGAAATCTTAAATGTTCTATCCTTAGTCCTGAAGAAATGAGTGTTTTGAATTAATTCCAGGTCTCAAATTTGCTAACTTATCGATATGCTCTCAAGTGCCAACAGTCTTGATGTATCACTATGGCATTGTCCAAAATTCCTTTCAATAAATTCATAATAGTTTGGAAATGCTGCATAAACCCAGTCATATGAGCACTTTGTAACTCCAATGAATAATCCAAACAAAATGCTCCACTCAAATTATATCTAAACACAACATTAAATACATCTGCCGACTGATTTTCAAACAAGAGCAGGAAATAGTAATGAATGGTCCACTTATACACACCGTATGGCTCTACATCACAATATTTTCCTACTTGATCTATGTCACGATACTTCCCATGTGACACATTTCCCAATATCCAAACACCACAACTGAATCAGCCTGAACAAAAGTTATCTGTGATGGGGAAAAATCATATTTGTGAAAAGGCATGAGTAACAACCCAGTAAATTGGGGTCAGTACTCAGCAACATTCCTCTCTACATCTGTATCGCCAGGAAGCAGCCACAGAAGTGTTGGCTAATGTCTATGCCAGTGAGAAACTTCCCATGTACATGGAGATCACCTCACATTCAGCAGTCCAGTTGACCTTGAGATGCCCAATTTGCTTAGGTTTGTTCCCGGAGGATATGACAACTATTTCGGCATGAAGTATCGAGTCATCATCAACAGATAATCATATATAACAAATAATAAATGCAAAACACTTTAAGTATCAAAAGAAACGTCTAAACAACATCCTCGACATGTGTACCAAGTTGGGTTCTAATATCTTTAATGATTTAAATTCTATGCTGTGGAAATAAAGCTGTTGATGGAAAGACAAACTAATAGACAGCAACTGACGTATCTCCCCATCCCAAATATAAATATAATATGTTGGCGGATAAAAAGATACAAGAAATTGGAGTCATTTACATTACATATATTAAAAACGTTTTAGTTTTGCCTGGAAACGAAAATAACTGAAGAATAGTAAATAGCAAATCTGGACCACTACTCCAATATTTTTACCAATCTGGACCATTTCTCCAATATGTATACCAATCTGGATCACTACTCCAATATTTGTACCAATCTGGATCACTACTGCAATATTTGTTCCAATCTAGACCACAACTGCAATATGTGTACCAATCTGGATCACTATTCCAATATGTGTGCCAATCTGGATCACTACTCCAATATGTGTACCAATCTGGATCACTATTCCAATATGTGTACCAATCTGGATCACTACTCCAATATGTGTGCCAATCTGGATCACTACTCCAATATGTGTACCAATCTGGATCACTATTCAAATATGTGTGCCAATCTGGATCACTACTCCAATATGTGTACCAATCTGGATCATTACTCCAATATGTGTACTAATCTGGATCATTACTCCAATACGTATACCAATCTGGATTACTACTACAATATGTGTACCAATCTGAATCACTACTTAAATATATGTACCAATCTGGATCACTACTCCAATATGTGAACCAATCTGGATCACTACTCCAATATGTGAACCAATCTGGATCACTACTCCAATATGTGAACCAATCTGGATTACTACTCCAATATGTGTACCAATCTGGACAATTACTCCAATATGTGTACCAATTTGGATCACTACTCCAATATGTGTACCATCTGGATAACTACTCCAATATGTGTACCAATCTGGATCACTACTCCAATATGTGTACCAATCTGGATCACTACTCCAATATTTGTACCAATCTGGACCACTACTGCAATATTTGTTCCAATCTAGACCACTACTGCAATATGTGTACCAATCTGGATCACTACTCCAATATTTGTACCAATCTGGACCACTACTGCAATGTGTACCAATCTGAATCACTACTCCAATATGTGTACCAATCAGGATCACTACTCACTATGTGTACCAATCTGGATAACTACTCCAATATGTGTACCAATCGGGATCACTATTCCAATATGTGTGCCAATCTGGATCACTACTCCAATATGTGTACCAATCTGGATCACTATTCAAATATGTGTGCCAATCTGGATCACTACTCCAATATGTATACCAATCTGGATCACTACTCCAATATGTGTACTAATCTGGATCATTACTCCAATATGTGAACCAATCTGGATTACTACTCCAATATGTGTACCAATCTGGACCATTACTCCAATATGTGTACCAATTTGGATCACTACTCCAATATGTGTACCAATCTGGATTACTACTCCAATGTGTACCAATCTGGATAACTATTCCAATGTGAAGCAATCTGGATCACTACTCCAATATGTGTACCAATCTGGACCACTACTCCAATATGTGTACCAATCTGGATCACTACTCCAATATGTGAACCAATTGGGATCACTACTCCAATATGTGTACCAATCTGGATCACTACTCCAAAATGTGTACCAATATGGATCACTACTTCAATATGTATAACATTCTGGACTAAAATTCAAATGTGTACCAATATGGTCCACTATTCCAATATGTGTACAAATCTAGAATACTACTCAATATGTGTACAAATCTAGAATACTACTCAATATGTGTACCAATCTGGACCACTTCTCCAATATATTTCCAAACTCCATGTTAATATGATCATAAATTCAGGTGAGACTAGTAATAACAAGATTCTCAAGATGGTCACTGTGGCAGCTAAATTGGCAGTGCAAGCTTCATCATTTTCATTTCGGATTTACTAAATATCCTAAGAAATCTTTTGGTGAAAACCCCATATTGACGACCAGCCATTCAGCAGGAATAGTGGTAACAATATTTTCAAGTGGCTGCTATGGTGGCTATATTGGATGACCAATTAGAGCCATCTTCATTCAAGACCAACTGAGACCATACAAATTCTTTCAGTGAAAAAGCCCATGTGATGTGACCACTTGTAATTAAGGAATATTCAAAATATAAACACACCCTGCTAACAGTCAGCTGACTTGAGCTATTCCAATTAGATAGACACTTGCATATCATACAAGTGTCAGGGATTGTGGTGAAATAATCTGCCATTGTTTGCTGTGGCCTTCAAACAAATGGTTTATTTGATGTGGTGCATTAATTTTCCATTAGACACACCACAGTTTGAAATAAAATGCAGGGCACTATACTCAAGTAATCTAGGTCAAGAAAAACTCTTCAAAAATATCTTTGAATATTACCTAACACATTATACGGTCAGTACTTCTAAATATCTTTGAATATTACCTAACACATTATATGGTCAGTACTTCAAAATATCTTTGAATATTACCTAACACATTAATTAGTTATTTCAATTAGGATTTCATGTCTATTGCATTATTGCAAAAACAACTTTATTATTCTCTGTTTGCCCTTAAGCAAATTTTTTTTTACTGCATAACATTATTCCAGTATATGAACTGTATGTATTGAACAAATGAGTGAAATTTAAAATATCATTTCTGTATGGGATTTTGTTGCTGAAAAAAAAGCAGATGGAAAGAAGATAAAAAAAGAAAAATGTACAAAAAGCTCCAAAAAAGATTAAGATAGGAATATGCACTGAAGACAGTTTGTGCCAAAAAGGAACAAGGAACACAGGAAGCTTGAATTTCATCAGGATTATCGATGTTCTTTTCAGTGAGCATTAATTGTAGTCATCTGGTTTTTACTAGTCCATTAAAATAATCATTTTATGACTTATTCCAGTAGTCATATTTTGTCACATTTTTGTTTAAGTATCTTAACAAGAATTTATAATCATATGCATTTTTTTCTGTGTTTGCTCATTAGCTTTTTCCTTATTGATCTGTAAATTTGCTGCAAGCTTGTCTTTTGTAACTTTACCCTTAGATATATGTAACAAATTATTAATACAAGCATCTATCAATAAGTTTTACTACTTCTGGTTTCATCTTCATTTTTACCCCAAATATGAACAATCAATGAATTGGTCAGACAAAATAGGTTTTGCAAAAACTTGCCTAGCATTAATGTTGTGCCCTGATAAGTCTGGAAAGTGCATGACAAAATAATGATTTGTTCATGCTGATCTGATGTGGATAGCATCTGATAAGTACAACACAGTACATGGATACCATATATACTTGCTTATAAGTCGAGTCAAACTGCAACAACAAATATCCTAAGTGCTGCAGTACAATGTACCGCAGGTCAGGGTCTATTTTGCTGGTTCTACTGATGATTATTCCAAACAAACATCACAAACTCAGATCAGCAAATGCATTTTGCAATCGCAGATTTAAGTCTATGCAGTTTTCAACAAGATTTGTCTCATTAGCAAGATTTGTCTCATTAGCAAGTATATTTTTTAGATACAGGTGTAGCTTACAAAACACATAAGAATTTCAAAAAAATACATGCATGCAGGACAGATGGACAACTCTAACAATAAAGATCCCTCCCATATTTGTGTGGGTACATAAAAATAACACAAGGCTTTGAAAATATATATTTTTCTTACCCTGGCTGCAGCAACAATAACTGATTTGGCAAGGTAATCAGAGGTATTATTAACAGCTTTGATTGTAGCATACACATTCAAATCTCCCAATGGATCACAGTACTTGTCAGGATTTAGATTCTGTTGATGGTTTGTTCTGCGAATACAGGTCTCTGAATCTTTTGCTGCATCCATGCGATCCTTTAACTCGACAGCACACAGTGGGTAATCACGGGGATTACCGTTGGGATCAGGCTGGTTAAATCTGCGGTAACACTGCAAAAATATAGGTGCTAGTATATAGAAAATAAATATACAATAAATGCTTCAATGCGATCATAAAAAAATCTCACATATTTTCTTGTTTCACTATGTTTTATCCTCAAGAATTGCTACTAAGACTCAAGAATAAAAGAACTTAACATTTTAATAATACATTAATTTTAAATTATAAGAATAATAGATTAAGAAACATGTGAAAGTCTTTTCATAACATGTAAATAGATAAACTTTCAAAACAATGAATTT
Source organism: Unio delphinus (assembly GCA_029339505.1). NCBI lineage: Eukaryota > Metazoa > Mollusca > Bivalvia > Unionida > Unionidae > Unio > Unio delphinus. Next base: position 2,825,696 of record JAQISU010000122.1, on the reverse strand, counting down.
ATACTGAAAATAGGAGAATGTTTGACACAATAAATTGTGGTATTAATGAAATACACATGAACTAAATTGAAATCCATCAGCCTTCATGTCATGGGAATGCTAAGAATAAGGTCAATTAATCACTAATTCATGCCATTCCGAAAAATGTTGCTTTAGCCCAAAAGGAACTTATCTGTAACCTCCAGCGAGGTAGAAGCATACTTATCCTTGAAAATGGGGCAAAAAAAAGCATAATCTGAGCATAAAAGGGCGTTCTCTCCAATATATGTCATAATTACACAAACGTAAATGACAAATGTATTTTTTATCTTAGTATCTGAGATCTGCAGCTGGGTAAAATTCTTGTCACAAATTGGCAAATTCAATGTGCATTAGCACCATAGTACAAACACAAAATATGCTGACAATTTTTTTAACTATAACACTTAATTTAATTAGTCAATATGTCTAACTCTGGCTGCATGATGATCATGACAAGTCTTTAAATTCTGCAATGTGCAAGATGACGTACTAAAATCTGAGCATCACGCAAATTGTTTTTAAAAATTTGTCAAAAGCTACTGATTTGTCCATTTTCTGGTCATATAACATCAATGAGTCAATACAGCTTGTTTCACTTGACATCTAGTGCCTCTTTTACTAAATTACTGACTGATCCAGTACACTGAATATGTTAGATAGGTTTTCAAATTGAAGAATCCCCAACTGTTTTCTTGAAATGTCTTACATACAGCTGCTACAAACACAGTCTTCATTCTTAGAATACCCTAAAATTTATGAGTTGAATTAAAGACATGATAATAAAAACAACACAACTTTTTATACATGTGCTAATAAAGCAATTAATACAAGCAAATGTAAGACATAATTAAGTGAAAAAGAAATATCAATAAACCAAAAGTGAAATGGTGTGCATATATGTGTACAGAATTTCATGGAGGGTGTACAAATTAATCCTTTGAATTGTTGAGCAGTGGTGTAATCCTAAAGATTTTTCATTAAAAGTTTATCAGTGACATTGTGACATTTTGTGACAAGGTTTACAAGAAATGAGCAAACCATAATCAGACTGGCATAAATATTGTGTTCTTTAAAGCACTTTGTACTTTGTACTGTACCAAATTTGGCAGTTTTCAAATTGAACATTTTAGAAGGAACCACATTTAACACCCTCTGATTTTAGAGTCGGAATGGGAGAGAGAGAGACAGAGAGAGAGAGAGACAGAGAGAGAGAGAGACAGAGAGTGAGAGAGATGAGCAACCAAATGACTCAAGATCAAAGCTCAGATAACTTTTAACAGCTTTTACACTTCCAGTCAATGGCTTAAAATCAATACTAAATTTTCCATTGTGGAAATCAATACAATATTAACAGTGTACATGAAGTGACAAAAGTATATATATTTTGGCACTCATTTTCGAGTCAATGCTGAATTCTGAATAATTTATTAATAATATTTTCAATTGGAATTACTGTAAAGGTTCTTTTACTGGATATTAAATTATTCTACCCATGCATCAATATATAGTCAAAATTACCCCATCACCAACTTCACCCCAACCCCCACAGCATAAATATGTTCTCCGTACCTCTTCTATAATTAATTCCACTTCTGTCTGGTTCGTGAGGATAAATATTGGAAAATCAAAGTCTTCAAACATCATGCCTTGTCCATCTGTGTTCCACTTAAAACTTTGACATCCACTGTAGTTTGTTCCCTGATACATACCTGTAATTGAAGGCAGATTACAATTAAAATTGGTGAAACTGATTTATTACTAAAATCTATGACAGTCATATCAGCCAATGAAAATTCATTTCATACTTGAATCATGTTATACCAATTGCTGTGATGACATCAATGACATACATGGTCTATTCTACAAGACAAAAAATTTAGGAGGGAAATTCCAGCCACCCACCCATTTTGAGAAAAGGGAGAATTTTCTGACTATTAGAGAAACTTCATGAAGAAATAAAGGTAGGGCTTGAAAATATAAAAAATATCACAATCATTTATCCTAAAAATAGACACTGGATACTTTTGAAACCAGAGATATAGTAAATACTTGTTTGTGAGATGATTCCAACTCCAAAATGCATAGACACAGATCTGCAGCCACATAATGCAACATCAAATCTAGGTCTGTGAAGTTTGTTGTAAGTAGTCAATATAACAAACTGCATAGATCTGATCTGCAGCTGCATTATGCCATGGCTGATCAGGATTTTTGTTGTCTGCAGTTTGATTTGACTTATTAGGTAGAACATACAGCATCTGTAGTTTATTCATATGTCACTACTTTTACATCATATACACCTTAAAATTCTTAAACTGCCTCATTCTGACTTTAAAGAGCACATTTTTTAACATACTGCAAGATGTCATGCACAGTTTTTGGTTACATATGTCAATATGACCATCATGTGTTGGTTTATTAGAATAAAAGGGAAAAATCATACCTACCAATCTTCAAGTTCGCTACAATTTGCATGATATAGGATGGAATAGTGTCCACAAGAGTCCAGCTTATGAAATGTAGATTGCCCTTGTATTGGACATTGAAACTCAATCAGACATAACTATGGCATCATCCAAATGACTTTTCCCTTAATTAATATATTGTAAATACGGAATTATGTAAATGTTTAATTATTGCATACCAATCTTTTATAGTGGGAATTCACTTACTTTCATGGATTGGAGAAGGAGTCCATTTTATCTGCTGGGGTTTTAAATTCACGGTTTGCTGCAACTATTTAGTCTTCAAAAATTGGAACCCGATTAAAACATAGTAAATTAACAGCATACAGGTGTTATTGAATGCAACAAAATTCTATTTACAAGCAAATGTTCAGTGAAACTAGAGAAGCAAATGTTCAGTGAAACTAGATGTCTCACCTATGTCCATATGTTGATTTATTACTCCCTTTATATGACTGCAAAAAACCTAAACATGTAACTTTATAAGAAGAGTTTAACAGAAAATTATAACAAAATCTTTAACACAAGATCTTAATGCAGGATTTTAAAAGAAATGTTATAACAATATCTCAACATGCAGGTTCTTCCTACATCATTAATACTGGCCACCATTTATAGCCAATCTTGTGTTATATGTTGTATTCTTAAGAATAAATATTACTATTGCTTCTTCGCTATGTTTCGGGAAAACACATTAGCTTCTTCTTCATAATTGGTAGTCTAATTATTATTGAATCAACAAAAAACTCATAAAGTCTTTACTGTTTGTCTTCAATGAATCCAGGATAAAATCATTGCTCAATCCATTTTATCAGTTTGATCAGGACAAATATAATTATCTTTTTACATATGTCTATTTCAATAATGCATTTATTCAATATTTTGTTTTCTTTCTTTCCTTTATCTATAAATATATTTCACTGAAATTGTATGTGAATATATTTTTCCTGAACCCTCTTTCTTGGTATCCAAAATGCCACAGAAAGCTCTGCCTATGTAAAGTTCTTTACTGAAAACAAAGGTCCCTCCACTGTAATCAAATTTAAGTGAATTGCCATCTTAGATCAAATAAAACACTTTTGAAAAAACCCACCATATTCATCAAGAGGACATGATTTGTCTGGCGAGAAGCCTGGAGGTATTTCTGTCAGAGTCTTATTCTCCAGTAGATGGATCACCATTATTCCATTGATCTTGCCAGAATTCTTCAGTTTCTGCACATTGTCCCTGAAAAGTTGAACATCATAAAAATAAATGAGAAAATATTTTAAATATAGAAAACTTAATGCTGCTGGAACTGAATCACAGGCACTGGTCTGAATTCTTCCCAGATGATACCAAGAAGTACATTTCCAGGTCAAGAACTCTCGTTTCTTATCAAACACAAGCTGAAGTATAACAAAAGTCTGGGAAAATGTTTGTCTCATAGTGGGAGAAAATAATTCTCTGGGATAATAAAATTATGTGTTACTATCTGGCACTGTAATTTTCCAAGCAGCTGCCAAATTTTGTTTGTGCAACCAGAAGAGTAACAAGGTTGGAAAAATCCTTCATCTGGAAGCATTTTCTTGTATTACCAGGTTGGCACTAGAATTTTCCAAGTAGTTTGCCACACAGACACAATGGCATTTCTGATTATTTATTGTAAAAGGAAAGGGCAACAATAATTAATTTTCTTATTCCAGATGTTCCTCTCATTTAAGTTCAGTGTTCATCAATAACAAAGCAGTTTAGTTGAACAATTCCCAATTTATCTACAAATATCATCTTTTCAAACTAATACTTCATCAATACAATTCTAAATTTATTTCTGTAATTTTCTTTTCTGAAAAAGTTTCTTTTGCTTTATCTCAAAGAAAATACTTTACACTGAAAATAATTTGCAACCTTGCACTGTAACTTGGCAAAGAAAGGGATAAATATTGAAAACATTTTATAGCCAAAATTTATTTTTTCTTTATTAAACAGAATGACCAAATGCAATATTTTGCCAGATCTAGTGATCCTGTGTGCCAACAGAGTTATTTAACCAAATTTATAGTATGACTAAGTAAAAACACTGGATAAAAACAAAGCAGTGGGTTTGGAAAGTAACCTTGCATGCTCAATGTCAAATTTAAGGTCAAAGGTCAGAATGATATAATTATTTGACTGTAGTTGGCATGAACCTGAAATTCATCACATTTGTTGGGACACTTCAAAAATAAATTTTGAATGCAATGTAAGTTATTTGGACATTTCAGTTCAAAAATATTTTCCCACAAGAAAAGTTTTAAGACACGTGTTCTGAGGGCTTATTCAGTAGGGGTAAGTTAAGTTTGTTTCTTTGACTAACATAACTTATTAATTACGTAAATTAGGAGTCCTAATCGATAAACAGACTGAATTAAGAAAGGTATTTATTGAAAAGGTTTACTTACCAGCTAAGTATCATCTAGATTTTCTCTTCACCTCAAAATGCACCTTGTTTACACATCTTGGATGATAATTTTATAATCGTAATGCTACTACCCAAATATTTTAGTCCAAATGCACCTGTATTGCACCATTTTGTGAGAGAAACTAATGATGAAATTGATAATTAAATTGCTTTGAGTTTCCTATTTAGTCAAGGCTACTTACATCAATGAATATGGTCTTTTAACAATCACAAAGGCATTAACTACAGCAATCAGCTTGAACATTAGTCATATATATGAAAATCAAGCACTATAAAACTGTAAATTCCTTAGTGACCTTTCAAATAATCACTTCTGATTAACAATTTTTTCCCACATTTTAAAGACAACTTTAGTTACTGTGATGTCAACTTAGGTTAGGGTAAGAACCACACTTCCTGTTGATCTTTTCCTAGTACCTCCAGTTAAATCTATATAGATGCAAAGACGAAAAAAGGCCAAATAATGAAGAATAAAGGTATTTCTGATATTTAATGAAGAATAAAAGTATTTCTGATATTTAATGAAGAATAAAGGTATTTCTTATATTTAATGAAGAATAAAGGTATTTCCTATATTTAATGAAGAATAAAGGTATTTCTTATATTTAATGAAGAATAAAGGTATTTCTGATATTTAATGAAGAATAAAGGTATTTCTGATATTTAATGAAGAATAAAGGTATTTCTTATATTTAATGAAGGATAAAGGTATTTCTTATATTTAATGAAGAATAAAGGTATTTCTTATATTTAATGAAGAATAAAGGTATTTCTTATATTTAATGAAGAATAAAGGTATTTCTGATATTTAATGAAGAATAAAGGTATTTCTGATATTTAATGAAGAATAAAGGTATTTCTGATATTTAATGAAGAATAAAGGTATTTCTGATATTTAATGAAGAACAAAGGTATTTCTTATATTTAATGAAGAACAAAGGTATTTCTTATATTTAATGAAGAATAAAGGTATTTCTTATATTTAATGAAGAATAAAGATATTTCTTATATTTAATGAAGAATAAAGGTATTTCTTATATTTAATGAAGAATAAAGATATTTCTTATATTTAATGAAGAATAAAGGTATTTCTTATATTTAATGAAGAATAAAGGTATTTCTTATATTTAATGAAGAATAAAGGTATTTCTGATATTTAATGAAGAATAAAGGTATTTCTGATATTTAATGAAGAATAAAGGTATTTCTGATATTTAATGAAGAATAAAGGTATTTCTTATATTTAATGAAGAATAAAGGTATTTCTGATATTTAATGAAGAATAAAGGTATTTCTTATATTTAATGAAGAATAAAGGTATTTCTGATATTTAATGAAGAATAAAGGTATTTCTTATATTTAATGAAGAATAAAGGTATTTCTGATATTTAATCAAAGCTTGATGAATCACCCTAATATTAACTGATATTAATTGCAGCACTTCTTCCAAATCCATCTGTTTAGCTTTGAGACAATGTCAAACTTTTCCTGTCTAACGTTATACAGCAATTGTGATAATCTGAAGCTAGATAGTACAATTCCATTGCACAATATAATCTTGTACTTTTGGGTGAAAAATTCATGAAACTTTTAACATCGGGCAAGTATAGGTCTGGACCATTGCCAAAATAACTTACATTTTGAAATTAGTAGAATGCATCAAAGCAGCATAAGGTGCATGAGGACCTTTGTTCAGTAACCAGTTCAAATCGTCTTCTGTACTTATATGATGTACTACACCCACATTTCCATTTGGTTCAGCTGAAAAGATAATCAAAGTACTGAGAATACCATAGGTTTGAATGATTGAAACTGTTACTAGTTTACATAAAGACATTGTCATAGGGATGTAGCTATAATTTGCAAGATTTTTTGTACCCAGTCTTAGCAAAAGCTCAGACTTCAGACTAGCAACTACTTGCATAGTCATATATATATATATATATATATATATATATATATATATATATATATATATATATATATATATATATATATATACCAACTTATGTTCGGAATTTAAACTTCAATAAGTAAATAGCAATTTGTGGGCTTTTTTAAAATTATTGCAGAATACCTTCTAATTTAAGCGATATAAGGAAATAAAATAATATCTTAACTCCAGCATCTGTGATTTTTAAAAAAATTAAAAATCAGTCTGAAACCACAGGTAGATGCAAAAATCTTAATTTAGAAAAAAAAATACAACATCACTGAAGGAAAATAATTATACCAAGTAACAAAAGTACCTCAGAGACTTTTACAGTGCTATAGACAAGGTCCGGTGTCTGAATAGGTCATAGAAGTAATATGACATAATTTTTTCACTTGTTATGATATACTATCAAATTATTGCTTTCTTTCAACATCAAGCTCATATCAGCCACCTGTGCTTCAAATAGCATTTGAATCTGTTAATGGCAAACATCGCTGTGTCAAGGCAATACCTTTTTATAGGTTTGTCTGTTTGCTTACATCATTGGGCAAATAGATTAGGGAAAATTAATGATTCATAAATAGCAAGGTCTAAATGTTATGTAATAAAAGAAATTAACTTTAACTTATTCATGTTGGTCAGAATCATATGGGACAATGCAATGTTTTGGAATTCGAAAAGAACTGTAAAATCAAGGTTATTTTCTAACATTACTCAATTTTGTGAAAATACAAAATAGCAGTAAAGCACATGCTATTTAACCAATGTATGACATTATGACAAGCAGGAAAATAATAGAATCATAAAGTTGAAATCTTATCCATGAAATGTAATGGAGCTAGAAAGTGTGTTGTTATATTAAGAAAATCCCTCTTTCTGAACTTAGATGCACCCACATGTAATGCATCACACCATAATTGCTCAAAGTTGTGTCCATTCAGTTGGAAAGAGTTTAATTCATTCATATATCAATTTTAATGCTTCAGTGTGTTGCCTATTAATAGATAAGGTAATGATGTGTCATTAAGAATGATGGTGACTATTGTGCATTTACTATCTGTGCTAATTGGTCTCAGACACTACAGACACTACAGAAATGCCACGAACATTGTAAACATAGCAACAAAATACTTTTAGTCAATATATCATGGATCAAAACATGTTACAGGGCTTGTTGTTGTTGATGTTGTGTTTAATGCCATTTTCAGTGCACAATAGGCTAAACATAGCGGCCAGTATTAACCATGACCCACAAGAAGCTACTGGCAAACTTTCTCACATACCCACATTGGCCGAATTTGAGACTCGAACTCATGCAGACAGAGATGAGGAGGCAGTGATCAGTAACGGAAAGCGCTTAAGACCACTCAGCCACTCTGGGCCCCTGTTACAGGGCTTGTTTCAAAGTATTTTAGAAATCATTTGGACTGCTATTTATAGTGAACATTCAAAGAGAAAACAAAAATTGTTTACACATTTTTATCAACTTGCAATTACAATATTATAATGTCATTACTTCTATCAGTTAAAATTAATTATGTACAAAGGATGGTTTTTACTGGGCTCTTTTCAAGTCATATGGCCAAAATACATCAACATCCAAACATGATACACTCTTTAAAGTAGGAATACAATGAGTGTGAATGTAATAATTGGTATACACATACAAAATATGTTTAAAATATACATAGAACACAGGAAATGTTTCATTTTTAAAAAAGTATTGCTTAAAAACAATGTTAAATCCATACTGAGAAACAGGACATAATTTAAACAAGAGAATATATATATATATATATATATATATATATATATATATATATATATATATATATATATATATATATATATATATATATATATATTTGGTTACATGTTTAAGCTCTAATAAAAAGGTAATACAGAAAGAGTGAAAACAAAAAGCTTTGTAAAAAGTAATAATTTATTTCACTGGAAAAGATTGTAAAAATGGAAAAAGAACTTAGTTTTAAGAATTGAATCCAAAATTAATCCACAAATTAAATTACAAAAATCCTAGTACTGAAATGTTTCAATAGATTCAAGTTTGAGTCCTGTTGGAAAATCCAAGATAGAAGACAATGACATATGCTGTAGTCTGTTTTGTGTTTATCTATAGTTCCTTGTAGAATCACAAGATTTAACACTCCGGTATTGCAAATCTGAATAATATTAATAAACTCTCTTTGTCCACGAATTATGTACAAGCACATCAAATATTTCCAGAGATATGACTCAATCCTTTAAAATTCAACTGAACTGAAAAAAGTTACCATGGATGCAAAAACTTGGCTACAACAAATGAAAATGACTTGAAGTCATTTGTAAAAGCACAGAACTAACTATATTTCACTAAAACAATGATTGTACTGTATTCTAATATGCAGTTACCAAAAAACATCCCCAAAATTGCAAAATCACAAAATGGGAAGGGGAGGAGTCACGTGATCGTTTATATCACGCTTTCCTAACATGACCCTGACGAGAACCAATCATTTTTACTTTAAGAATGAAAAGTTGTTTACTTCTTCAATAGTCCCATCTTGACAATATATGTATACATATGCACACACATATATTACATATCTTGCTTTGCTCCTTCTTTTGCAGTTCAAATCTCACTTCTACCTGTTTTGTCCAAATGAAGTCACATCTCCCTAAAAATCAAGTCTAGCTTGACCCTATATATATATATATATATATATATATATATATATATATATATATATATATATATATATATGTGTGTGTGTGTGTATTCTTCTATGTACGGGTGGGCAAAATATTGCCTATGGATCAGATCTGACCTATGACCTAGTTTTCTCCATTATTTGCATCAGAGGATTTATCATTAAAAATCACTTGTCTGGTCTGCAACCTGGCGGAAGTTCTACATATTACAGACAGTATGTAGAAATTAATGTATCAAATAACTTACATGTGCATCCTATTTGATGAGTAGCATTCAGTCTCCTAAAGCAAGACGATCTTCCATCAATACTGATGTAGATTTTATTTTTTGTTCTGACTGCTTCCCCTGCAAAGACACAAAAAAATAATCATACTTTCTTGATCTGGTTCAACCTTCAACATTAGCTAACATGTGTGAATTGTCACTGAAAAAAGTCAGAAGTTATAAACAGTTTTACATGCAAGATCATTACAAATGAAATTGAATCACCCAAATTAAATATTTTATATCTCTTGTGAGATTGCAATTATTCCACACGTTTCATAAATTTCACTTTAAACAAGCACACATGTAACAGTCTTTTTAATACATGTTGAAAACTACATCATTTAAGAATGTATAACAGTGTAGTAAAATTACCCAGAGTATATCTAGATACCTTTGACATTACAAATGTTACTGGAGATGTTATCCAATATGGCAAACAATGTGTAATATGGATAAATAGTACAAGTATGTGGGTTTATTGACCTAAGAAGAAAGCAGTCTCTGAATTCTGAGTTCTCAGAAATGCTTAATCACGCGTATTTGTATGCAATTTCATATATGGTTACAGAAAATCACTTTTGTAGGAATCCTCCATATGCATGTAATAGTTTGGGCAGCAAACTCAAAGGCTCAAAGGCTCTGCTGATATTTACAATGACAGAATTCAGTGGCCCAGATGTATATGTTGGTTGTCATTATAAGAGTACATTAAAAGAACTTTACTCATAGCTAGGCAGCAAGTTCAAAAACTTAAACTAGCTGATGACTGGTGGGAAAATGTGCTGATATTTACAATGACTTAATTCTGACACAGGGGAAAAGACCTATAGTTATACATGTGACATTATAAGAGTACATCAGGTAAACAACTTTAGCTTTCATTATCTTGTACATTTCCTCATGTAACCAAATTAGTAGTGATATGACCTCAAAATCAAGACATGTCATGACTTAGAAAATATGCAGTTTCCAAATTTGAACAAGTATTTTGGGGTCAAAGGGCAAATTGATGAAGATTGTAATGTGATTCAGAAGAGTGCTAAAGTTACTAGAACTGACAGTTTAGATGGAACAGTAGCTAAGTGTACGAAGGTGTGTGAATAATGTTTGGAATACGGCCTTTCCTTGAAGTGACAAAACTATGTTTTGTACAACGTCTTGCAAAATTGGAAACTTGGATTAAAATGCAGCATTGTTCTAAGGTATACATTTCCATCTTTTATATAATGTATTTATTTTATGATTCAAAAAGATACATAGTAAATAGAATTTTTTGGGTTACATTTCAAGATGGTCATGGAGTGGTCTTCTTCTTGTCAGTTAGAAATCACTCTCATACGCAATTAGGGTACAAATGTGGGATATTTTTGTACACTTTATGAATATAAGTTGCTTCATAAAAGGATGATCATTCTCTCTTCATACAAATTGGATATTTGACCAAAAACAACATGTGATCCAATGTTTACAGGAATTTTGTATCATTGTGCAGAATTGGCCAACAATGGGATATATATATATATATATATATATATATATATATATATATATATATATATATATATATATATATATATAGTGTGCTAATGCCCCCTTGGACATAGTCTTACAACATAAGACATATCACCATATATTTTTGTTATTGGGGTGGGGTGATGGGTCTTACTGCCTAACAGTGCTGTGTAGCGTGTTTTGATGTAGACTAGTAGTGTAATGAAAGTCCAATTTTCAGGAATATCACACACAACAGGCAATCAATAATGATGATTTTGTACAAATTAAGGTTATAATCTTTTGTCAGACTTTTCTTAACCGGATGTCTTTTCTCTAATAAATTTAAATTCTCACAAAAGAAATGGACCTGTTTTCAAATTTTGTTGGCCTACATTTCAGTTGGCTGGAAAGCGATGAATACTGGGAATGCCAAAATGAGGTTAAGTTGAAAAATTATTCTTTAATTAAACAAATAAAAATATATTATGCCTATTAGAAATGTAAGTACCATTCAATTTCGTTCAAGAAACATATCCCTCACAAAAGTCTACTTCAACATACTTAAGCATACCTCGATTACCTTCGCACTGCAACAAATTCAAATGTATGTCAGTGGAACACAAAAGTGCATCCATTTGCTAGAGTTATATTTTCATTCTGCCTGGATAATGACAGCACAATAAGTACATTAATTACACATAAATTAGTGGAATATTGTAGTCATAAGCTGCCAAGTGTGCGAGATATTCCTGAAACTTGGACTACCCATTCCATTGTCAACCGACATTGGAACACGTTATACAAGGAGGTTATTTTGACAGTAAGACATAGCACTAAAACAAAAACAACTATGTTATATGTCTTACATTGTATGACTACCTTGGACAATTAACGTTTTTCATGAAGACTTGTTTGTGCTCAAAATTCCTTAACTTCTGTCTACATGGAGATCGAAATATGTGTACAGTAAAATATTGTGAGTAGCGGACAATAACAATGGAGTTCTACAATGAAAGACCTCAACCTTGATATTTATGTTTCGGGCCTCGACGCCCTCGTCTGACATTGTAAGAATGACAATTTAACGATGATCTCATCAGGATCTGCCAATTCATCGTGAACTATCGCTATTCCAAAATAATTTGATCTATTTCGCTTAAAGAACCATTTATAAGAGTAGAATATGGAGTAGACGGCTAAGATTTACCTGGCAAGTGACAAAGAATACAAAAGCTGGACAAAATTAGTAAATGATAGTTCCTTGTTTTCATTCTAATGCTTCCTTGACGAAAAAAGTTGTTCCACGGACAATAACCAAATGTAACCGAATTATCAGCCCTACTAATAAACAAGCAAAATGTGAACCACTCCAGTCTTTTGCCGATCGGTCGGGTGTAGAAGACTGAAATGTTTATATTTGAACAAAATGTGATATATTTTATCTAATAATAATATGACATAGGTAAAAGATAGTAGTGAACGAGGGTCTTCTATACATAGTAATGTAGAGTAATGCAGTAATGTAGAATAATGCAGTAAGTCATTAATGTACAGTAAAGAAGACAAAAATGCAGTAAAGTAAAAGAAATTCCAGCAATGGAGTAAGAAATTAATCATTTGGCATATGAGTATTGATGGTGGGTTTTGTTAAAGTAAAAGAATATGTTTTTATACTGTTTGTTGTTGTTCATCCAGTGACAATAATTGATAATGTGATGGCGCTGTTTTGGAAGATTAATGAAACGTACCATCTAACGTCATAGTTTTGAGTCATGTGACTTTCAAAATAATTTTTACAAAAAACAAAAACTATAAAAATTATTTTTGGGTGAATAATTATCTACTTCCATCATCCCAATAGCAATAAAGAACAAACTTACGATAATAAACATACCAATTGTAATTAAAATAAACACATATACATACCAATATGCACAATCTGCAACTAATAATATCAAGTGAGATTGGCAATCTTTCTTATGAAAGACTCAGTTATATGATGGAAAGATGTGTTAATTTATAGACACACACACACACAAATCACCATTTTGCAATCAGTAACACAAATTAATCAATCTGATAATAAAGCTAACGATAAAATGCAATTAACACTGAAAGGCTTCTATTAAGTTTAATTGAAAATATTTGTTACATATTAATAAAAAATACAGTTACTATTTTTTTTACATTAAATGTTGTTAATATTAGAATAAAAGGACATATGTCCAGGAAGGCATCACTTGATATTGTACTGCCTAGGTATTTGAAACTGTCCACATTCTGCAGCTGCATGTCGCCAATGGTGATGTAGAGTTGTGATGGGACATTGTTTGGGGTGGGATGGAAGAGGACTTCTGTCTTTCCTATGCTAATTGTAAGTCCAAATAAGTTGGAGGCTTCAGAGATACTATCCATGATTGCCTAAAAAGTGAGTCTCTTCATGGGTTATGAGGGCACAGTTATCTATGAAGAGTGCTTCAATGACGAGTGTTTGTAGTGTCTTGGTTTTTGCAGCTAGGTGACAGAGATCCAACACTGATTTATCCAAGCGATACCTAATGCTGATGTCATGGTGTACCTGTGTGAAGAAGAGGTTACCGAGTACCAGAGTGAGTACACATCCCTGTTTGACACCATTAGATATGGGAAAGTTCTCAGAGGGTTCACAAACTGAAAGAATCGTACCAATCATGTCATCGTGAAAGAGATGGATGAGGTTGGTAAACTTCTGAGGACCATCAAGCTTCTTGAGTACTACTCACAGTGCATCTTTGTTGACAGAAGATTATTGATGGAATTCCTTTGAGCAAAGATTGACAGAATTTCTCTTCATAATAAAAAGCATCTAATTTTAATTTATTGCATAATCCTAGTTCTTGCTATTAGTTTATTATATGTGTTATGATACGTGTGATTTTGTAACATCATCCATACTCAAACATTGGAATTGCAAGTGCTGTAAATCAAAGAGTTGAGGGCAGTGGGCTTAAAAAAAATGTTTTGTAATCTTGGTATGGTTGTGTATATTTAACCTGTATGGTTAAGATTTTTTTTGTCTGCATGATCATATGTTATACATAAATATGTTATACATAAATGTATTTTTTGGACTTGACCGTATCCCAAATCCCAAATCAAGTTCATTATCTACTCAACCTGTAATTCCTCTGTTGGTAAACAAAAAGTACATTGCTAATATTATTTCTAGCAGTGTGGGTTAAATATTAGGATCATTATCAACAGAAGAAAACAAATTTATAATCTGGGTCTGGGTCATGGTTACTGGAATTCCCTCATAAAAATACCTAGGCTACATAATGTTTACATTCTGTAATATAATTTTTGTAACAGTTTGTCTTCTTGAGAACTTGGAATGTTCCAGAATTGAATTTTTCATTATGTCATATTATTTCCAAAAAATGATAATTGGGGCTGGGCCAAATAGAGAGCTTAATTGTATAAACATAATTTATTCATGCTTTGACATCTTGTGGCATAATAATTTGAACTGTTGTGTTCGAAATTTGATTTGAATTATTATTCAAAGTATTATTCTCTGGAAATAAAAAGTGCTCTTTAAGAATATTCTTGGACAGAAACACTAATTTTGAATAACAGTGAATTCAGACAAGGATATCTGTGGATGGATAAGTGACTATATTATAGTAATACTGAAAAGAATGTAACATATATTACAGGAGCAATTTTTTTTATTACATTTTACATTAAATTTAACAAGTCTGGTCCATGAAAGATATTATTCTAAATGTTTAGTCTTATGCACTTCCATACCTAATATGCAAGCCATTTTGCAAACTTTTATCAAGTTTCAGTGTCTAGAACCGATGTTATTATGCAAACAATATTTCTGCTTTCTGTCAGTGACCTCACCCTTTGACCTTTTGACTGTAATCAACTGGATTATTTTAAGTTGACCACCAATTTTGGTAAAGGTATGTAGTCAATAACTGACTTTTTTTTTTGCAGAAATGTCTTTCAATCTGACAAATGACCTCTTGACCCAATCATTGCTTCTTTTTTCACATTCATGAGCAAGCTATCTACAAATTTTAGTCAAGATTTGTGATGTTGCAATAATGTTACTTTGCTGAAACCATGTTTTTCTTTCAGTGACCTTCGATCTTAGACTTTTTAAGCTGAAAAACAACAGGCTTCTTCCTAAACCCAAGTACAAGAAGTTTAGTAATGGTATATTGGGAGAACTAAAGCAAATTTTCTTTTGCAGTGACAGTTACCTTGACTTTACTCTGAAACTAACAGGGTTATTCTTCACTCCAAGTAAAAGCCATCCCCAAAGTTCAGCAACTGGATAACATAATTATTATGCTGAATCCAACTGTCTGCTTGAAAAATTCAGTCAATGACCTTGTCCTTTGTACTCCAGAGATCATTATTTGTGTTCCTCATCCAAAGTGTTAACAATCCAGAGAGTGGTAATTCCGTTTAGACACAGATGTCACAACAAAATTTGCTCTGCCTTTGTGCAATGATAAAAGTCTTGGTAAATTGATGCAAAATGTTCCATAATAAAATAATGTTTTTAATATAACAGTTTTTTTTAAAATAATGACTAATTATTGTAGAAAATGAAGCAACGTATAAAAAATTGAAGTAAAATAAATGTAATGAGAATGCAGCAAACATTAAAAAAATCAGATTAGTCAAAAATAGCATTATGCCAAAAATATGTTAGCCACATGAAATGTAATACATGTAATATATAATGTGTTTATGTTGTTGTAGGATTTAGCACCATTTTTCAGCACAAGATAGACTATACATGGTGGCCAGTATTAATGGTCAATGAAGAACCCGGGAAAACTCTCAGAAAGAACCACCAACCTACGAGAAGCTACTGGCAAGCTTTCTCACATACCCACATTGGCTGAATCAGATATTTGAACCCCTGCAGACAGAGGTGAGATGGCAGTGATCTGTAACGGATAGCGCTTTAGACCACTCTGCCACTCAGAGCCCCTTATTTAATGTGTAAAATATTTGACAAATTTGCTTATTAAGTCTTGTAAAATAAAAAGTGCAACAATCTTCTGAGGTTATCAGTGGCATTATCAACCATGGCAATAAATAAATACATGTTGTAGTATAGCATCCGGGATTCTATAAAGTACTAAATGTAGGTCACTGTGACATAGCTCTTATGGTCAATATGTTGATGTATATCAATATCTCAGAAATTCTTGCAGACTTCAAACTTTGCTATATTAGAGCTGTAAAAAAGTACACATCATATAGGTTGCTCTGATCTACACTCAAAGTATCTATGAAGAGTAGCAGTGTTAAGATCAATTCTGAAAAGCTGTGATCTCAAACTCAAATCACCATGAGGGCCACATGAGGATTAATACACTGACCCGAGGGCCGCATAACTGACACCTTTTCATACATTGAAAGCAGCTCATATAAAACATAGGCAGTTGAAATTTTGGTTGTTGTTGTAGGGTTTTACGAAAGACCCAAACCCATGTTAAATTTTTTATATGTAGGTGCTCCTACAGAGGCTCCTATGCTGGAAGTAGGCAGGTAACCTTGACCTAATTTCAAAGGTTTGATATTGATATAATCATCTCTGAGCTTATGGTCTCAATTATCTAATGTCAACATTCCACATAATTTAGCCGAGTTATGGATCCTGATTGTCAGACTTTAGCACTTTTACTTCTGTACAATATTAGTTATTTTTGGATTATAGTCCCCAAATCAACTTGTCTTCGTGTAATTTGTTAAAAATTAGTCCCCAAACCTGTATTGATAGAGGGGCTCTAATTGTTTTTTTTAAATATAAAATACAGTGGACAACAATTTCTCATTTCAGCTCTGAGATTCAACAATTTGGACAACAAATTTTTTTAAAAATGAATAGCAGCCCTTTTCTAATTGGAGTTTTCTCTGAATATTCCCACTGCTTTTTTCATATTTGGACATTTAGGTTGGGGTATAGGGTTACTGCAACTGCATATAGAAAATTTGGAATTTGCCACCACTATGCGGTACTGACATATGATAGTCGCTTACTAGTGGTCTTAGAAAATTTTAACTTATGTTATATCGATTCATACCTGCATGAAATCGATAGGATAATTAATTACTTTTTCAGAAATGGCAAGTATTACAATTGTTATGTCATTAATCTGCCGACAGACAATACGAAACTATGACGTAGATGAAACCAGACTCAGTACTTTCCTTTTGCATTACAAGCCACGTAACTTCACAAATCTCAAATGACAAAATCGAAGTCAAATAGTCATGTAATATCAACAACAAACTCTTTTATAATATTGTTGTAAATTCAGTTATATTAAATGAAAGTCAGATACCATTTGTACAAACCAGCAATCTGGCAACTCTGAATTATCAAGCTGAGCACATGTCAATGTAGTCACATGATACAACAAAACTCCAGAAGTTATTCTCAGAAGAGATAAATATGGAGAAAGTAGTGTTCTTTTGCTTTTGTATTTTTATTACAACCAGTATTTGACATTCATTTAATTTTTTTTTATATCTACATTAGAAAAAGTGGGTTGTTAGATTTCTGTACTCATGTGACTAGCAATGCAAATAGCAAGTACCAGGTCACATTTCATCAAAGACAGTTTTTTTTTTTTATTTTAATACAATTTTACTACTCACAATTTCTGAGAAAAAAAGTAATTTTCATATAGATTTTATGCATGTATCAATCAATCTAATAACATTTAATGTTTGCTAGGCTATCCAGTAAGCTTTGCCACCACCATGTTCGCCTCTTGTGCAGCTAGATTGGTTTTCATACCTTCCATGTAAGGAAAGATATGGATATCGAGCTGACTTTGAAAATAAAAGTTTACCAGACAAATCAAATCCGATGGGCGTTGGAATTGACTCAGCATATGTTAAAAACAAAAACCAAGCGATTCATACCCTCAAAATTTTATGGTTAGAACTTGATAAATATAACTCTCAATCAGTTTAGTTAAAACTCAATTATGTGATTGTTTTGGGCATCAAGTGGTGGAAGAAAATTCCTGGCTTTGTTTCCCACTTTCATCAATATTTGGGAAATTCAAGGACTTTTCAGAGTTGGGAAAAAATGATAATTTATCCTGACTTTAGCCTTATTTCCCAGTAGCAAGGAAACTCTGCATTCAAGAGTAGCGAGGGAAAAAAAAGATTTACAAGATGGCCACTGTTGTAAGTCATCTACTGTAGAGATAACCCCATGTGGATGCAATCATGCATTCAAATGGTGTATTGATAACAAAATTTTCAACATGGGCACTGGAGTGAACATCTTGGATGTGCATGCAGCATCATTTTCATTTAGGACCAGCAAGACACCACAAGTCTTTAGATGAAAACTCAATAGCAGGAGGTATAGCACAATAAAATCTTTAAAATAAATGCTAGGGTGGCCATACTGGGCTTCAAATCAGCAACATTTTAATTTAGCAGCAAGCAGACATCATAAGAAGTCTTTTGGTGAAAACCCCATTTTGATATGGCTATCCATTGATCAGGAGTGGCAATTCTCACAGTAGTTCAGAAGAAGCAAACATGTGCTACTGAATGGACAGACAACAAATTATCCCATAACCATTTCTAGTCAATACCTGATGGAGCTAAAAATGACAAAATAAAACAAGACTCTAAAATATCTTTAAAATGAGATTTATTCAAATTAATGATGTTAAACTTGCTGAATGCAATACATCTGGTGAAAATGTAAGATACAGCACTTTATATTGTCAATACCAACACATTTCCTGTGTATATTTCCCATCAGTAGTACACATTTGTCCTTCATTTCTCCTTACTTCCTGATTACATGATTCTGAACACAAACACTTTATATCTTCTTGAAGACTTTATTTGCATTTTTAATCGTCTATGTAAACTGATTTTTTTCTTGTGAAAGGCAGCATAACTGAATACATGTACAGCTTCTATTAAATTAGCAGTTGAATTTTGTTGTTGATTAATCCAAATTGATTACTATTTGTAAAGACAACAAAGAGCCATGCTTCATTAATTATTTCCCATAACATTTTTAATTTTCCAGGGTTACTAAACACATGAACTAATTGTGTCACATGCCTATCACTGTGGAAATATGTAATTTATATACAGCTTATCTATCCAAATGTGGCTGTAATGATAATTTTGTAACAAATAATAATAATAGAAAAGTTGACATTCTGCTGAAAAGAAAAAACAAAAATAACATGAAAGAACAATATTAAATACACACAATTTTTATTTGTACTGCATTAGGTGACTTAGACTATGTAACTAATGAAGTCCATAACTAAGGCAAAACATGCTGATGTATAGCAACAGCGGATCACAGTACACCAAATACTAGGTGCCACCTTAACAGGTCACCTTCACTCCTCGATAGTAAATCTTTGTCAGTCAACAAATATATTGAAATTGAGATAAAACTTTTGTATATGTGATTTCTTCAGGAAATTTTGCAAAACAGGTATCCTACTGCCAACATCTGCAAAGTTTTTCTTTGAATGATGTTTGTATTTCCTCCAGATCAATAGAAGAAAGTAAATCCTGTTGAGACTAATGTTGCTAATGCCAGCACAAAATAGCCAGTTGCATGGGAATCTTTCAGTTCAAAGCCCTTGGCCCAATCATAAGCCTGAAAAAGACAAACAAAACAATCATTAAATACATGTCAATGCTAATAAATCATTCACACATGGAGATGGAATTTCTGAACATTCAAGAAATTGTTCTTTGCGATGTGTTCTGAAAAATTCAGAATCTACTTGTTTTACCACTTTCCCACTTGCATACAACATGTTCAACCATATTTGGGCTTTGTGTGCCTTATCCAAATAATACATTCATATTATTAATAATAATGAGGACTTTGTTAAGTGCCTAATCTTTAGAAGCTCTAAGTATTTTACAACATCTATATCGATATGACTACAAAAAACTAACAAACAAAACAAACACCATGAAATTAGAAAACATTAAAAAAATGCTGAAAATATTTAAGGTAGGAAACATTTTTAGATCTTTAAGTTTATTCTTGCAGTCAAAAAAGGTGAGTTTTAAGAGCACTCTTAAAAGGGATCTTTTGCAGTGAGAAAGGGAAATTTAATTTAGTTTCTACTGATGGCTGGCAACTCAGTTTGTATTTGGTTAAGTGTAACGCTCACAGCCAGTCAATCAACAGTCATTATAACCTCAAGCAAGGTAGATTGTGACACATCGACTTACATGTTGGTTGCTGAGACAATAAGTAGCCGATTACAACCAATTGTCACTGCAGAGATGAGACTTTCCATGAAGGTTATTATGATTATTATTATTATTATTTTATTGTTCTAATCTTCAATAGCCTCGTCATGGTATTTTTGGATGTCTTTTATTTACTTACCATCATGCCACATGCTGGCCATAGATTTCAATATGTTTTTACATCGTTGATGAAAGAAAAAGTGCTGCTTTCTTAAGTCAATCTGGCTTAAGTATTAACCATAGTAGTTTCTTCAGGCTGTCTCAAAACCATATCAAAAGTTCTCTGACCAGGTCATTATCCTTGATTACTATTACAAGTTCCTTGTGTGTGATTTTGGATTCAAGTGATACCAATATTATTATTATTATTATTATTATTATTATTATTAACTTTCAAACTTACCAGATGCCTGATGCCATTAAGATAATGGTATGTAGCTGTGAAAGAGATGAGAAACTTGAAAGTCCCAATGATAAGAGGCCCCACATGGAGCTCCTTCACCATGTTTAGATATGTGGCATAGTCCCCAGGCAGGGCCAGAAGGGTTATTGACACACCAGATATTGCTGAAAGGAGATCATTTTATCATCACAATTAAACAAGTTCATTTATTTACTGATATCATTTTAAATGCTTTTAGAAAAAACGGCATTTGTTTTCCTGTACTCAATTTTATGGATCAATGAGGATTTCTTTTTTCTTCTTCGAATAATGATCAAGCTTTTTAAATGCATTGTTCATGGCTACAAAATCCCAAAAGATTTGGCACTGCATAAATGACAGTAAATATACAGTGCCTGCTTTCTTTCTATTTATCACACAAGTCACTAATATTATATCTCATTAACCCATCTCATTCCCTCCGATGTATATATAACTAATACAGTGTCATATTTGTAATCAATGTTCCAGTTTTTCAAAAATCGAGTATCCAAATATTACTTAATCTGTACCACTTCACTAATGCAACAATCAGAAAATGCGAGCTAACTGAGGATTTTGGTTTAGATTTCAAGCTTTTGCATCTTATAAATTTCCTAGGACATGCAGCAAAACTCCTCAAAGTATGTAAATTCAACAAAATATACTTGTATAATTCTAAAACAAAAACAAAAAGTTTTAGCCTTGATTCCATTACAATGATATCTATTGATTAGCATCTAGTCTAACATTGTGACATTACATGTAGCTATTGATTATACACAGTGGATAAGGACAAAACTATTATATACTAAAGGGAAAGCATGTTAATCAATATATATAATCATTTATTTGCAAATACAGAAATATTTTTGCAATAGTCTTCTTTATTTACTACATAAAATCAGTCAACATGTTTTCTCTGATTAATTTTTGATAGGATGGATGAGTAGAGATATGTCACATATCCCGAGTATCTCCCCAAAATGGAATGCATGTCCCACATACATTCTCAAGGCTAATTGTTCATGAATCTTGCATGGTCCAGAAATGCCAACTTGGACATGTGCATAAATCTGGTCTCCAGTTATAAACAAAATAAAACACCATTAAAAAAAGCTTATACCATGTAATATTTTATTAATTAAAAAAAAATAATAAAAATTACAAATGAAAATAATGGAAAAGTACTTTAATTATTTCCTTTGTATTTCCAACTTCCTGGCTTATAGAATGTTATAATAGTAACTGGTAAAAATCAATGTTATAACAGTAACTGGTAAAAACCAATGTTATAATAGTAACTGGTAAAAATCAATGTTATAACAGTAACTGGTAAAAATCAATGTTATAACAGTAACTGGTAAAAATCAATGTTATAACAGTAACTGGTAAAAATCAATGTTATAACAGTAACTGGTAAAAATCAATGTTATAACATTAACTGGTAAAAATCAATGTTAGCATCAATGGATTTTTCAAACTGAATGTTTCTCCACTTGCCTATTACATATCACTTACACTGTTTTACTCCACACATATTTGACAGAAAATTCAGAAGGGATTTTCTCTATTCTAGAATTCTTGTTAGAACTTTTTTTGTTATGTAGCTCTGGTAAATATACAAGCAGTTAAATTATGAAACTCCAACAGATTGCAATTTACTACATATTAAAATTAAAAAATATATATGTAATGAGAAAAGTCTTTATTAAACAATGCAAATTTATCTTTCCGTATCAGAGGCGTAGCTAGGTGGGGGCAGGGGAGTACATATGTCCCCGGGCGCCAAGGTACAGAGGCGCCAAAATGAGGCTTACAACGTTACATTATAATAAGTAAACAAGGGTAATAAATCGGTCACAAGATCGCTGGGGCACCAATTTTATAGTTCGTCCCGGGCGCAAAATATCATCACTACGCCTCTGTTCTGTATAGCCAAAATTATAGTATCTGCCAGAATGGCACCCTCAAAAATTTAGTACGAGTCAATTCCATTCTTCTCCGTATGCAATTGACAAACTTCACCTTAATTGGTGTTGCTACTACACCTGCATGTAACTGACAGGAAAATGAATGGGAAGCACTTCAGCTTACTGACCTAGAGATAATTTTTTCATAGTAATTTGTGATACATTGCTTTAACTTAAATGGTAGGGAAAAGACAGCCTAAAAAAACAAAAGTGTGTTGCAATAATGAGATAGTGGGAACAATTGGTGAATGACTAAGGCCAGTAAGATACTAGTTACAACCACTTGCACTTTCCAGCTCTTATGAGAATACAGCATAATAATAATCCATAACAATAATCCTCATCTGCGTACCAACAGAAAGGTGCAATAGACAAAATAGTGATCACTGAAGAAAGGATAAGGCACTGCATCTTTCAATATTGTTAGCTGGGGTTATGTTACTTGATTTTGTAGTAGACAGGACATAGCATCAAGACAAATTTAAATAGTTGGTAGAAAATACTGTGTACTTACTCAGTGCCATGGCTATTCCTGTGGTTCTGTGACAAAGAGACAGCATCATCACTAGGGGTGGCCTAAACAACATTGAATAGGTAAATCATTAATAAGACAACAATTTACTGATAAAACACAACTCTCCATGCCAACAGAAGCTCATCTGTGGTAACTTATAATATACAGATAGGTCTGAACAAAAACACCCATGAAATAAAGTCACAGTAACTTAACTTTTAGTTTGCTCAAGTTACTCCTTGAGACATATCTTCATATCAAGTGTAAGTGAAATAGGGTCACAGATACCAAGTAAATAAGAAACAAATAGCTGAAAATAATGTCACTCAGGTCTGAAACATAGGTCACAGTTACATAGTTTTGGTAAAGTTGATTCTCCGTATGATGCATCCACATACTGATTTTCATTACTGTGAGTATAGCCAGATCAAAGATATTAAAGTTGTAACAAAAGAAAAGTTGCAAATCAGTAAAGCATGAAGATTGGGTTATGTGCACCTTATTTTGGGTATGCAGGAAGTAGGATCAAAGATATTGTAGGCATAATAAATGAACAGCTAAGGATACACCAGTAAAGTATAAAAATGTTGTTGTAGTGACCTAGTTTTATTATGGTTAAGTTATATTTTTGTAATTAATCCTAATATCAAGTTTCATTCGTACAAGTTCAACAAGATTTAAGATTGTGACAGTGTGATGAAATAGTTGGAAACACAAGTCATTGAAGAGTAAAAATGGTATAATAATGAGAAAGTTTCTGCACTGTTCACTGTTTTGTTTTTACACATACATACTACATTTCACTGGTGTAGGCTAAAATATTTTACATTTAAGTATTCTTCAATATCTTGCCAAATTATTAAATCAACAACTTCATTATTTTGGCACTGCAGTACTTCAAGCAACTGGTTGTATAAAAACATGTTACAGTGGAGTAACAATGTATCGACTAATAATTACTTAACATCCAATATGACTTTATGTAATGTAAAAAATGTCAGATTTTTACAAATGCTATTAAGCAGAGAGAGTTATCTCTCTTGATCAAAGCAATTCCCAAGCTCCACCAATCCATCCTGTTATTAATCAACTGTTCCTTCTTAGAAACACACTGAAAGCTATGATCATCTAAAAATGTTATAATGTAGAGCACAATTAAATCTTCAAAGCTTTCATGCTATTTTAGGGAAACTGTCAGTATCAAGCCAAATGTTTTATTTATTTATAATATGTGGTCAATATATAAAACAAAAACTTGAATTTTAGACAAAATAATATTTTTGAAAGTTTGAACAAGAATATACACATAATAACTATAATGTGCTCACTTGAAGATCCTAAGGTGAGGGGATAGGGGTCTCTTGAGTTTCCTATTTTTAGCCCAGAATTCTGCCATCTCCTGGTAGGCTGTGTTGGTGGCCATGGGAACACTGTAAAATATACATTATACAACATAGAAAACTGGAGGTAATTTCAATATATTTGTGAAATAAATAAAAGTCATCAAGATATACAACAACAAAAAAAGAAGCTATCAGCCATAGGAAATCCACATGATTAGTAAACTGCAAAGTGTCCAAGTGGAGATTCCCAAAAAATAGTCTCCAACAGCAAGTGGTTATCACATGCCATAGGTAACCTATACACTAGGTTTAGCTGGAGATAATTATGGACAGGTATACTGATAAATGGACAGATGGAGGGACTCTTAATCACCCTGATAAAGTATGGAAATGACAAATTCTTACTTTTTCAAAACCAAATAATCAGTGGAACAGGTAACTTGAAAAAAATGTGATTCTAAAACATGAAGCAGTCAGTAATTCAACAGGCTGAAATGGGACATTCACTTGACTGGAAACAGTTATTGCATCCACATGCATGTCATGAGAGACTGTTGGATGGAGAAAGAGTAAAAGATGCTTATGGCCTAACCAGAAATTGCCTCGGACATTGCTTCGGCCAAATATCTGGTTTTTTGGTACTATTCGGAAGAATTCGCCTCGGCAAATAATACATGCACAAATGGTTACAAGTAAAATAATTCAATAAATATCAAACTTTTTAAAAAAAAATTTAAAAAAATACATAGTAATTTTAATTTTTTTAAAGAAATCATCTTACTGGCGATATATATGGTACACGAAAAGTTTAAGCTTCGCATACGATAATGAAACAAATGGTACTCTCCGGAGTCGCACATACTACTCGGTTCATACCCGAATCTGGCAAATAGTACAGCCAAATACTCGGATTCGGTACTTGGCGAAAATTATCTACTCGGTTAGGCCCTAGAGATACTCACCAGCGGTTCATCATGACTAGCTGTTTTCCCACAAGGCTCTGCCTCCCTAATGTCCTGAAATTGGAAATGGATCTGAAGACAGAATCTTTCTAAACATTTTAATCTATAAGTTCAAATAGATGCATAAAAAAAACTCTTCAGAATCAAGATTAAGAAAACATTCAGATCTAAAGTAGTACATGTTATCTTCAAGAGAATAATATTTGTCTAATAACTTAATTCTGTTACACTAAAACTTTCCAGAACTGGAAGACCTCATAACAAACTTTAAATTTCTGTTCTGAAATGTTTTCGTCTTACTGAGGTTTACATTTTACCTAAAAATGAAATGATAATACAGTCCCTCTTGTAAACTTGCAAATGCTGATATGTTTTTAAAAAACACCAATATCTAATCAATTTGTTATAGATAAGTGAGAATTTTGGATTTTACTGATATGTGTTTGTGTTGGGCTTTACAATATTCTCAAAAGAAAGAATGAAGACCCTTGCCTGGCAACTTGCTCCAATTAAATTATTGTGTTTACAGACTCATTTTACAGGCACTTAAAAACTAAAATTATGGAACAGAAAATTTATGTCAGTTTTCAATTTAAAGTTTACTTTGCTAATGAGAATTGAAACAAAGGAAACAAACTTTGGGACTAGAAACATGATTCGGTTTCAAGGAGAATTTTGTTTACTAAGGTTTTGGTCTCAAGAGATTTCACAGTACATTAAATGTTTACATATTTTGCAACTTATATTTTCAAATTAACAATGTATCCATACAACACTAATGCCCTTGCCAATACAATGCAATTGAAAGGAAAATTTCCAAGTCAAACAGGAGAAAGGACTTAAATTTTGTTAAAAAATGATTTCAGTTTTCTCAATGTCAAGACTGATAACAAAATTTGATTCAGATTCCTGAAGTCCTTCACAAGTTATTGAGTGCTACCAAAAGTCCTAATGGATGGGACATGATATGACAGGATCAACATAGAGGGGTAACACTGTATGCACTGTCCATCAACAGGAATGGGGCATAAACAAAAAAAACTACTTTTTTACTGGAACATGATGCTGATGCCTCTTCTATTCCTGACATTAGAATACAATCTGCCAAAAGTTGTGCTGTCTCTGGCAATGCAAATATTCACCTCGTCGTCAATAGTGATGCTCTGTGACTGTGTTGCCAAGATTGGGGAAGCAGTTCACTGTTGAGTTTTTGACCATTGACGGTGATGTAGGGCTTTCCAGGGGTCGGCTGATGCAGAACTTCAGTCTTCTTGATCTGATGGTGAGACCGACGCTTGTGTAGGAGCTGAAGAACTTGTCAATGTTGCATTGCAGGTCAGCTTCTGAGCCAGCAGTGATGGCGCAGTCATCAGCAAAAAATAAATCTCTGATGATGTCTGTCATAACCTTGGTTTTTCCCAACGAATCTGATTGGATATGTTTTCCAATTTGTTTCAACACTTTATAGTCACCAAACACAGGACAAAAGAGGTGAGAAAACTTATTACCTGGACTTGTCAAAAACCTATCACTGAGTTATTACCCAAGGGTTTGTAATTTGGTGTCGTATCTGTACATCAGACCACATGGTTCATGTTGTGGTGTTTCAGCACAAGAAACATTAAAAACAACTGGGTGAAACCATGGTCCAATTTTTAAAAATAAATAAAGATACCAGCAACAAGAAACTTGTAATTGTCCTCCTTTTGGGGACCAGACCCACTTAAAAAAAACATCAAAACAAAGTTGACTTTATATGTAAATGCCTATTAATTTATACTACCCTATACTGTTACAATTAGACCCGACATTCTCTTTTCCTGGACAAGTTTAGTACTTGGAAATAGTCCATAGTGCAAAATAAGTTTCGTCTGAAAGTCTTTGACAGCAGTTAAGCCTAATGTGCAAAACATTCAATAATTAGGTTGAATAGACTTTGGTTAAGCTAAATTAGCATTAAATTTCAGAACAATGATTAACATTTAAGACGAAAAAATGCAAAAAATGGAACTAAATAGCCACAGTAATATACACAAAAGACAAGCAGTATATTAGAGCTGTACCGATTAATCGCCCGTACTCATAATCGGGCCGATTATTAGCACAATTGGTATAATAGGTATCGGCAGAAATAATTGGTGCCGATGTAAATTTTTAAAAAAAATCCAAAATATAAATTCAATCATAACATTCATCGTGACATAGCTTTGAACTTTAAATCAGAATTAAATATTAAATTCCTACCCGTTTATATTGACATCACTTATATTGACAAGCCGTCTATGTCAACAAAAAAACAAAGTCCCCGTCCCTTGGTCTACTGTTACTACCAATTTTACGTAGATGTCGACAGAAGCCCTTGGTCCCAGCTTGAACAAATCCTTTGTTTTCTAATCATTTATGCTGACAAGCTGCCAGTTCCAACCCATACTTTGTTCAACAATTAGTTGATCTTGCCACCAGTACAAGTACATCAATTGGTCATTCTACCTCAAAATCAGTCATATCACACATTTTCTCACCACTCTGCAGCTAATTAAGTCTTTGATCCTGCCGCCTATCTTGTGGGTCATGTTCTTCAGATGTACTTTTATAAAGACAACATGTACATCTGTGGGTCTTTCAGCCACTGAATTTTCTGATTGTAAACAGCTAAAATAATCAATTGATCAACAAGTGGTTGGTTCAGTCACTTTAATGTTCGTAATATCATCCGATACAAAAGTATTTGTGGAGAATACATGTACTGTTGACAGCTTTTCATTTCCATGTGAATAACACTATCCCTTTGTTAGCCTCAACAAGATGGAAAGAGACTTAACAAAATCAAGGCGAATTTAAGTACATGTACATGAAGCATGTAAATAAAAGCTATCCAACCATGTGCTAATGCTGACATTAAATATAGTACTGTTTTTCATATCAGGATGTGATCGGTGCAATATTTTATTGTGGATTTTATTACACAAAGGTAACCAGAATGTAATTTGTCAATATACAAGTGTATTTCACACTGATTCTCTCTTCATGTACTCAACATTTCCATTTGTTCTCAAAGTGTAAATGCTACTCACTGACGAGGGGTCACTCTTTGCAGACAAATATTAACTATTCTCATTTAAATCAATGATAGTACTTTATAACAGTTTAATAACTGTCGGGTCACCAAAAGTTATTTTTTTAACTTGCCTATGTCTTAGGACACGGAAAAATTATTGGTTAATGTCACAAGATTTACATCCGTTACAGTAGTTAACAAAAAGACCTAAAAAAAACGGTCAAGGTTAGACATTGGTCCGCGGATAAGCCAACTGCCCCCCCCCCCCCATTCCAGGCCTTTTTTTAACCCTAAATTATTCAGCTTATACGCGAGTATATATACTGTGATAATGAAATAATCGGTGTCATAATCGGTATCGGCAATTTTAATAATCGGCTATACGCGGTATCCGCATAATCGGCAAAAAGTGACATCGGTACAGCTCTAGACTACAGTATATTAGTCATTTTGTTTAACTCTTAATTCAGTTACCTTATTTTGTTGATAAACATTTGCAAACATTAGGGGAAAATTTAAAATAAAATAAAAACAGGCACATTTCTGAGTTCAGAAAAGCATTTCTAGTATTTGACATTACACGGACCAGATATATACCATTAACAATGTCAAGGACAGTCAAACCAGAGTCGAATACAAGGTCAGAACGTCAAACTCTTTTGCTTCTATCACTATGCTAATGCACATCTCAAATAGTTCTCAAATAACGACTTAAATTAGATCTATTTTTATAAATTACCATACCGAAGCGACAAGCCTAATCAATTTTGAAAACAAAAATAATACTCATGCCCAAGTATACTGACCTCAACAGCGCTGCCATCTTGAAATATTACGGCACTTTCTATGCCGAACACTGAGCATACTTTACGTTAAGTAACGGAATGACCTAACAAAAAGTCTGAAAGCAGGCAATTAATTGAAATCAGAAGTATAAAAACCGATATGAAAAAAAAGTGGAAGCAATAATTCCAGTACCTAACTAAAATAACAAAGGGTTGCAATCAATATATAAAACTAATAAAGTTATCAAAATCAGTATAAGAAACAGTATTGAAAATACTGTTTGCTTTGGTTTTATTATTTCAATTATTTTTTTTATTTCTTTATGGGGGAGGGGGGACACAAAAGTGTATAACAGATAATGCAAGCAGTGACAATGTAGTGGATCCATGAGTTCATATTTATGTAACAGTGTGGTACATCAGTTTGAAAATGCAAATCAAGAGAGCTAATAGCTGACTTTTCCATTAGCATCTAAAAAGAACATCCTGATCTGGGTCTGTACAGTTTGCAGTTGGACTCCTTTCTGTCAGACTTGTTTTACATTTTCACATAATTTCATATTTGATGCTGAAAATTGACTATCAATATTGCCTACACTTTTTCAGCATTGATGTTTACATCCATATATTTTATAAAAGTGATCCAATTTTCAAAATGGTCTAGTGAATCTTCTGACATGTGTGTCGTCTGCATACTGACTTGTGTATTTTCAATTTTTATTCACACATTTTCTTTGTATGTTTTAAGTTTGTTAAATTATTTTTCCTAAACTTTCTGCACATAATAGAAATAAACTGTGTGAAATTGAATCCCCTTCTTACAGCCTATGTGGAATTTTAAAAACGTTTGAAAAAAAAATCATTTTGTAAAACACAGGACTCTGCTTTGATAGTATCAAACAATTTAACCTACTGATGGATAAAATTTCCAAAATTGAATTAAACTAAACATTTTTCTAAATTGTCAAGAGACAATATCAGAAGCTTTTTCAAAGTCAATAGTGTAGTTATACTTAGACTGGAAAGTCCTTGTTTTTTTCTTCCAAATAAAATATCAAAGAAAATTCTAATCTCTTGTCAATAATTTTACCATTTATGTTGCCTTTTTGATATTCATGTACACAGTCATTTTTAACTTTCTTTGATATATTTGGTAAACAAAGTTATTCCAATTTATATATCATAATTTAAAACAGATATAGGCATCCAGTGTTTCAAAGCAATCCAAATTTGTCTGGTTTAGCAAATGCAGATGGCAACACATTTAGTTATCAAATATGAACCCTTTCTTTATCAGTCATTTATTGGTCGTAAAATAATCAGTCATAAATATCTCAACCCCAAAATTGTAAAAGTTCAACAGTCAAGTCACCCAGTCAAGGTGCCTTGGAATGTTTTATACTTTTGATGGCTGTATAGAGCTCTTCATGTAATATTTCACCTTCCAACTGCAGGCCGAGTGGTCTAAAGCGCTGTCCATTATGGACCACTGCCATCTCACCTCTGTCTGCGTGTGTTCGAGTCTACGATTCGGCAAATGTAGTTATGTGAGAAAGCTTACCAGTAACTTCTCGTGGGTCGGTGGTTCTTTCCGGCGGTTGTCCGGATTCTTCCTCCAACATTAATACTGGCCGCCATGTATAGCCTATATTGTGCTGAAAAATGGTATTAAACCATCAAAATCAAAACAAAACCTTATAACTGCTAGGTTATTTTATCATTTAATTTTTTTCTGGATATTTACTTATTACACATTCAAGTGGAATATTATCCAGTTTTATATTTCTTCAGTGTTTGAAACTTCATCACAGTTCATTCTTTAAGATCTTATCATCATTTCCTTA
This sequence comes from Unio delphinus, assembly GCA_029339505.1. Lineage (NCBI taxonomy): Eukaryota > Metazoa > Mollusca > Bivalvia > Unionida > Unionidae > Unio > Unio delphinus. Next base: position 2,794,178 of record JAQISU010000122.1, on the reverse strand, counting down.
ACTTTAGATTTTGAAATGAAAACCCATCAATAGTGTTTTAAGCATTATCTTGTTTTCATCTTTTAAAGTTGATTTGATGAAGCTAACATTATCTGTGTGAAAACTATTTAATTTCTTGTTCATGTAATTTCTGTTTTAAAAATAATTTCAGAAGGATTACTTCATTATACTTTTACAATGAATATGTATCAAAAGTAATGTATAAGGTCATGAGATAAAGAAAATAACCACATCTTCCATGCTGTTTCAGATTCTTGTCTTCTACCTGTCTGGAACTTCACTTTCATCAGAGTTTCTCCAAATATCAATACATGTACAATCTTTTGCTTCTGTGCAGTTCAAAACAGTCTTCCTGTTTGTTGACACTCACATAATGTTTTAATCAAAAGCATGGTTAAATAATACATTCTAATCACCGACAATTATACATTATTTTATCTATCATTTTCAAAATCATCTATTTTCATTTTAACACTCTTTAAAAATTAGGACTGCTATTGTCTGGGTCATTTTTTTAAAAATCCTATTGGGACATTGTATGGGTCCTAATGTGACATTGTATGGGTCTTAATGTGACATTGTATGGGTCTCAGTGTGACATTGTATGGGTCTCAATGTGACATTGTATGGGTCCTAATGTGCCATTATTTGGGTGGCAGGGTTTTGACAAACCATTTTCAGACAAATTCTTAAGGTGGCAGGTAACAGTTTCATAAACTGACCCATGGCAAATTTCTTCACTTTAGGCTATGGTAGAAGAACTAGCCTCTCATAGCAGTAAACACATTGAGTTTGGGGGAAGTAGCATATCTAAAAATATGGCCCCAGTTGACAACTATTTTCAATTGCACAGCCTTTCCAGTACACACTGTTTTGCAGAATTATCTTCTAGGAAACGAGCTTGTGTTTGCACTGTGAGCATCACATGGAGTAAAAAATGACCTCGAGACAGGAAAATTGTAGGTATAAATTTGGGGCTGGGGTGCATAAACTTCTTCTGTTATGAACTGCCATTGACTTCTCTGGTCAAATGGATGATATTTTTATGCTTTGTTTTAATATAGATATCTAAAAATATGGATCTTTATGAGCTTACTTTTGTATTTGATTTTTTTTATGATGGCTAGGTAGCTGATTGCTGCATTCAATTTGTACATAAAAACTGCCCTTGCCCCCTTGGGTCATATTCAGACATTTATTGGGTCTTATTGGGCCATTGTTTGTTATTGTGTCACTGATTTGGGTCCTATAAAGTTATTGTTTGAATCCTATTTTAATCAATGTTTGGGTCCTAATCAGCCATTGTTTAGGTCCTACTGGGTCATTGTTTAGGTCCTACTGGGTCATTGTTTAGGTCCTACTGGGTCATTGTTTAGGTCCTACTGGGTCATTGTTTAGATCCTACTGGTACATTCTTTAGGTCATAATGTGTCATTGTTTAGGTCCTATAAGGTTAATGTTTGGATCTTATTTGGGTCAATGTTTGGGTCCTACTCAGCCATTGTTTAGGTCCTACTGGGTCATTGTTTGGGTCCTATTGGGTTCATTGTTTGGGTCCTAGTGAGTCACTGAATTTGGATCATTGGTTTGGGTCCTATTGGATCATTGTTTGGGTCATATTGATTAATTGATTTGGTCCTATTTGGTTCATTGTTTGTGTCCTGTTGGGCCATTAATTTGGGTTATATTGGGCCATTGTTTAGGCCCTATTGAGTCATTGTGTCCTATTTGGTCATTGTTTGGGTCCTATTTTGTTCATTGTTCGAGTCCTGTTGGGTCATTGATGTAGGTCCTATTGGGTAATGTTTTTGTTCCTACCGGGTCATTTTTTTGGTTCTATTGGGTCATTGTCTGGGTTCTATTGGGTCATTGTTTGGATCCTAATGGGTTATTGTTTGGGTTCTATTGGGTCATTGTTTGGGTTCTATTGGGTCATTGTTTGGGTTCTATTGGGTCATTGTTTGGATCCTAATGGGTTATTGTTTGGGTTCTATTGGGTCATTGTTTGGATCCTAATGGGTTATTGTTTGGGTTCTATTGGGTCATTGTTTGGGTTCTATTGGGTCATTGTTTGAGTTCTATTGGGTCATTGTTTGGGTTCTATTGGGTCATTGTTTGGATCCTAATGGGTTATTGTTTGGGTTCTATTGGGTCATTGTTTGGGTTCTATTGGGTCATTGTTTGGGTTCTATTAGGTCATTGTTTGGGTTCTATTAGGTCATTGTTTGGGTTCTATTGGGTCATTGTTTGGGTTCTATTAGGTCATTGTTTGGTTCTATTGGGTCATTGTTTGGATCCTAATGGGTTATTGTTTGGGCTATATAATGCGACTAATGTAACTTCTGTACTATTATTCAGAATACTATAGTTATGCTGGGAATCTATTTTGGATCTGAGCATTGCAGTACGTTTTGTAAATGGATTTCATAGCTTGTGGATATTCACTAACAGGTAACATTATGGGCACGGAGCCCATGTTTGGATCAATAATCTGATCGATGGACAAACCATTGCTTCCACAAGTTAGACAAATAATTTTAAATAGTTAAAAATAATATAATCAAACAAATTTTCTTTCAACTATGGGAACCTTGATTATATTTACAGTAAATGAGAATAACATCAACACTAATGAAGTAAAATAAAATGAGAGAATAAAATTAACAATACATATAAAAATTCATAAATTGTCAAATGTTCCACAAAATATAAATGTGCATTTTTGAAGTTCTTTTCTTTGCAAATCTCTCAACATGGAATTTACAAGACATATTAAATTTTTTAACAGAGCAACTTTGTTGTCTTGGAATTTATCATTGGGGATGGATCGAAATGATGGAAATATTTGTCTGGACTCCTGGAAGCAAATAATGGGAGCTGGCCACAGCCAGACAAATGTCATGATCTTGGAACGAAAAATAAGAGTTATGTCCCTTGAATAATGTGGCATCACCTGATGACAGGTAGCCAGGCAAGTACCTTATGGTGTGGGTAAATTCACCAATGCTAAATGTAGGCCAGTCTCATTTTTAATGAATAATTTGGTGAGTGAATATCTCTCCTTGGTTCTTTCTCTACAACTAGCATGTCATTATCATGTCTTCAAACATTTTGAGCACATGTGAATTGTATGCACAACACAAAGATGCATGGTGTATGTTTTTCTTGTAAACTCTTCATTCCAAAAAAAAGATAACTCAACCAACCAATATGATTAAAACCCTAACCAAATTATAGCATGTTCCTTGAGTAATTTGTAGCATGACTTCAGGAACATGTAAATGGGTAAATAAAATTGCTGCAAGTGAAGGATTTTATGGGGACACATATTGTTGTGATTATATGGTCTGAATAAAATTGGCCAATATGGGTCTGTACAATTAGTAGCTGGATTAACTTATATGCAAGCTCATGGTTAGTGAAATTTAGTAGTTACCGGTACACACAAACTTGCATAGATTGTCTTAATATACAGGAAAGAAATATATAGGTTGAGTGACTGAAAGAATGCGAGAGAACTGCAAAGGTAAAAAAATTAAAGCCTTCTAATAGATGGACGCATGGACAAGATAGATAAGATAGATTAGATAGATAGATATAGAGAGAGAAAGAGAGAGAGAGAGAGAGAGAGAGAGAGAGAGAGAGAGAGAGAGAGAGAGAGAGAGAGAGAGAGAGAGAGAGAGAGACAGACAGACAGACATACAGATAGATAGATAGACAGATAGATAGATAGATAGATAGATAGATAGATAGATAGATAGATAGATAGATAGATAGATAGGTAGGTAGGTAGGTAGGTAGGTAGATAGATAGATAGATAGACAGATAGGTAGGTATATAGATAGACAGACAGACAGATAGAGAGATAGATTGATAGACAGACAGATAGATAATCGATAGATACATAAATATATAGAAAGATAGATAGATACATTGTATTAGAATTATTTGTTGTATTCTATGTAAATATAAATGCAAAACATGACAAGTCCCTTTCACACTTGATGCAGGTTATGTTACTATCTGGTGCTATAAAAACAGCCCTCAAAAGAATTATTTTTTTTCTTTTGGCTGACTATAGATAAATAAATTTGACAATTTTCATTTTTATGTCCATAGACTTGAACCATTATCTTGTGATCACTGATTCAACTGGCTGCTGCCCTAACTCAAATGTAATGCAACTATTTAGTTAACACAAACTGGGTATAAGCTGAGAAAAATGGAACCCAAAAGTGAAATATTTAACTCCTATGACCTTGACCTTCAGCTAAAGAATGAATAAGAAGTTGCCTCCACCCTGCTGTAGATTAGTATGAATCTTAATGAAATTTGATTCCTTAAATCAGATTTTTTGAGTGGAAATGAAATTAATTAATGATGGCTCCACTAACCTTGATAAATCACCTATTAGCCTCAGAATCAATAGGGTTGCAACATCTGCCAATGCAGAAAGAAAGATCATATCATCAGCTCCAGTGACCCAGATCTTGGACCCGGCTGTGACAAAAATGAAAGACTTTTGCCTCTACACATGCACAAGTCGCAAACATGTAAGAGGTTTGAGAAGGAATAAAAAAATTTTAAAAAAAAGACTACATTAAACTCATATAATATTGTGGAAATGACCTTGACATTGCTATTGGTATATCTGGTTGTTGGGGATATGAAAGGTGGCACTCTACAGTTTCATATTTTGCATGGAGTTAGAATTTTAAAGAAAAATAATTTCCCAGGATTTCTTCACTGGTTATACTGGCTATATAATAAAGACTTTGTGTATCTTGGGTGTTGTTAGAAGAACTTATAAGTCCCTTTATTCTGATGTATGATTGATGGGTGTAATTTAGGTTCTAGAGTATACAGCTTTGGGTAACTTAAGATGTGCTCGTATAAAAAAAAGCTGCTAGTTCTGCATGGTCATTTTCACTTCCTGGACTTCAGAGGTAAATTGTAGAGAAACAATCTAATAACATTTTTTACTTTTCAGATATTTTGTAATTCGTTCATTAAACTTTCAAAACCTGCTATTGCCTACATCAGCAAATTTTAAATTTGTTTTCCCTATTTTAATAACTGCTAAAGTTAGTGTACTTTTTTGATTAATTTGGGTTCATTTGTCAAGCACATGGGAGCATCTATTTTGTTATACCATGTGCTTAGATCATGTACAATTTCTACAAGTACAGTATCCAAAGAAATGTCAGCCACATTACATCAAAGAGATATGCCAACATTATCTCCAATGTGCATGTTACAAATGCAAACAACTTCACCTTACATATGTCAGTCTCTGAAAAGTACATAATAACTGGTGAGTGTCCCCAAAGTGAGTAGGAGAGACAGCCATTTTGGTGATATATGACAAGGCAGAAATTAGGTGCAACCTAAGTCTGTATCAGAATTGCTTGACGAACTAGTTCTAGATTCATCAACTGTTAGAAATATTTTTCAGCACAATTATGCAAATAGATAAAACCAAACAGTGTGTGTCAACCAATTATGTGCAGCAACTTTTTGGTGAGAAAATAGGTAATATCTATATTCACTTGCAAGCTGGAGCCAACTACATGTACAAACATTGATCGTGATCTTGCAAACTGAAGAGTGCTCGAAATGAAAACAAAACAAATCTACACAGCATTTTTATTTATTACATTAAGCTACATCATCTCTCCCATAGATTATTGAGAATATATATAAATATATTAGACATCTTTAAATGCAAAATGTAAACATCTCTGGTTTTTACTCGAATCTTCTAAACCACAACAAAAGTATCCATATTTACAATTACCTTTCAAGTGGATTTCATCTTATTGCTTGTAATTTAGGAAAAACTAAAACAATTAAAATATATGTATGACTAAATATTTAAATAACTATTTTGAAGAGGTGTTAGCATCGGTACTGTTTCACATAAATTTACTATTTGATGTGTAGTTCTTGTAGTGATGAGGCCTAGGTCAATGGTCCAATATCACAGTCTGTGAGGTGCCAACAGTACTAAATGGAGCAGACTGCAAAGATTATCTGAGGGAATGAATTATATACCCTGCAAAAGGATGACAGACTGCATGGCAAAGTTAGGCATGCAAATAAAAAAACATCTACATGACATTTCAACCTTCAATAATTATTGACAAGACATGATTAATATGTACATGTACAATGTCGAATAATAATATAATTTCTTCAATTTATGTCATACTGGAAAACAAGAACATGAGGTCAAAGTGTGTATAAGTTAACTAACCTGGCCAACAATTACCCAAAACTTGAGACAATTAATCAAAACAATAGATAGTTTGTGTTCTGCAACTGTGGCTATAATAATGGTGGATAAGTACTGTTTGTAGAAAACTAAAATTCTTTATGCCAGGGTTTTTTCTTTAAAATTTGGTCACACATTGACAATTGGTTTCTGATAACATTTTACAAGGGTATTTCTATTTTTAGCAACAACGACAACTCGATATCATCTGTTTAAAATACCAAGATGCTGTCAAATTTGATTCAATTACATGGTTTTTTGAAAATGGTTTTTTAATTTTAGTAACAGCAGCACCATTTGATGGCACAAAAACATATGCAAAATTGAAAGACCTTAAAGACATGATCCTTTCTGTCAAAGTTGTTCAAATTCTGATTTTTGAGAAGTTATGAGCTTTTCTATTTTTAGTAATAGTAGCCATGATGGATCAGCATAACTTGCACACACTTCAATGGTAATTAAGCTGGTATACTTATTTCACAGCTGATCAAATTTTGTTCAGTGGTTTTTGAGAAGCAGTCATTCACTGGTATATTTATCAGTTGTGTCCACATCCTTTAATAGATTGATATTTGTAAAAGGCCTTTATGCCAGGATGTTCTATGCCACATTTGGCTTTTGAGAAATGGAAAATAGCAATTGTTGATGGAAGATGGCCATTGCACACAAAATGCAGTACCATATTTCACTCCAACTTGGTCATGAGAGCTTCAGTGTCCGACATATTTCAAAATCATACATTAGCCCAATAGGATTAGGTTATCAAAAAAAGAACCTGTAATCTGAAGTTTATTTGAGTAGTCCCAAAATGAGGTGCACATAACCCAATCTTCATGCTTTACTGATTTTCAACTTTCCTTTAGTTACAGCTTTAATATACAGCTCTGATGGCATAGTGGTTAGAGCATGTTCCACGGAAGATAGAGGTTGTGGCTTCAATCTCTGGCCAAATCATACCAAAGACTTACAAAAATGGTAGTAACAGCTGCCTCACTTGGGGATCAGCATTAAGAGGTTAGTGTTAGGACTGGTCAGCCTGGTGTCATGGCATGACTGGGTGGAACATCATGCTACATGTCTGCAGCATGATGCCCTAGTGCTATACATCACTATAGACTGCCTCACTACAGACATCGTAGTGCTATGACTAATTTTGTTTTTTAAAAATCCTAATCTCTCACACATACATTTCCTTTATGGAAAACTATTATTATATCTTCTTGCGAGTTAGGTTTTGAATATGTAGAACAAGTAATGTTAACAGGCCACACATACACTGCATTCTAGTAGCACTGAGCTGCACTACACAATATTTATCGGACCCTGCAAACAAAATGCATAACAAATGTTACGGTAACGATGCCAACCCATAAGAATGCTTATCATAAATGCTGGTGTCAATTGTCAGCCTTCCTGAAAGCCGTCGGTCTGTCGGACATGACCGACAAATTTTTACCCGGACCGACAGTTTGTTAGTTGGCATCGGACCGACTGTCCGGCAGTTTTCTCACTCTGCACCGCTCGAGTAGCCGTTAGTGAATCTAGTTTGTTAAACAGATTTTCATTGGTTACAAGCTTTTGAGCGATCCAATCGCTACGCCTGTTATAAACAGTTATGCAGCTCACCTGTCATCATGGCATCGTTTAAATATTGCGACGGAGCGAAACCAGGGAAAAAAAGAAAACTATCTTATGAAGAATTGAAAGAAAAGAAAAAGGATTATGAAAAACATAGGGTTGAAAGAACCTTTAATGATAAATGGAAAGAAAACAGAGACTGGTTAATATTTGATGAAATAAAGCAAGTTATGCAGCATGCCATGTGTCTCAGTTTCTACGGCGAGAAAGCGAGATCTGATGAAAATTTGCGAAACACAAATGCGTTTATCGTCGGATGTACAAATTTTAGAATGTCAACAATAAGTGATCATGAACATTCCAAGTCCCACAATAAAGCATCAGAGTTTGTTTCAGGCAGACAGAAAATTGCTCAGGAAAAACTAGGGTCAGAAGCCGGCAAAGCACTTAGGCAATTAAAGGCAGCTTATTAAGGTGATTAGTGCATTTGTTCAGAAATGCACACGCAGTAGCCAAAAATAATCGTCCACTATCAGATTATACATGGCTGTGTGAAATTGACAAAGCTAAACAGACATAGGCAGTACATATATTAATGACAAAGCAGCTGCAGATTTCATACACAGTATAGCACAGACAGAGAAGCAAAAACCTGTCAATCTTATAGAGTATAATCCATTCTTTTGCCTTTTTGATGGATGGGAATTACAGATATCTCAGGAGATGAACAGGAGACCATATACATAAGAACTGCAATGAAAGGTGTTGCTAAAGAAAGGTTCCTGAACATCACACTCCAAACTCAACAAAGTCTCTGGATCTCTTTGAGAATGTTATCCTCTGCTTTATTACATTACATTGTTCCTTTAAGATAATTATAGCCAAAAAATTGTAAATTGTTGTAAAACTGTGTCTGTTCTTTTTAGGATGCCTTAGAGCCATCAATGAGACTTTCACTGAAGTTGCAGAAACCAGAAATGACATTATCAGATAGTTTATGTTGGGTGGAGTCTACTATTGAGCTACTGTCAGAAAAAAAGAGAAGTATGTATAGCATATTTGGTGAAAGTGCTTCTGTAGAATGTGAATGTAGTGTTCTGTTTATAAACTGTCAGGTATTTGATCACCTTTACACATATAAAAATTTTAATTGCTGAAAATTGTCAGAAATTTAAGAATATTCCATAATCTGAAGTTTGCAGTCTGTCAAGAGTACCATTTGCATGAATATATTTTAGGACCTGAGAGGCTGTGAATCAGCTTGTTGTTTCTGGAAAATTTGAAGGAATTGCTTTGAAAGGGGCTACTCCAGCAAAGAAATATGCAGCTGAAATTTTGCAAGGTTTCTGTGATGCCATCAAGGAGAGATTCCAGACTGAAGCCAAAAATGTTGTAAATGCTACAAAAATTCTCAGTTGGCCTCTGGCGGGAAGCTCAGAATTTAAAGGTCTATTTTTGCTGCAGTTGAAAATTTCAACAGTTGACAATGTCTTGCACAGTTTGTATAGATGTTCAGTTTTGTTGTTACTTGCATGTGTTTGCCTTTTTACAGTTGGCAGTGTCTTGCACAGATGGTTTATAGCTGTTCAGTTTTGTTGTTTTTTTCATGTGTTTGCCTTTGATGCTGCTTTATTGGTTGACACCGTTGTGACAAAATTCAGTTTGTGTTTGCATTTTTGCTTGTTTTATTTTTGTTTCTGTTTCATTTTGTCACACAATTGAAAGATTTATGAACATTATCATGTTATGAAGAACTGCTCTACACTATCAGAACAACATGGTTCTTTTATGTTAACCACTTATTGAAATGGAGTGAAGGAATGTACAGGTATAAAATGTGTGGGTTCACATATGTAAGAACTGTTTTTTTTTCTTTTAAAGATTATGGAAATGAAAATGTGAAACTGGTTTACCACCATTTCCAAAAGAGCCTGTCACAAGTGGTTCCTGGCATTTCTGCAGACAGTTTGGTAAATGAACGGAACCTTCTAAAGCAATTGGTTAAAAGAAAGTAAGTAATGCTGTTCTAAGTATAATTAAGGTTTGTAATAACAATAATTCATCTTTATTGTTTTGAATCAAGGAAGCTGAGTTAAAAGAATAAGATGTGTTTTCTCATTTATTAGTTTATCAGACTTACAAAATATTTAGATCTTGAATTTTCCACTTTATCAATCAGTGTTTATTTATCTTTTACTCTCAGTGATAAAAGGTTTGTTTCAACTATTCCAGGTTTGATGATATTAAATCTCTTTCATGGAGTACTGTGTTCAGGCAGACTACAGATTTCAGCGAGATAATGCTGCTAATTGACCTGATGCTGACTGTACCATCAACCAGTGTAACCTGCGAGACAGCATTTCTCAGCTGAAGCTGTTAAAAACTTGTAGACGATCTCGTTTGGGAACTTCCCTATTGAGCGACCTGATGATGGTGAAGCTTGAATCCCCAGAAATTGCTAAATTCAACCCTGAAAGTGCTATTGACATTTGGCTGGTAAGCATTATTTGTGAAAACTATAAATTGCAAAGTACTAAAAGCAAATAAAAGTATGTAAAAATGTGCAGAATAATTGACATCATACAAACTGATGCAGTTTTCTTTTTAAAGGACAGGAAACCATCAAAGAAACACACATGTTGAATATTTTGTAAATTTGTGTTTGAACATTTAGTTTCTGGATTTGGATTAAATTTTGTGGCAGGTGCATTTGAAAAATGCTCATGTTCCTAATGGTTCTGTAAATTTCAACAATTTCAGGCAGAGTCTGTGATGGAAAGAAAACTTGCATACAAGAGAAAGAACAAGAAGGAAACAGTCTCAGAACCTCAAACATCACAGGAAGTTATCACACTGTCTGACACTGAAAAAGTCTTTGAGGCTACTGATGATTCCATCAGGGAACCAGTTGATACACAACCATCGACATCACATGTAACAGTTGTTGTTGAAACATCAGTTCCCTCTGGGTCTGTCATGGAAGACCAAGACTTAACCCAGCCTCAAATTGCCAAAGTGACTGAAACGGTTTCAGCTATTGATAGTGTATATATGTCACTCGAGATGGAAATAAATAAGCTATGCGATGATGATGATATTAACTTGGACATTGAGGAAGAATGTTTAGACTATCAAGATGAACTTGACAATTTGATAAACTGATCATGTTTACAACAGACTATCAGTGAATTTGACTTAACTTTACTTGATTAACATGTATTATTTACACTTAGAAAATAGAAAACAAAACACGTTACAAAATACCTTAATTTTGTTATATATTGTTGGTCTGACAGATTTTCAGGATTTGTCAGACCGAATGTCTGACACTTTTTTTTTAGCTTTCGGGAAGTCTGAATTGTTGGTTATCAAGGCAGCCCATCTGGACTAGATAACAGTTACATTAAAGATCAAAAACTTCTGTACAAATATATCGGGTCTTACGAACCTATATGAACCTGAATGCAGTAACAAATAATTCTGAGAGTGAACATATGGTTCTTGTTATGTAGATACTGTTTTTACATTCAGAGGTCAGTTTTTGGAATAACAGTAATAATAGTAAAACTGCATTAAAAATACAACCCTTCCAAGCTAAAAAAAAAAGATGTTAACCAAATAATTTTGGCTTTTTTTCAGCAAATGAAGTGCATATTCTGGTCTGCTTGAAATTAAAGTGCTAAAAATAGGTATCCCCATAGCATTAGCATCAAATCCTGTAATCTGGTTATCTCCTGAAAGTTGAACAGATAACCCAATGGAGCCAATACAAAAAAGTTTTCCCAAAATATCACTTCCTTTTATATGGGTAAGAACAATCACGGCCTCCTTTTTCTGATTGGCTCAGAATGCTTCAGGTACCACTTTAACAATGTACTGAAGTTGCCAAAGACAATGATTTCAAAACAAAAGAATGATTTCCCAAGAATCAGGTCTGATGTGAAAGGCAAGTCAGCAATCTCTTGGCAGTGGTCCAAAGAATGCCTCATTCAATCATATCAGAACAAATAGAAGGTTCCATTTTGGACAAAGGACCAAGCCTTCAATTAGGTAAAGTCAAAATTGGCAAAATGGTTGAATAGGTCTTTGTTCTGGCCTATGTCCTCCCTTTCATGACAGTAAGTCAAAAATTAAATTTAATAATATAGTAATATCAAATGTTTCTATTTTCTCATGTGAAGAATATTTTTTTACTTAGCATCAACAGGATGCCCTTTTGCCCTCATTAGCATATTCTTATAAATGTGCAGTACTGTATTTTTAACAACAATAACATATGGCTTGAGACACTCGTTGTACAATACTTTGAACATCTAATAATTATAACTTTTTTCTTGATTTTTTTGTGTTCCCATGTCTATGAATGGCATATACACCTTGATTCTATGATTATACTTATATAATTATTCAGATTTTCATGAAAAACAATTACCACATATACTCACGAATAAACCTGTGTGCGTATAAGCTGACCCCCCCCCCCCTCCAAACTGAATGGGTATAAATACTAAAAAGTGCATGACTTGTCGACACACAACTCCAAGACATGGCAAAAAAAGAAATGGTATAATCTTGTTTGAAAAGTATTTAATTTTAAGTTTTCTTATTGTGTCTGCTTAATTCAGATTTGTGTATAACTTGATCAAACGATGACAAGAATTGAGCATTTGCAGGTTGCTGTAACACTAACTCTCCCTTTTAACTTATTGTTTGTTTATGCGTTATTGCACTGGGCATTTTATATCAGTGCATGATATGATTTTATTATGCACTAAAATTAAAATTTCTTAACTCATTAAAATGTGATTCCAGTATGGCAACACAATGAACAACAATACAGTTTGATTCAACAATTGCAATTAGGCTACTGAGCATATTTACACAATGGTGCCGCTACAAGTACATTGTAGGTTTGAATACATGCTGAATGAAGTACATTCTGCTGAATTAAGTACATCCCTTAGAGTTGAATCCATGGGCACCATTGCAATAAACTTTAATGATATCTCCAAAATATAATAATGAAGTTTCAGAAATAATGCTACGAAAATTATGCTAATACAAAAAAAACTGCATCGTAGTTTGCTCTTACCCTTTACAAGAACATGGCTACAAAAAAAAAATAAACAACATGAAATTAGCAAATATAAATACATGCTGAAAATATTTAAGGTAATAAACATTATTAGGTCTTTAAGTTTGTTACACAGCAATGAGTAATTTTCATTGAGTTTGGGGATGTCTTTTCGCTTACTGTTCTATAAATTTGTAGGTATTAAAAATATTACTATAGGTTGAATGGAATTCTGTTTGTTCCCTGTCACCATTGTCTTGTGCCTGACAACATTAATACAAGCTTTATATAAATTTTCAGTTATTCTTATAAGACAATGTACACAACAACATGATCAGCACCTAGAGACTCCAACTACTACATTACATTGGGATTCATTTATTTTTGCCCCCTTGTATTTTACTTGCAAAATCTTAAACACAAAATCTTAAGCAACGAATCTTTATGTGGTAGCTAACAGAAGAGTGACATATAGTCTCATTATGTGAGCCCAGGTGCGATAATCATCCACAGATTTATGAAGCTCTTCACCAGGCACTGAATCCAACTGACAAGAGGCCCTGAAATAAATACATCAATATTGATAATAAATTATATTGAGTGATAAAGGGTAAAAAAAAAATATACCTCAAATTTACAAATCTGCCTTCCCTTAAGCATGTACCGGTATAAATTTGTATTATATATACCTATCTGCTTTCCCTTAATCATGTATGAATTTGTATTATATACCTAAGAAAGAGTCAGAATTGTATCTTCCTTTTGTATAGCACTAAATAGCCTAACAGTGGTGATGTGCCATAAAAATATATATCCAATCAATCAACCAATCTTCCTTTCCATAAGTCAGAAAACAATACTTTCACTTTAAAATTCTCTATCACCATGCTCTCAGACAAGGCTGGAAGAACTTTTTCCTAGACATTACAAATGAACAGGCATGAACAACTATGCAGTAGTATCACTTAACATAGAAAAGGAAATAACATTATCTGTAACAAATCTGTACCATAAAGTTCCAACAATTTGTCCAATCCCATTTTAATAAATGTTGAAAAAATGGTTTTATTCTTATGCCAATGATCCATAAGCCTCTCACTCATTTTAGCCTGGCTAAGAGAGAAACTTTCATTCAGCTGTTGTCTTTGTATACAAAAAAGAAAATAATAATAATAATTATTATGAGGACTTTGTATAGCACTTAATCTTTAGAAGCTTCTAAGCACTTTACAACATATATATTGATGACTAAATAAAAATTTTAAAAAAAAACACCATGAAATTAGAAAACAAAAAAACGGCTGAAAATATTTAAGGTAGGAAACATTCTTAGGTCTTTAAGTTTGTTCTTGCAGCTTAAAAATGTAAGTTTTACGAGTGCTCTTGAAAAGGATCACCATGTCTTTGTGTCTAATTTCAATGGGCAATTCATTCCACATTGCTGGGCCCTGGTATGCAAAAGAACGTTGTCCATATGACTTTGTTTTCATGGTGGGAATAATGAGTATACAATTGCCAGAAGAGGAGCGTAAGTATCTTGCTAGTGTGTACACATGGGTGAGGCCAGATAGGTATCTGCATATGTATTGGTCTGCTGCGTTAAAGAATCTGTGTTAAAAACACTGGTCATAATGTAAATAATAAATTGTTGATGCATTTGCTTCATTCATAAACTGTAATATTTGTGCATATATCAATATGTAATCCTGTTCATGTTTAAGATAAAGCTTGTAGTAAAAAGGTTGAAATGTTAAACAATTTGCTTAGTTTTTCAGATAAGTAAAGTGATTTTAATGAATTATCTGAAAACTGATTGGTATGCAGCATACATATTTTTATTACAGTAATTTGAACATAATTATAAGATCCTGTCTTCTGGTCATCATCTAAATCATGACCCGATTCTTTGTATCTCATAATGATTCAGATGTTCTGATGCTGATAATGTGATCCAACAATCAAGACAACATTACCATGTATCCTTTAATTTCTACATACTCTTAATATCAGTGCCATTCTTTGTGTCCTGATTGAAATGACAAAAGTTGCACAAAATGGACAGAAATAAGACAAATCAACCACAAAATGCAGCAAATTAAGGAAAATTCAAGAATATAAATCACCATAACATGACATGTCACAGGTTTCGATATTGTGCATATACTAACTGCATCAATGACTACTGGAAATACTTTCCCAAAATAATATCATTAGCTTTACTATCTAATTTTGTACCCTCTACAACCAAGATCAGCTTTTCATATGGAGTATCGTTGTGCATGTGTTTTGAAAGTACTAAATTTGTGGTTTACTTCCATTCTGATTAGGTTCAATACCTTTAATTGATATAGCAATGGATGCATACAAAAGATAACAGTTGTAACTAACAGCTGTTTATTTTATTTTTGTTTTTTAAATTCACTCAAATTTGTGTTTTACATTAAGACTTGCTGGGACAAACAGTAAACAATTTTGAGAAAAATCCAAAATCAACCCCCAAAAAAATAATGAACACAGGATCTACAATTAAGGTCCTAGCATATTCCAAACCAGAAAACTTGTTAAAATATCATTAAGAAACAGCATCCATATTTTAAATCAATAGTTCAATCTGCCTTAGAAGTCACCTCGCTTATGCAATGCTCTGTCTGAAACTGCTGTTTCTGAATTCCATAAATCAAACTATTGAAGAGATGTATCTTTTCAGCAACCTTTTTGTTATCAGAAGCAACCTTTCAAGTGGTTGCTTCGTTAGGTACCACTACACTAATTGAGCGAAACAGTTGCTGTTGCATCCTACTATAGGAAATGATTTTTTTTTAAATATTTTAATTGACCTGGATATTACCTAACTGGTCATGATATGTTATTTGCTTTCAGCAGAAAGAGGTATTAAACCTATACAGAAAATAAAATGTTTACTGAGATCTAGCTTCTTTGCTTTTGTGTAAGACAACAAAGAAAATAGATGGGATTTTGTCAGTATCACAATAATTAATTTAAACAAATAAAATCAGTTATTTTATAATAATGCCACTATTTCCAGATGACACAAAATATCCTGATTTTATGATGAAATTCTAGCGACTTTTGCAAAACAATTTTTGTTGTTTGTTTGTTTGACTGTAATTTTTAATGTAGTGTTAACAATTTTTGAATATCGCTACAATGTCTGCAGTGCGGCAGTTTATAGTGATGTCAAGCACTGGGGCATCATGCCACAGACATGTCCTAACACTAACCTCTTGATGCTGAGTGTCAAGCGAGGCAGTTGTACCATTTTTGTAAGTCTTTGGTAATGACCTCCCGCTTCCGCGACAGACACTTTAGCCACTAGGCCAACAGAGCGGTTTGCTAAACATTTTTCTCCAAATATTATCTGGCAAGCCTGTATTTGTGAAATTTAATTATAAAACTTCAACCGAGATTTTAAAAGTTGTGACAAAAGAGAAAACACTGATGTGCCTAATTATGAACTGCACAGGAAAATGTGTTATTATCAGTTTTGTATTTGCTGCTGCTTTAGTTGTAGTATTATCTTTCCATGCTTAACTAGTTTTCATCTTTAATTATTTATAAAACTAATCTTTTCTTCAGAATAATAGATCTTCAAAATGAAAAATTCTACTGTTTTCAAAAATTAATAATTTATGAAAATATGATCGACCACCTCAAAAATATGAAAAAAACAATTTTTTTGTTGTTGTAAAGTCAGATGTTAAAGTTTTATTGGACCAGGTCCCCAAATAAGTCTTGAAGGATGGTAATAAAAGTTAGATACATCAGTTATAACCTTCTTCCTTAATTAGGGCCTAGTATTCACATCGAAAAATGGCACATAATTTTGATTTGTACTGATCTTGGGGCAATAATTCAGTTTAAATATTTTTTATTAGTCCAGGAAATAAGATTTAACTTAGCATTTTTCTTGTGTTTTGTTTAAACAATTGGGAAAATATACAGATGAAACATGCTTAATCAATGACACCTCTACTACCTGAAAAAACTAACTGTAAATTAGACCTAGCCACCATTTTTTAATATGATCAGCAATGTCTTTACTGGCTTTCTGACAAAGAAACAATCTGTAAACTAGATATAGAGAACTTTGAATTTAACTTCAATAAGGTGTTTATTTATTAGTTAAATGTATATCGCTTTAATATTTATGGTTGTATCCAAGTCAGTGCTATAAATAAATAAAATAGTCTCAGTGATATGAACTTTGATAAATGCATGCTTGTTTTGAAAAATGAAGGGCACATGATTGTAAATAATGAAATTAGTGTATCAATACAATTTGGATTGTATTATTTTAGGCTTTCTAAATGATGGCTACCAAGAATCAGTGACAGTGAATGACACGTACCCAAATTTAAGTTCGATATGAAGATCAGGTCCTTTGTGGAGTAGCAGCCTTGGAAGGTTTCTTTAGGTAGTGATAATTGGGTAAAATCTTGGTAAGAAAGTCAATCTGTAAAGCCTGGGCCTAGAATATACATAAATCAAAGTATTAAATTAAGGATGTACATATATATAATGTGGGAGTCAAGAATGTACTGAAAAAGTCATTGAACTCATACTTTTTCAACTTGAAATATGAAATTCATTCTCTCTCTCTCTCTCTCTCTCTCTCTCTCTCTCTCTCTCTCTCTCTCTCTCTCTCTCTCTCTCTCTCAATTTCAAATAAACAATGCATTGTCCATTCATAGAGTAAGTTTATTAGTTCATTTTACAAACCCCTAGCACAGGGCATAAGGTAGTAGCCTACTTCCAAGGTCTGTAGCATCAAGGTCATGCATGATACACTAAAGTGGGTGGTATTATAGAAAGGCAGACAGATTTAGCTCTACAATGATACCAAATAATCTGGACATTTTAGTTGTACTACAAAATACAGAGAGAAAAACTTTATTTTTTGGACCCATTTTTTTTCTCCACCTAAAAGTCGCCCATGGTCGGAATCTGTTTTTTTGCCCAGATTTTAGACTTCATGGCCTCAGATCTAAGGCAGACTGGTCTGAAGTGCACACAGACAGGTGAACCTGTGCTAAAAGTAAGATAAGTTGGACATTTTGAATTTCTCCACACAAAAATTATGGGTCCTTTAAGCAAAAAAATTATGGGTCCTTTAAGCAAAAATCAAAATGAAGAAAAAAAGAACTCCAACTTTTCTGCTCATGCACCATCAAACTAACCATAGGAAAACATTTTTTTAGCACAACTAGGCAATGGTCTATTGGAAAATTGCTTGGAAGTCGATGTATTAGGATGTATTCAGAAATAGTCCCCAAAATGTGTTTCCTACTCTCATTTCATGCGAAAACAGCAAAAACCTCCAGATGTTAATGTGTTAACCAAATGGCAGTTAACTTATTGCCAGCCATAAATTGTGTATTTACTGATACTTTCATCAGTTTTAGTGTCCTTTGTCCTCGACCAAATTTATCCAGAGGCTAATGATTTATCTTCTTTATTAGTAAGTTACACTTAATTTTATAATTCTGTCTATTACAGCAACGTTACAAACCAACAAAAACAACAATGACCTCAACATTTTTCATATCCAATTCAAATAGGATAGATCTTTCTGGGACCTTTTTCAGAATGGCTGAGTCTCCACATCCAAATGTCAAGAATGCAGATGAAATTGGTCTAAAAAACCATTTTTCCTGGACATGTTAAACCCCATGTCAATACATCCATCCCATCAGAATAAGTGATATTAACAAGATTTTCAAGATGGTGGCCAAGCTGGAGGTTAAATCGGTGCCATGTTTATTTAAAACCATCTACATATCAAAGTAAGTTATTTAGAAAAGATCCCATACTGACTTGACTATTGATTTTAAGGAGGATCAACTAGATTTTCAAAATGGTGTCCGAATTGGATGTCAACTCATTGCCATTTTAATTTAGGATCATCTACATACAAACAGAATTTTCTTGAGAAAACCCCAAATTAGTTGGAACACTAATTTTTAGGAAATACCAATAATAAGATTTTCAAGATGGTGGCCAAGTTGGAGGAATTAAAATGAACACTATTTTGATTTAGAACCATCTACTTCTCAAAAGATGTTTTCTGGAAAACATATGCTATTAATCTAACCATTGATTTTTTAGTAAGAAGACTTTCAAGCTTACTGCCTGAGACATACTTGACATGTGAGAAGCAGAAAACCAACTTAAAGCTCACTTTGAAACTGTATGCAAAATCTCATGACTTTCGTACAAGTAGTTAAGGTGGAATGACAAACAACTGCTAATTGACAATGGACAGACAATGGATTATGGATCACTGCATTAGTTATTCTGTTCTTTGACCAGGAGAGCTAAAAATTACAGTTTCATGTTAAATATGCTAATTAGTTGCAAATTTTATTTAACTTATTGATATAAACTGATATAAATCAAACCCTGATCAAAGAAAAATACAAACTGTTGATTTCTGAGTTTTACATAAATGAACACATGCAGAAACAACAGGCTGAAGTGATGTGTGACACAATTTAATATAAACATCAAGGAACATCTATGCAAATTTTGGAAATTAATTTGTGTATCATTTCCTCTTGGTAAGGATGACGTTAAAAGATATTTTCACGACCAATCTACACATAAACAATACACACTAATCCCTTTCCATGAATAGTAGGCACATCTAAACTAAACATTATGAAGAGTTGCTTATTTGAAGCATGGCATGTGTAAATGTCTCACAGGTCATGCTCACCTACAAGTGTTAATAACAAGGGCATTATTTAGCTACATAAGTGTGTAATAAAGCTATGTAAATAATTCCAAGTGAATGCAATGCAATGGGATTTAAAGAAAAACAAGAAACTTTAACACTGAGGTTAATCTAAGGTGTGGATAGATGTATATGTTGAAACAGACATAGATGATCAAGTGTCTGCCATGCTGAGATTTTGCCAAAGCAGCCTTGACAAATATTTCTCTTATTGTAACACTGTTGAATAAACTCCTTACAGGGGGCTTTTCCCTCTGGACTCGCCGACTGCAGCCTGCTCCATAAATGACAGTATTCTCCTGCATAACTTCACTGCTGGTGATGGAACATGCTGATCCAATGATACAGCCTGATGTCAATTCCACCTGTCTCCCTACATGGGCTAAAAAAAAAAACATAATCTCTTATATTTCCAATTAATACTTGTTTATTAAAACAAATCACAGATTAAGACTAGACATAATAAAACAAACCAGATTGTAAACATTAATTACTTCAGTTGTTGCCAGTAGTGATTATAAACATTAATTATCAAAATAAATTCAGACTAAAAAGTTATTCTGAGAGTGAAATTCTGACCTTTGCAATAGGTCATAAAGGACATAAAATATTTTAAAAAATAAGAAGCTACTTCAGTAAGATATCAAAGTTGAGGAAACAATGTTTTTTTAGATTCACCACTGAAGGCCTGATTTTACACAATGAATGTCACAGACTTTGTGTAACTCCCGAGTTATAGCCAGCAAGACCACTACTGGAATTTCCGGAAAGATGGCCACTATCGCTTAACTGCTTGATACAGATCTTCCGTTTTTGTGTTATTTGTCATGCTATATGTGCTTGTTGTCTATCTTCATCTACATTGTGTTTCATCACGCATTGGCTGTTCAGTTCGTATGTGTTTCTTGATCTCCTTGTTTTGGAAATGAAAACCATTATAATTTTCTCAGCTGCCTTGTTCCACTGTTAAGATGTCCTTTGTGTTTTTAATAAACTGCCATCATGTGATCGCCAGTCAACCTGCTTACGCTATGATGGACCGTCATTAATCGCATTAAATGACCACACCTTGGCTCTTCATTACTACATTGTGCTCAAGACTAAATGAACTGGGACTACATTCATCATTACTTAAATGTAAACGGAAGCAAAAAAAGAAACGTTTCAAAGCTAGCTAGCATAGAACAGGAAGAAGAATTCAGGTTGTCTCCTTTTAGCCATTAACCAATAAACAATTTAAAAATTTGGCCATTAATTTTGATAACCTTGTGCAAATTCATCTAAAATGGTCAACCATTGTCAACTGTCCCAGCAATACCACTACTCATTGCATTATTCAATGGTCAACCGTTGTGTCAACTGTCCCAGCAATACCACTACTCATTGCATTATTCAATGGTCAACCGTTGTGCCAACTGTCCCAGCAATACCACTACTCATTGCATTATTCAATGGTCAACCGTTGTGCCAACTGTCCCAGCAATACCACTACTCATTGCATTATTCAATGCCCAATCAGTGGGATCACCGGAAAGGTGCACAGAAATAGTTCATTTTATCAACAACCGGAATATCGATATGATGGATATGAAATTAACAACATGCACTAATAATACCATGCTAGAATACAATGTCTGAATATAAGAATTCTACAAGCGCCATAATATGGATTCAAAATCAAAATTAATAATTGCAACATGTAGCAATTACATTCATACCAACTATTATACTTACTCTCTCAACATGTGTTGAAACCAGAAATATTCAAGGAATT
The DNA here is from genome assembly GCA_029339505.1 of Unio delphinus. Taxonomy (NCBI): domain Eukaryota; kingdom Metazoa; phylum Mollusca; class Bivalvia; order Unionida; family Unionidae; genus Unio; species Unio delphinus. The sequence goes on along the minus strand of JAQISU010000122.1, from coordinate 2,772,724 downwards.
TATGTTGAAAGTACTCAGTAAAAACATCCAGTTGATGTTTAGCCACCTAGTGGTGGTAAGGTGAGGTAATACATAAGTTTCTTCTTTTCGTCTTTGGTACATTAGACAGGAAAGTAAAATTTTCTTCGTCTTTTCAGGACAGCTGTATTCAGTGGTAGAGGTTTTATTTTCCTAACATTAATTTGTTTGAGAAATGCATTCAAATAGGAAATATAAACTTCAGCATTTTAGTTATACCCTTAAAATTAACTTCAATTATACTACTGCATTTACACTTAAATTCATTCAACCTGTTACGAAACATACTCTTTACAAAATTTCTAGTAGGATGTTCTTACCTAGTAAGATACAAAATCTAGAGCATATACAATTCTTACCTTTAGCTTCAATAACATTATGATCACCAATTTTCAAAGATTCCACATCTATGGCTCAATTAAGGAATGTTTCATAATTGAATAATGACAAAAATCTCACAGATGTGCAAATGAAAAACAATGTGATAGAATAGTTTAAGAATATTTGCTTTGCAACACTATTATTTCAGGTTCAATATCTGGGCTTGGCAAGAACAAGTTAACTGTGATTTATGTAAGGTTGGTCTTTTCCTCCATGTTCTCTTGTTTCTTTCAAATTAAAAAGCAGTAGCGTCTCGTACTACTAAATATGTATGTAACAGAGGGTATTACAATAGCTCTGCACTTCTGAAAAACTCATGTTCAATTCCCTGGCTATGTACATGTTCAGTTTACCATAGTTGTCCTGCTAACTTAGCAGTATTGGAAATATTTTTTTATATTTCCTTCACCTTCAAGTTGACCTATCATGTCACTGTTTGGGCCGTTGAGAGTATTTATTTATAACTTTTTAAAATTTAATTTGCAACTGAGACAACAGCTTATAACAAACTATACCTGAACTGTATTTCATGTAAGATATCAATTTAACAATTATGTGACAGCCTATAACAATGGAGTAACCAGTTTTACCATATAATTTGGAGATGAATTAGTGATTTAAACTGATTGAGAGGATGTAAAATATATATGATACATTCTTTGCTAAATAATACAGAACTCCCTCACTATAAGGTCTGTCATTATAATACAGTTATTTATATAAGGCAAGTATGGGATACCATTTTAATACACAGCAGTAAAATTACCTGTACAGCATACCTATCAATGTATGGGTTACCCGCAATTTGTACATTTTTTCATGTTCATGGTATTATAGTCATACAACTGTTTTGTATGTATTTTCTTACAAAAATTCACGTTCATTTAAAAGATTTTTTTTTTAAATTCCATAGTCTGGACATATTTTTATTTTTTAAATCAAGCAGGATCCAGATTTCTTTTTTAGCTATGTGCAAGCAACATGCGGATAACTCTAATATGCTGAAATCAAGTTAAGTTGAAGTATCTTCCCTTAACGAAATAAATAAATATATATTAATACTGAACAGAGTGTTTAGCTTCATTTCGTTCAAGATTCTTAAGACCCTTTAAAGGGATTTTGGTATTCCTTGGTTCCTCTTACATTCCGGCTAACAATGCAGACTGTGAGAGATCATTTTCTGTGACGACAAAAATAAATACAGTTTGTAGGAAGTCCTGAATGCAGACACACTAACATCATTTTTACAGTGTAAAAAAAACACTGACACTAACATTATTTTTCCACCATAAAATAAACATTGACACACTAACATTATTTTTACAGCGTAAAATAAACACTGACACACTAACATTATTTTTACAGCGTAAAATAAACATTGACACACTAACATTATTTTTACAGCGTAAAATAAACATTGACACACTAACATTATTTTTACAGTGTAAAATAAACATTGACACACTAACATCATTTTTACAGTGTAAAACAAACACTGACATCTGCAACACAGACTTTAAATCCCTGATTATATTCTGAAAAGTATAATGGGTGCAAGTTTTGCATATAATAACGTGCTTGCATATAATAACGTGCGTGTATTAAAACATATTAAAACTATAAAGAATAAAATAAAATTAAGTTTCAGAGATGTAAATAATGATGAAAATGTGTGTAAAATTCATTCATTTATGGCATTCATTTCTTTTAAACTGCTGATGATCTTATGTAAGGTTTGATTACATTTTGACTTGTATGAATTTTTGGTCTTTGTATTGTTTTTCACGGTTTGATGAATAGATTTTAATCTCAAGGGGTTGACAGGTATGGTACAGTGTACTTCTCTATATGGAAGTCCAAATAAAAGACAGTATAGTCCATGACTCCCATGGCGACATTATAACGAGGTAGAACTGTACAATTGTGTTTTTGGTCTAAATTTGGTTTTTTTAAAGGGAAATCAAGGATACAACTGCCAACTTCAAACACATTGTTATTTCCAATGATCATCACAGTTTGATTACCACCTTTTTCTGTGGTCCTGAGGAAAAAAAAGGAAAACATCTTTAGGTTAACAATAATACAAAAGTAGCATGAAATCATTTGTTGAATATTTGGGATCAGTAAAAAAAATATATAAAACAAGAGTTCCTCATGGTGACAGATGCTCTGCTAGCTGAAAAGAATTTACAGGAATTCAAGATAAAGACTTTTTTTCCATTTAATTGCAACCATCTTTGATCTTCTTCAGCGATACCAAAATTTTAAATTGTCTGCTCTGGTGCACATATTGGTAAAATTTTCATTTAGGACCAAGAATACATCATAAATCATAAGAACTTTTCTGGTGGAAATCCCATGCTCATATGATTGTCCATTTATATAGAGAAGCAATGATAAAAAGATTTTCAAGATGGATGACATGAAGCTGATTTTAGATAGACTGGTGCCATTTCTATATAGTACCAACTAGACATTACAAAAAGGCTTTTGGTGAAAGCACACTCTCAAGATAATCAGCCATCTAAGAGATTTTTGTGATAACAAGATTTTCAAGATGGCCACCATTTTCATTGGCGACCAAATAGACATTAGAAGTCTTACAGTGAAATTTCCAAGCTGATATTACTATTCAGTTAGGAAAAATATGACACATTTTCTAGATGGACACTAGCAGGATTACTGAATGTCTGAATGGCACCATTAAGACTAGCCAGACATCATAATATGTTGCTCAGTTAAACTCCATGATATGACCATCCAGTCTGGAGAAGTGATAAATACATTTTTAAGATGGCAGCTGTTGTGGCAATATTTTCATTGAACCAACTAAACATCGTTATAATTCTTCTGGTTAAAACAACAAGGCAGTATTACTTTCATTCAGGATGGATCTGCAATTATAAGATTTTAAAAACAGTCATTGAGGCAGCCATATTGGACATCTGATTTAACAGGAACACTACATCAAAAGAAGTCTTTTAGTAAAAGTGCATGGATAATAATGATTTTATAGTAGTGGTGGTAGTAATTCAATTACATGCTGCTGCTATTGCTGTAGCTTCAAACATTTTCTTTCTTTTTTACCCTAGATTGAAAACTGCCTTTTCAATTAAGTTTATGATTGAAAATACAAACTGTTACTGGATATTAAATTATCCTAGTATACTCCACATATACAAGTTGATACATGATCTTGAAAGAAGCAGGAAGTTAAACTGGTGCACTAACATTACAAATTACTACCTGTAACCAGCATCAACAGGAAATGATGTTTGGTTTAATCTCTCATTTTATCCTTCTGTCATATAACTTTAAATAACAGTCAATCTTTCAGTTAATTCAGAAGAAATAAACATATACTCATATTTACTGTATATAAATTCCAAAGTATTTTTTATTTAAGTGTGTACTGAATACTTCATGCTGATATTGTGAGTTGTTGTTTTGCTCCGAGGGTATGATTTGCCAGGAGTGGAACGGCAGATAATGGACCTAATTTGACATTTTCTGATTACTATGGCCAGTAGTGATAAGAATGAGTGGACCTTTGATCCAGTTACTGGTTAATCCAACTACAAAAAAGCAGTGCATTTTTTTCTGACCCTAAAGTCAGCAATACTGGGTGACATGAGCATCACTGTCCTGTCATTGCAATGTTTTGTTTTTAAGCTGTGTCAAAATAAAATTTAGCAATAGTTTTCAACTAATTAAATTGTAACCACTCCACACTCGAATCTCCCTATTTTCAACAACATTGTCTTATTCTGTCGGGCAATCAAGATTTTTGTTTTGCATGGACCCTGATTATAACTATGGTTATATAAATCACAAAGAGTGAATAGAACTAAAGATTTGCACCAGGATGTCACACACATGAACTTACTATGCAAAAAGCACTTTTTCTCAACAATGGATATGATTTATTCAAGAAATGTATTAAAAGAATCCATCATATAAAAGGAAATATTTTGGTGTTTTTTTTCTTCTTCCAATCACTCTTCATTTTTGACCCAACTCACCCATGCAAGATTGTTTTTGCTTTTTAATATATACAAGGTTGGTTAGTCGGTTTCGAACAGAACTTTTAACAGATATTTGTCTATATCTTGATAAAGAAATGGGAGCTAAGCGCCTTTCCAATCAAACCTGCCTCCAATGTATCAGAAGTCTGATGCCCTCACAACTTACCTTCAAATTAACATAGTCTTATACAAATACTATGATTCTTTGTCACATCAAGTACAAGTCATCCACAAAGTTTTGTAACTGTTCACTGTGGAGAACTTGAATTATTGTGCTGAAGTAATTTTTCTTCTTTCAGTTAGTGACTATCACCTATGAGCATTTTACTCCAAAACTGATTGGGTTCTTCGTTATCCCAAGTACATGCCATCCAAATAAAACTTTTTTTTAAAACTGCTGATGGCGGACAAATTCCAGTTACTCTGCAGAATTTAAATTGATATGAGACAGACATATGGATGACAGGCAACGTCATTACTTGATATCTTTTATTATGGAGGGCATCATTACTTCATGTCTTGTATTATGGAGGGTATCATTACTTGATGTCTTGTATTATGGAGGGTATCATTACTTGATGTCTTGTATTATGGAGGGTATCATTACTTGATGTCTTGTATTATGGAGGGTATCATTACTTGATGTCTTGTATTATGGAGGGTATCATTACTTGATGTCTTGTATTATGGAGGGTATCATTACTTGATGTCTTGTATTATGGAGGGTATCATTACTTGATGTCTTGTATTATTGAGGGTATCATTACTTGATGTCTTGTATTATGGAAGGTATCATTACTTGATGTCTTGTATTATGGAGGGTATCATTACTTGATGTCTTGTATTATGGAGGGTATCATTAATTGATGTCTTGTATTATGGAGGGTATCATTACTTGATGTCTTGTATTATGGAGGGTATCATTACTTGATGTCTTGTATTATGGAGGGTATCATTACTTGATGTCTTGTATTATGGAGGGTATCATTACTTGATGTCTTGTATTATGGAAGGTATCATTACTTGATGTCTTGTATTATGGAGGGTATCATTACTTGATGTCTTGTATTATGGAGGGTATCATTACTTGATGTCTTGTATTATGGAAGGTATCATTACTTGATGTCTTGCATTATGGAGGGTATCATTACTTGATGTCTTGCATTATGGAGGGTATCATTACTTGATAAGTTGATATCTTGTATTATGGAGGGTATCATTACTTAATGTCTTGTATTATGGAGGGCATCATTACTTTATATCTTGTATTATGGAGGGTATAACAAATTATTTAATGCTGATGCCTTATTACCATGATGGTTAGGAGTGGTATTCACTATTGTATACATACTGCTTTACATTACACAACATTACAGCCTATGCTGTTGCAAAACACCCTTATCTACATTAAATAAACTCTTCTTTGGTATGAAATGATACTACTGTTACTGCTTCTGTGAACTGTACCTATTAACAATTTGGGTGAGTTCCTCTATGATATTGTTTTCTCCTATGATGATTGGTCCGGCTTCAGCTATGATTTTGGCTTTTGGGTGGATTACAGTTCTTGTTGCTAGAAAAGAAAAAGAAATAAACATTAAAAAAAGTCACTTGGTCTCTCCTTGACTAGTACATTAACGGTCAATGACTCTTAAAAAGATAATAAAATTTGTGCTTGAATTTTTTTTTTAAAAGAATCACAAAAAAATAATATTTAGATTTTTAATACTGAAATAAAGTCAGCATACTGATTCATTATCATTGATAAAAATCTTTAAAAAATATTGATATGAAATATGTATTTCCATTCATAAAACCACTCTTAAAAATTACTCTATATATTTTTGATACCTATATTTCCCTTTGTATTTTTCAGGGGTCATCACTCGCTGAAAAAGAGTGATACATATGGCTGCTCTTATCAAAGCATAGAAAGTATGGTACTGTATGTTCAACAAAATAAAATATGCAACAAAAAATAAAATGCACAAATTGCACAGTTAAGAAAAACATTAACATTAGCATTCTCAAGTAAATTATAAACAAATGATGTAACATTATTAACATTAGCATTCTCAAGTAAATTATAAACAAATGATGTAAAACTTTAAGTACCAGATTCTTAAGAAACTTTTCAATTATCACTATACATGTACATAAACAAATGATGTAAAACTTTAAGTACCAGATTCTTAAGAAACTTTTCAATTATCACTATACATGTACTAACTCCGCCTGTGGTCCGCTACAGCCAGTCCCAAGCCTGGATGAAGGAGGAGGGTTGGGCGCCGGGTTAGCACCCCGGCCCCGTAAAAAAGAAACCGCTACCGAAACAACAAACGAAAACCATGAATCTCAATCTCATCGGCAAGATGCCCCGTACTCAACACCGACGGTGTTCTCATGACGGTGTTAGAGCAAAGCCGTGAGGTCATCCAACGCCCGATGCGAGACGGGATCATCGACGCCAAAACAACAGTCCGAATCGGAACCTGGAATGTGAGGACGCTGTATCAGTGTGGCAAGCTGGCACAGTTACTCCGTGAATTTGACAATTATCGATTGGATATTCTCGGAATCAGCGAAATGCGATGGACAGGAAGTGGGAAAATCGTCAGTGAGGAGAAGACAGTCATCTACTCCGGCGAGGACAAGCACCACGTGCGAGGTGTGGGGTTGGTGCTGAACAAAGTAGCGGCCAAGGCACTGATCAGTTGGACACCAGTGAGTGACCGTATCATCACCGCCCGTTTTCAATCTCGGCATGCGAAAACTACTATCATCCAAGCCTACGCGCTGACCGATGAAGCTGAAGATGAAGAGAAGGACGCTTTCTACGATCAATTACAAGATGTGTTCACGAGTGCCCCTGGCCACGACATCAAGATCCTCCTCGGGGACATGAACGCCCAAATTGATGGTGACCGACGAGGATGGCAGGAGGTGATAGGTCCGCATCGGTCAGTGACAACAACGAGTGACAACGGTGATCGGTTTCTATCCTTCTGCGGCATCAACAATATCTGCATTGGCAACACGTACTTCGCTCACAAGACCATCCACAAGAAAACGTGGCGATCACCGGATGGTTTCACCTCAAATGAAATTGATTACATCAGCATCAACCAGCGGTGGCGATCAGCACTGCGCGATGTGCGAGTCTTCCGCGGGGCCGATGTTGGATCCGACCACTGCCTCCTTGTGGCCACGATCAAGTTGAAACTGAAAGCGATGAAGATGAAGACAGTCACCAAACCATTTAACACGGCAAAATTGAAAGAGAGAACCACCGCCGAACAGTTTCGGATCGAACTGACCAATCGATTTCAACTGCTCGAGGACTCGGACAATATCGAAATGCAGTGGACGCAGTTTAGAGAAACCGTTACCGAGGTAGCAGAGAGAGTGGTCGGACGGAAACGAGGCACACAACGGAAACAGTGGATCACTGACGATACATGGGCGCTGATTGACGAAAGGAAATTAAAGAAACGCCAACGAGACCAGGCGAAAACAGAAGAAGAAAAGGAAGAAACGGCACAGGAGTACCAAACACTGGACCGATTTGTCAAACGGAGTTGTAAAATAGACAGGAAGGATTGGTTGGAGCGAAAAGGAGACGAGGCCCAGGAAGCGGCAGACCGTGGAGATGCAAGGACTTTGTTCCGGGTGGTCAGGGACCTTACAGGGGCCAAAAGTGGATCCAACGTTCCGATCAAAGACAAAAACGGCAAGGTCCTTGCCAGCAAAGAAGAGCGAGATGAGCGTTGGATGGAGCATTTCAGTGAGACACTCAATCAGCCACTGCCACCTTCCACTTTCGACTTCACCGATGCACCACCTCCTACAAATTTGGATGTGAATATGGAGGACATCAATACCGCCGAAGTCATGGCAGCGATTCGTCGCCTCAAAAACAATAAGGCGCCCGGCATCGACCAAATCTCAACAGAAATGCTGAAGGCAGGAGGAGATGTTGTCGTGCAGAGGATCACCAAACTGCTTAATGACTGCTGGAATAGCGAGTGCGTGCCAAGTGACTGGAGAAAGGGAGTGATCGTCAAACTAGCGAAGAAAGGCGACCTGGCCGATTGTAACAACTGGCGCGGTATTACTCTCCTCTCCGTTCCTGGCAAGGTCTTCTGCATTATCATCCTCAAACGCCTGCAACGCGCTGCGGACCAGGCCCTGTGGGAAGAACAGGCTGGATTTCGAAGCGGCCGGTCGTGCAGTGAGCAAATCTTCGCCCTCCGAAATATTCTTGAACAATGCACTGAATTCCAAAAGCCGCTTGTCGTCAACTTCATCAACTTCAAAAAGGCCTTTGATAGCGTCCACCGTGAATCCCTGTGGCTCATTGCAAGGTCATTTGGCATTCCACCTCGTTTCATCGCCATCTTCAAGAATCTTTATCGCGAGTCCAGCTGCTGCGTACGAACAGACGCTGGCCACACACCCTTCTTTGGCATTGAGACAGGAGTCCGTCAGGGATGCATACTCTCGCCTTTCTTATTCCTTCTGGCAATAGATTTTGTCATGAGAAAGGCGATGGACCATCCGAAATATGGCATCACGTGGAAGGATAAGGCACGCCTGACAGATCTGGATTTTGCTGACGACATTGCGCTACTGGCAGAGAATGCGAGATCTCTTCAGGAAATGACCACCAACCTGGAGGTGGAGGCGGCTAAAGTTGGATTAAGAATTAGCACAGAAAAGTCGAAGACACTGGCAGTCAACCGGAAGACACCTGTGCGGGTCAGCGTAGGCGGCCAGACCATCGGCCAAGTCGAGCAGTTCACCTACTTGGGAAGCACCATCGACAAGGAAGGTGGAGCTGATGCAGACGTCAAATGTCGAATTGGCAAAGCGGCAGCCGTATTCCAACGTCTTCTCCCAATTTGGACACGTCGGTCGATTCACACAAACACCAAACTTCGCCTCTTCAACACTATCGTCATCCCATCCGCCATTTACGCCTGCGAGACATGGAAAGGCACGAAGAAGCTGGTCAGCAGGCTGAACGTATTCCAACAGCAATGTCTGCGACGTATTCTTCGTGTCACCTATCACGACCACATCACTAACGAGGAAATCCTCAGAAGAGCAAACACCCGAAGCCTGGGAGAAGTGGTTGCAGAAAGAAGATTACGTTTTGCGGGACATGTTCTGAGAATGGCCGAAACGCGCCACGCAAAGACTGCGATGTGGTGGACGCCAGCACGTGGGAAACGAGGCATTGGACGACCGAGAAAGACATGGCGACGGACATTTATAGAAGATCTGCGAGCCGTCAATATCAACTTAGACGCAGCGGAGGTTAAGGCTGCCGATCGAGATGACTGGAGGAAGCTTGTTGCCCTATGCGCCTGCGCGGAAGGACATAAAGAAGAAGACTATACATGTACTAACTTCCTTGTATATGTCCTTCATATTTTGCATATATTTGTTATATGTATAATGAAGTCCAGATGCATCTATTTTTTTAATGAAGTCCAGATGCATATATTTGTTTTAATTAAGTCCAGATACATATATTTTTATCAAGTCCAGATGCATATATTTTTTTTATAAAGTCCAGATGCATCTGGAGTATCTTTCTTATGATAGGTACTAACTTGCACACAAGATATAAAAATATCCGCAAATGTTATGCTGCATTTTCTGAAAATAGTTGCATTTGAAGAAGAAAAAAATTGAATGTTTCATGCAAATGACCTTTTGAGAACTGACTAAATCATGCCTGTTTGATGCACTATCCTTTAAAAAAAACACAGTTACTGAATTAGATAAACCTTTCATTTTCTGTTCAGACTTTAATGTTCATTTATTCTAAATGCCAGGTAACATTCTCCACTGCTTAACAACCATCCCATGTGAGACTATCATTGCTCACCTTGCTGGCATAGCAACTGTCTAGGAAATATCAGTCAACCAGATGCTTTATTTTTTTCCCCCAATGCTGTTGATTAATTATATCTTGAAAACAAAAGTTTTGAGGTTTCTACAATTTTCTTTCTTTATCCATAATGCAACAGCAGTCATCTAATAAATCTTGGTCACCAGGAAGCTTACTGTTTAAATATTTTTATGTTAAAAACAACTGTTTTAATGTTTCTACAGTTTCCTAATTTTATCTGTATCTGACTGCAGATCACTTAACATCTGTACTGTACTGAAAAGTTTATAAGCCAGGGCACTTTATTTCAAAGTTGGTCTAACAGTGAAGGCTTTTTTCTGACCCTAAAGTGGAAGCAATCCACAAAGCTAGGTTCACGTTTGTGCTGTAGAACTTATGTAGAAACAATTGTTTTCCTCTCACCTGTTGAAGAGCTTGAGTTATCTTTGACCAGGTGAAGAACTGGAGTTATTGTGCAGAAACAAACTCAGGAACAGACAAATTGATATCAAACATATGCCTTTAGATAGGCAGATTGATAATAAACATATGCTTTAAAATAGGCAGAGTGATAATAGTTGTTGTTGTTGTTGTAGGGTTTAACGCCATTTTTCAGCACATGACAGGCTATACATGGCGGCCAGTATTATTGGTGGAGGAAGAACTCGGGAAAACCCTGGAAAGAACCAACGACCCATGAGAAGCTACTGGCAAGCTTTCTGACATAACTACATTAGCCGAATCTTGGACTCGAACCCACGCAGACAGAAGTGAAATGGCATTAAACCATACAACAACAACAACAACTAAAAGACTTCTCATGATGTGATCTGTAACGGAAAGCGCTTTAGACCATGCCGAGTGATAATAAACATATGCCTTAAGATAGGCAGATTGATAGTAAACATATGCCTTAAGATAGGCCAATAAGAACTTGAACTGACTGGCAAGTTTTGAGTTCAGCTAAGTTGCTTGGTAAATAGTATTCATCACTCATACATTGTATTTCCTTTATTTCACAATTTTTTTGCTTATTTTGCTTCATACCAAAAGTTTTTTGTTTTGGCCAAATTACAGGAGAATCTTTTAGCATTCAAGTGTTTCAGTAAAGTGAAAAAAAGTTAAAGGGCAATTACAGAATATATTAATGAAGTTAACAAAAAGCACATGTCATGAAACTCCTTTTATATTACAAAGTAAATGTGGGTTTTCTTAAAAAGTCAATACCAACAATGATGCATGTAATTTTATGGACTGACAAGAAAGTGAGTGCTGACCTCCTGGCTTCATGGAAGACTTAGATTTAGTCAACAAGTGGGCACTACTATGAAAATTACAACTGGGTACAATTTTGTCAATATATCCCCCAATCTCATCCTAAACAGCTGGGTCAAATATATCACTTGTTTGTATACAAGAAGCTTGTTATATTGGCTGCTTGACTCCTTCCCCTTAAGTTCATTTAACTAACGTTTCAATTCTGGTGATATTTTTCAAATATTTTCTGCAACAGCTTAAACCTGATAACTCTGACAAAACGTTCAACTTAGAAAACATGTATAAGATGCATGGAGATAAGAGACTTGAGTCATTCAAGTTGTACTTTGATTTGTTTACCTATTGAAACATCTCCAAAAATTTCACTCTCATCACAGACAACAGCACCTGGTGCAATCTTCACACTGCAAGAAAAAATGACATATATTGGTAAATAATGTTCTATACCTGCCCATTCCCTACCTAAAACTTATAAGGAGGCAACAATAAAATTTCATTTTGTACATAGTTGCACATGTGTATGAATACAGTAAACATGTCTTGAAACACCACTCTTTCTGCCATAAAATTATGGTCTCTCAAGACAGGTGGTCTCTCATAACAGGTCACAATGCTATATAATCATTAGTTCTGATTTTTCATGAAAAATTGAATAATTCTTTAAAGTGCAGATTTTATCCTTTCAAAATTTATCATATGGCTATTTATTTATTGGGATAGAGCTATCTTTAGGCTACATAAAAGATCAACATCTTATATTAAAAAAAAAACAGCTGTGAAAACGTTAAAAAAAGTTTTCAATAATAAAATAATTTAAACTGCATGAAGATATTAGTAATGTGGGCATAATGGACACCACATTAAATATAATTTACTAAACAGGGCCTTACACCGAAGAACTTGTGTTGGGAAGCAATAATATATTTTAAAAAATGGGTTTTCAGGGCCAATAACTCTTCTAAACTTAAAGTGGAAACTCTCAAGACACTTGTACACCCACAGCTAGAATATGCCTCCACTGTATGAGATTTATACTCCAACACCAATGCTGCCAAATTTGAAAGAATCCAGAACTGTGCAGCACGGTTTTGTTGCTGTGACTACCAGCAAACAAACAGCATCATAACCATGATGAAGGACCTCCACTGGGAAGACTTGCAAACATATCATCAACAGAGCAAACACACTATGAAGTACCAGATCATCAACAGCTGGTTGAATAACTGACAACATAATACTTCATCCTAACAGAAGCATTAAACCGAGTGATGCCAACAGATACAGGTTACCATACTGTTCTGTGGACACGTAGGAGTTCTTTTTTTCCCCACGGGCATCTTTGCCATTACAGCATCATCCACTGAAACCCTTTAAGGCCCACATAGGTGCTGGAGGCACCATGTCTAAGCATGGTCACCATATATTCTTTTTTAACTTGTGAAAAGAGGCTTCCCTCACACGTGTATGTAGTTCAAAGGAACAGGTACTTGATTAAAAGATGATCAGTGAAATCCCAAGAACCAAGTAAAAGTTTGTTTTTGGGGTTGTTTAGTTTAATGATGTTCTCAAATTAAACTTAATATGAGAACCATCAGTTATGTCCCCTTAGTTATAAAATAAAGTATATATGTAAAGTGTAATTATATATATTGTTGGTATTCAGGGTCCAAAATTCAACCTTTTCAGTATTGATAGCTGATTATTTTCAGCTTGCAAAAACCAGGCATTGTTCGATGTCCACATTTTGCAATAAACATTTGAAAATAGGATCATGCAAGAAACTAGTAATACAATTTTTTTCAGCTACCTAATAATTTACTGGCATATCAGAATTATACAGTGGAACCCTGCTATAACGCGATAATCGGGGTCCAAGAATTTGGATCACGTTAAAAGCGGGTCCGCATTATTGCGGGGTTTTACAGTATTTTAATTTTTTTCTTCAGCAAACACATCACTGGTGTATATACGCGTACTCGTGTCTAATGTAAAAATTAAAAATTAATTATGGAATTAAATGGAATGCAATAATAAGACATATTCAAAAAAGTATATGGATAATATATTTATAGGTTATTACTTTGCATTTGATAGTTTTACTAATTTTTATTGTTTTTCCCCCGAAAATACACATTGAACGATAACACCCCGACTGACGTTATACAATGAATTGGGAGGGTATTAACAATGTTTACTATCGTGCCGTCGTGGCACGCAGTTCATCCATAATGCATGCAACTCCATTGGAAGATTGCACAGATTTAAAATATTCAATAATTTTGTCCAAGATCATTGTGTCTGAATTTAATGTCCAATATATAGCATGAACAGAGTATTAACACCGTTTACTTACCATCTGATATAGTACCGTCATGGCATGCAGCTAAACCATAATACCTAAAATTATTTAAACTATTCAATATTTTTGTCAGAAATCATTATGTCTGAATTCAATGAGAAAAATTAACAGAAAATAAAATTACGAAAGACAAAGCAAGTGTACGTTCATTACATTCCAGGGTCTATGAACGGTGTCTATACAAATTGTAAACTTGATTTTCCACAATGGTAAAATATTTTTTTATATATACAAAAATAGGAAAGTAATGATGAGTTCATTAACAAATACCTTACACATAAAATCCAAGAAACTAAATCATAACATGCAGTCAGTCTGTAATGGTCACGCGCCACTGACATAAAGTTTTTTTCCCAGCTGTACACATGTACAATTTCCATCTAACAAAGCAGACACTGTTTACTAGTCAAAGGATTCCCTCTAATAACACTGCCAAACCCAGAAAACATATTGGCAGCTTTCGTTTTTTTAAAATGTTTATTAAATTGTGAGAATCTTGTATCAACCACCACATTGTCGGCTGCTTTGTTGTGTATGCAGCTCAAGAACATGTGTCTTTACTCTTGGATTAATAATAAGTTATATTTCCGATGTTTATTTAGGCATAACATTTCAAGGACCTGTTGAAATTAATACATTTCAGAAGCTGCGTTTTACACAATATTTCTCGTACTTTATTGTATTATATATTGTATTATATTAGAATTCATACATGATCTCTTCCCCAAAATCACAATAAACATTTTTTGTGCAAAGTGCATTGAAAGACTTCCGTTTGTGAATTTTCTTTTCCGTAACGGTAAAATATTTATTAGAAAAATGAAGGGGGAAATTAATAACCATTTTATAAGCAAACCCCATACACATCTAAAACCCGAGAACTAAGTGCAGTAGGCCTGCAATGGTCACAAAAAGTCACTTTTATAATTGCTTTTAAAGCTGAACGCATGTTAATTTCATACCCTCTCAATTTCCAGCAAGTAAAGCAAACATTATTTACTGGTCAACTGATTGCGTCTAATAACACCGCCAAGCCCAGAAAACATGTTGGCGGCTTTCGTTTTTTCATGTTTATTAAACTGTGAGAAGCTTTTATCAACCAATGCATTGTCTGTTGCATGGTTGTGTGTGCAGTTAAAGAAAAAACACACGTCAGCTATTGTTAGAGCAATGATTGTATACAGAATTAATTGAAGACAACCATCATGTTTATTTTGGTATAACACTTCAAGAAGAAAAAAAATCATGTGCAAATAAATACACAAAATTTTGGGAGCCACGCTGGAACCATATTATATCCGAATTCGCGTTATAGTGGGGCGCATTATAGCAGGGTTACACTGTACATAGCAAAACACTTGCATCATTTTTGAGCCCTGGAATTCATATTTATATTGTTGTGTTGTTTACACTAATTTTGTTACAACATGTGTATTTGTACATAGATGTTAATTTCCATGATTTTAAAACCTTTAATAATCCGTAAATAAGGACAGATTAGAAAACCATGTAGTACTATCATCAACTACTCCTAATCTCCTTGAATATTCACTACCACTAGATTACAATTAGGTTTGAAAGCTGTCCCTTCAGCTTAGTGTAAAGACTACCAATTAGCCTATTACTCGAAATGGCCACAATAAGTGCCATTGAGCATGACAGATATGATTTCTATTTCATGGGATCTGACAGTTACGTGTCCAAATTTTGATGATGTATTGGTTTTAAGGGGTTTGTTTCTGAGTAAAAATTAAAATGTGGAACCAACATTTTATTTCAGAGTAGATGGGTTTCAGTTTAATGAATAATTCTTATCGAAACTACAAAAGGAAAGGGGCCCCAAGAGGCCGAGTGGTCTAAAGCACTTGCCATTATGGATAACCGCCGTCTCACCTCTGTCTGCCTGGGTTCAAGTCTAAGATTCGGCTAATGTAGTTATGTGAGAAAGCTTGCCAGCAGCTTCTCGTGGGTCAGTGGTTTTTTCCGGGGTTTTCCTAGGTTCTTCCTCCACCAATAATACTGGCCACCATGTAAAGCCTATTGTGTGCTGAAAAATGGCATTCAACCCTAAAACAACAATTACAAAAGAAAAGGAAAAATTAATAAAAGAAAAGATTGTTTTTATCATGAGAATCTATTTGGTTTAGTGATATTTTGGTCTTGAGGTTTCACTTATAACATGGAATCCAACTCATGTAAAGTCTCTCCAATATAAAGCTCTGTCAAATTTGGCTAAAACCCAACAATTCTTTAGTAAAGAAATACTGTAGAAACCAAATTCAGAAAGACAGGAAATCAGGGGACATAACTCCTTCTAATGTTTGTAGAGCACTGGTAATTAAACTAAAACACAGTCCACAAATAAAAAGATGCATGTCAAATTTGGCTGAAATCCAACATACCTAAGTCAGTGATTTCTACTGGATTATGTAAAACATAGATCCCATACATGTCAAACCACACCACCAGTTAAAAATGCGATTATTACTAACTTAAGTAACAAAAAGCATAATCTGGATGCAGAAAATGTGAGTACAGTGGGACCCCGCTATAACACGGTAGTTGGGAGCCATAGAATCCGACCGGGCTATGAACCGAACCGTGTTATAAGCAACCATGTACAATACCAACACATTTTTGGATTTAATTGGGGAGGGGGTACATAAAGACGGGTGCGAAAATGCATGGCACAATTACCATTTTTGATCAATAAATATTAAATGAGAAAAACATTTGCTGTGGTAACAGAAATTGCAGATTTAATATATTACTTTATTCAGAGAATCATGCATTGGTACATACACGTGTCTAATTTATATATACATGTATAATCTATTGCATGAAAAGAGTATCAACACCGTGTACTCACCAGCGAATCTTGTAGCATACACTGAATCCATAATACATATATTTCCATCGAAAATATCCACACAAGGATGTAAAATATTCAATAATTTTGTCACAGATCATTATGTGACTGAATTCAATGAAAAGAAAATAAGAAAAATTACGTAACGGGTGTACGTAATGAATGATGAAATAGTACATGTCCGTAGATTAAATAATGGAAGCTAAAGTGTATTCTTATAATAACTACATGTACATCTCAGGATCTTCCTGTCTCTGAATTCGGTCATTGTAAATTTCAGAACATTTTCCCACCCAAGCTGCTAGTCAAAGTCCTTTGAACTTGCCGCCCAGCTATTGCGTCATGTTCTTTTGATGTACTCTAATACAGCAGGCAGAACTGGCTGTATTTTAACCACTGAATTATGTCACTGTTTAGCTTGGCAGTTCACTTTGATGATAAACAATGTACTTAAATTGATTGATTTATACATTCTGGTGAGAATCTTTTATCAACCCCCGTATTGGCTATTGCTTAGTTGTGTATGAAATTAAGAGAACATATATCGGAGATTATTAGAGCAACGATTGTATTCAGAATGCATTCAAGACAAACACAAAGTAGACACGATGGCTTCATTACTCAGGAATCAGTAATTATAATATTGACACTTATGAGCTGTAATTTTTCAACAATAAACAAAGATTAAAGTTCACAGTAGGCCCAGCAATTGGTTCGAATTTCCGACGTTTATTTTGGCACTAAACTAGTAGAAATTTGATAATACATTTTCTACACGTTCCTTTTCGCACTGTTTAGACGAATATGAGAATGATAATTAAACTCTTGACGTATTTTTTTTTTCATACTTAAAAAAAATTTTTCTTTTTTTTTTGGTCTTTGAGAAAAATACCTGTAATAAATTACCCGAAATTTCGGGAGCCATGCCATGACCGGGTTATATCCGAATTCGGGTTATAGCGGGTGGGTTATAGCGGGGTCCCACTGTATATGTATCTTTTTATTCAGTTTGCTGATTTCCTATGAAAAATACTTCAACGTAATCTAATTTTGGCATTCCCAGCTTCATACATGCCAAGTTTTCTGGAACCAAATCAGGGAGATTTGTGTTCAAAATCAGAGAGATTGGGTTAAAATCAGGGAGGTTAGTGTAACGACTATTTTCTCATAAGTTTAAGTGCAAAAGTGCAGATCGTACCACAACAAAGTAAAATAACTATAATGAATAATAGTTACTTAACTTTATTAATTTTATTATATGTTATTTTCTTAATAAAAATAATTTAAGAATCTTCACAAGAATCACTGTGGTTAAAAAAATAATGATGCACTGGAAACTCAAACAAACTTAGCTTTTTTTTTAACATGTGTTGGTTGTCTATAAGTCTTGCAGAGAAGCTCCTTTTGCAGCAATACACAAATCATTTGAAGGTCTGAGCTCAAAACAGTCACACTTTGCAATTATCTTACACGATATTAGTGCCGACACAGTTTTTCCACATAAATTTCCACGGTTTTCCTTGCATAGTAAACTTACTTGACTGTCATACCTTGGACCCAGTGCATTGTTAAAAATGTTTGTTACTTTAGTTTTTTTGTAGCAAAATTTCTGAGCAATTTGTGAATCAGGAAACATAACCTTAGACAGCTATGATCAGCACCCTAGAATGGTAAATTATGCTCTGCCACAAAGTTAGCAAACTAAACCTCAGCTTTAGTGACACTGTCTACTGAAGCTGGTGCAAACATTTGTGTTACTTTAGGTACATTATGTGACGATTTTTCGTTTGCAATGTGCTGCATACTTTTCAAGTGCCTTGTAAGATCATTTTTTCCACCCACTAGAAATGTTACAATGTGTGTTGCAAGCTGTGCAGTATGCAAAGCTTTCTCCCTTCACACATTTAAATTTGCCTATCCAAGCACTGTTGAACTTGCAAACATATTTCTTTTCTTGGGAAGGCATATTTTCCATCAAATCTGTTAGCGGACGCTTAGACATGGCACCAAAATTTTTTAAATAACCCAGGAAGTAGTTGTAGGAATATACATCAATTTTTATGTGTTTGGTAATCTGCCTCCGGCAGAGCACACTACATACTGTACAACAGCAAAGGCCGAAGATATTCAGATTGTGATGTGACGGAAAAGGCAGAGAATATTCCGATAGTAATAACTTGATTGACGGATTATGGTAGTTGTGAACAGTGAATGTTGTTTTAGCTGGAAATACCTATGCTTAGCAGTTTTTTTAATTTCCGGGAGATCTTGTCAGCAAATCGGTCGATCAAAAGATGGGGTTGAAAATTAAAAGACTCCCGGACAATTCGGGAGACTTGGCATGTATGCAGCTTTCATAGCATTCTAGCCCAATAAATAGTAGGTCAAAAGAACTTAAAAACAAGTTTTTTGCTTCTCTTAGAATATGAATTTATTAGAAAAAAGACATCAGAGTAAGAAATGTCTGTTTAAAACAATATGACTTAGTGGAAATGCATCAGTATGGGCTGTCAAGTGGGAAATATTCCTGAAAATTTAACTTCTCATTCCAATGTTGGTCGACCTTGGAACACACTACACAATGCCATTATTTTGCCAGTAAAGATGGTGACTTTTTAAAACACAAATATATGGGGAGGCATCTTACAATGCAGGACTACCTAGTCCTTCAATGCAAGATATATCACATATTTTTATTTTGGTGCTACTTCTTAGTGCCATGATAATGGCCTTGTGTAGCATGTTCCAAATCAACTGACAGGAGACCAAAAGTAAAAGTTTTAGGAATATATTTGGCAGCCCATACTGTCACTTTTCCATGAACTTAAAAATAACTGATAATACTTACTCTGCTATCTTCATCCTAATGGAATCAAAATCTGACAGTAGCAAATAAATGCATTTTTATGTTCTGTTACGTTGGCTGGAATGTGATGGAAGCAGAGAATGCTAAAGTTAAATTAAATTGAAAATGTTTCTTTAACACAACAAATAAAAATATACTATTACTGAAGATTGTGTTTTAGATATTTTTCATCCTTTTGACCAATTCTGGCATTCCTAGCTTTTCTCGCAATCCAAGTAACTGATATAACAGAGCTTGAAAACAGATCCACCTGCTTGTGTGAGAATTTTATTTTTTTCGAAAAAGACATCAAAGAAAGTCTGCTTAAATCAACACAACTTTAATTTGAGGAAAAGTTTCAATATGTGCTGTCAATTGTGTGGGATATTCTTTCAAAGTTGGCCGCTTGTTCTGATGTCAGTCAACATCAGAAAACACTACTGGTTGAAGACCAATTCTCACCACTTTTTCCAGATTTATTAAAAATCATTCACTACCGACATTAACTTGCTCCTTGACAATTCATAAAAGCAGGGCCTTTAACAATATTTTTCATCATGTTAAATGTGAATTTTGCTACAGGAAAGGTTATGAGGGGACCGTTTATTAAAACAGTGTTGGTGATGAAGTTTACGGGTGGGTCAGTACCAATTGTCGCCACATGTTGAAAAACAATGATCTACTCAAACATTGTTATTAGACTATATTTTCTCTTTCATGAATTGAAAATATTGTTATTTCTGATGAATTATTTCTTAATCTGTGTTGCTTTGTTATTTAAATTAGTATTCTTTACCTATTATGAATTATGATATTAATGCGTGTAATTTTATTTATTCACTGGTTGTAAAAAAACAGGATATTTTTTTCTCATCGCGTGACACGTAAAAGTTGCAATAATGTTTACCTCTCCGCAGTTTTAATAAATATTGCGAAATAATGTAGCTTCATGAGGCTAAAATATTTCATTTCACATATGTAGCATGCAGTTTTTTTTCTGCAGAGAATTTGTCTATCATTTCATGGTGTACAGCGAGGTAAATAGTCGCATCATTTTTGACACCATTTTGGATAAGTGTGGAAAAAGGATAACGCTTAATTGAGGATGGTTTATTGTGGAAACGTTGTAATTTTCATTTACAGCGTCTGTTACAAAAGCGAGGGCCTACATCAAGGTAGGATTTTATGACATTTCTTGTTGACTTATGTATGTTAATTATACCACACGACTCCCCACGTCAGAAAATGGAGGCGTAAGAGGCTAAAACGGGGATTTGTGTTATTTTTCTGTACTTAATCAACTTACTTGATGCTTATTTTCGCTCGGACTTAAATCTTAAATCAATCTTCATATTTTCTAAATAGGAACCAAAAATTCTCGTGCAGTTAGGAAATATTAATAATATGGCGAGAATTGGTACGCGGCGAGAATTGGTCTCTGGCCAGTACATAAAAAGACCGTTAATTTGGCAGTAAGACGGAGCACCAAAACATTAATAACATGTGATATGATCATACGTCTTACATTGTACGACTATATGCCTACCTTGAGTAAAATGAATGAAGCGAGTCTGATTTCAAGAACGCGTTATGGGAGATGGGGTGGAAGTCTGCAGATTTTGCATTGCATTTATCAATACATTATTTAGCTCCATTTGCTGCTGAAAAACTGAACCAAATTCTTATTTTTAACTAATTTACCTAGTGGGGTTCCGAGCAGAAGCCATTGATATCGCTTACACCATTACGAAGGCATACGAAATATCTTTGAATTTTAAAATGGATTTCAGGAAGATTGAGACAGTATTCTAGCGAATATTAAATATATGCCTAAAATGTAAATTATTTTCCAAATGATAAGTGTGATCTATGTTAAAATCTATGAAAGGGGATTTATTGATATAAGCGAAATCTTCACATAAATTTGAGCATTTACAAAACAAAGGTAAAATTATACATGAAACGAAATATTTCTTTCTCGAGATGCTCAACACTTACGTCTGTTGACACATTGAGGTAACTGTTCGTATTAAAAGGATCTTATTAAGTTTTTTTTTTCAGATACAATATTGATTGTTAGTATAATAATCTATATGATCTTGGACAGATTGTTAGTATAATATACATATTGCTAGTATAATAATTTATATGAGCTTGGACAGATTCAGTTAGAAATCCAAGTCTTTCGTAAACACACAAAATTTTGTTTATTAATATTATGTCGTATATTTCGATGTTTGAAATAAATCTAATTATATTGACGTATACATTTTTTTATATTAACCAAATACAAATATACTATTGTTATTTCTGTTTTTATCTTCTTTGACTGATGTGAAATAGATCGGACTTCATTAACCATAAGAAAATTGTTACACCTACTTGCCTGGCATAGCAAAAAAAAAAAAAATCCTGAAAGAAAATTATTAGATTGTTATATTTTTAGAGCAATATTTTTTCTCTAATTACATTCTGAAAGTTTAAATACCTTGAAACAATTCCAAAGTAGGTATCTATTTTCAAATTTCTTATAATATATTTGTTGATTTGCTGTCAATATTATGAAGAAGATCTCATGTCATAATAAAGATATTTATAAATTCTACTTTAATATGCCCTGTTGCAATAGGATCTGGGCGTTTTCCACAAATGTTTGTCACAGAAACAAGATAGCTCGTCTGTTTGTCTTTATATTTTCCTTCTTTTTTTCCAAACGAAATTGCATTTACTTTTTGTACGCTTATACATCTGTAGATTAACCGGAGAGCTAATTACTCCAAAACTGAGTGAAACAACTTATTTTTGCTTTTTTCCAAACAGATTCATACGATTTTGTTTTAAATAGAATAGACTGTATCGAACTTTAAAAATTCTGCTGTTGTATAGAACAAATCTAATAACCATTGTCCCATTGATTTTTTGGTTAATCAATCCACATATTTGTTTAGGTACTTGTAGGAGCCGCTCTCTAAAATTTGACAAAAATTGTTCCTTAAACTAATCGTTTAAAATATATAATAACTCTCAGAAAAAGTATTTTCTTTATAATCATTGCTTGTATTGTCATCTAAAATAATTTTAAGAATATTTAAAGTGCATTTTAAAAGAAAATGTACATAATCGTCTATAATATAAACTGGTCAAGTCCTGAGAAATCAGCCATGTAGTCTACATAGCTCGCACCTTCGTTATCTATCCATGTAAAATTGCCAACAAGATCATCATACAACCCTGCATTTAAAGTACGTATTCCGAATGTAGAACATATTTGAACAATTGGTTTACGTTTTCTCTCATAATCTTTGCTTTTTTTCTGGGTAGTGAAAGTGAATCACAATTAAAACCAAATTTAGAAAATAATGATCATTATCTATGTAAAGCTTTTAATCTGTCCAAAACGTTTCCATTTATGAACATTCGCATATATAGTGAGCAAGTAACTTAGGTGATTTTTTTCTTCAAAATAGTGTGTGGGGGGAGGGGGTAATTTAAATTCAATATTAAAAATGTTTTAAGGATGTATTATTAGGAAGTATACTATATCATAATTAAAATGGAACAACTGAAATTAATATCTTGTTTATGAAGCTATCGTAAGGATCCGCCAAATCTTAAATCAAAACATTTAAAATTGTCAATAAATGTTTTTTCAAGACTACTATTTTGTCGCACGGAGTAAGATTTATTGTGGTTCATTATCATAATAAATTTGGAGTATCGCCAAGTACGGGTGCCCATGAGAAATTATATCCATGGTGCAGCATTTCCCAGATGGAATGCAAGCACGAGTCCAGGATAATCTAGAGACAACTGCGCCATTCCCAGTAATCAATGGCGTCAAGCGGGGTTGTGTTCTGGCATCGACACCGTTCAGTCTAGTGTTCTCCGCCATGCTGTCTAATGCTTTCAGAGATGGAGAGGTTGGAGTCGGCATCAGGTACCGTACAGATAGAAAACTATTGAATCGCAGGAGTCTTTAAGCAAAAGGCAAGGTTTGGCAGACACCATCAAGGATTTCTTATTTGCTGATGACTGCGTCCTCAATGCTAGCCAAGAAGCTGACCTGCAATGCAGCGATGACAAGTTCTCCAGCTCCTGCACAAGATTTGTTCTCTCCATCAGTACTAAAAAGAAAGAAGTCTTGCACCAGCCGTTCCATGGAAAGCCCTATGTTGAGCCCAACATCACTGTTAACGGCCAAAAACTCAACGTAGTAAACCGCTTCACCTACCTTGGCAAAACACTGTCACAGAAAGTCGCTAATGACGATGAGGTAACCATTTGCATTGCCAGAGCCAGCGCAATTTTCTGCAGATTGTATGCTAACGTCTGGAATAGAAAAGGTATCCAAACCAAACTAAAGATCCACAGGGCAGTTGTGCTTTCCACACTACTTTACGCATGCGAAACGTGGACGGTGTACCAACGCCATGTCAGGAAGCAGAACCACTTTCACACCATAAGTCTCAGGAAAATCCTCAACATCAAGTGTCAGGTCAAGGTTGCAGACACTGGGGCACTCGCCGAAGCAGGTCTTTTCAGCATCCACACCATCCTGATGCAGTGCCAGCTACGCTGGGCGCGACATGTTTAACGCATGGAAGACCATCTGCTTCAAAGACAATCTGAAAGCAGCACTGAAAGCGTTCAACATAAAGCCTGATTCCTGGTAGCAAACAGCAAGTGATCGAGTCACTTGGCGTTCCTATGTGCACAAAGGCTCCAAGTTGTGCAAATCTAGCAGGAGAGAAGCTGCAGAGCTGAAGAGGCAAACCAAAAAACCAAGTGACATCAACCCTTTTGGAGATGTCCCACTCATACCCTGTCCCTTATGCAAACGCATATTCTGTGCAAGGGTTGGCCTCATCAGTCACTTACGCACTGAAAAGAACAAAACCAGCCTCCCCCCACCTCGGATAACTAGATAGGTCCTCGTCGAATCGTCGGATAAACAATAACATACATTATTAAAGAGAGAAAGAAGGCCAAACAGTTTAATTTTGCAACAATTTCTAAATAGTGTTCAAAGTCAACTTCAGAGACAGTAGGAAATTGAGCAGATTTAATGGTTAAAGTTAGACAGAAAATCATGAAAAATGATTTAGAAGTTACAGTAAAGTTACCTTTAAGCGAAAATTATTGCGAGTTTAGTAGGTTTTAAGAGGAAGGGAAGGAACAAGTCCTTGAAATAGTTGTAGCGGTAAAGTTAACACAGTTATGTCTGGAAAAAATTAAAATTATCTATGAATATTGATTGACTGAGCTATGCAGAAAGACAGTAGCATAATCTCCTGGAATTACTGGCAACGCAATATGATGGCTGTTCATGACTTCTTCTTTTCTTCTTTATGTCCTTCCGCGCAGTGGGGCGCATAGGGCAACAAGCTTCCTCCAGTCATTTCGATCGGCAGCCTTAACCTCCGCTGCGTCTAAGTTGATATTGACGGCTCGCAGATCTTCTATAAATGTCCGTCGCCATGTCTTTCTCGGTCGTCCAATGCCTCGTTTCCCACGTGCTGGCGTCCACCACATCGCAGTCTTTGCGTGGCGCGTCTCGGCCATTCTCAGAACATGTCCCGCAAAACGTAATCTTCTTTCTGCAACCACTTCTCCCAGGCTTCGGGTGTTTGCTCTTCTGAGGATTTCCTCGTTAGTGATGTGGTCGTGGTAGATGACACGAAGAATACGTCGCAGACATCGCTGTTGGAATACGTTCAGCCTGCTGACCAGCTTCTTCGTGCCTTTCCATGTCTCGCAGGCGTAAATGGCGGATGGGATGACGATAGTGTTGAAGAGGCGAAGTTTGGTGTTTGTGTGAATCGACCGACGTGTCCAAATTGGGAGAAGACGTTGGAATACGGCCGCCGCTTTGCCAATTCGACATTTGACGTCTGCATCAGCTCCACCTTCCTTGTCGATGGTGCTTCCCAAGTAGGTGAACTGCTCGACTTGGCCGATGGTCTGGCCGCCTACGCTGACCCGCACAGGTGTCTTCCGGTTGACCGCCAGTGTCTTCGACTTTTCTGTGCTAATTCTTAATCCAACTTTAGCCGCCTCCACCTCCAGGTTGGTGGTCATTTCCTGAAGAGATCTCGCATTCTCTGCCAGTAGCGCAATGTCGTCAGCAAAATCCAGATCTGTCAGGCGTGCCTTATCCTTCCACGTGATGCCATATTTCGGATGGTCCATCGCCTTTCTCATGACAAAATCTATTGCCAGAAGGAATAAGAAAGGCGAGAGTATGCATCCCTGACGGACTCCTGTCTCAATGCCAAAGAAGGGTGTGTGGCCAGCGTCCGTTCGTACGCAGCAGCTGGACTCGCGATAAAGATTCTTGAAGATGGCGATGAAACGAGGTGGAATGCCAAATGACCTTGCAATGAGCCACAGGGATTCACGGTGGACGCTATCAAAGGCCTTTTTGAAGTCGATGAAGTTGACGACAAGCGGCTTTTGGAATTCAGTGCATTGTTCGAGAATATTTCGGAGGGCGAAGATTTGCTCACTGCACGACCGGCCGCTTCGAAATCCAGCCTGTTCTTCCCGCAGGGCCTGGTCCGCAGCGCGTTGCAGGCGTTTGAGGATGATAATGCAGAAGACCTTGCCAGGAACGGAGAGGAGAGTAATACCGCGCCAGTTGTTACAATCGGCCAGGTCGCCTTTCTTCGGTAGTTTGACGATCACTCCCTTTCTCCAGTCACTTGGCACGCACTCGCTATTCCAGCAGTCATTAAGCAGTTTGGTGATCCTCTGCACGACAACATCTCCTCCTGCCTTCAGCATTTCTGTTGAGATTTGGTCGATGCCGGGCGCCTTATTGTTTTTGAGGCGACGAATCGCTGCCATGACTTCGGCGGTATTGATGTCCTCCATATTCACATCCAAATTTGTAGGAGGTGGTGCATCGGTGAAGTCGAAAGTGGAAGGTGGCAGTGGCTGATTGAGTGTCTCACTGAAATGCTCCATCCAACGCTCATCTCGCTCTTCTTTGCTGGCAAGGACCTTGCCGTTTTTGTCTTTGATCGGAACGTTGGATCCACTTTTGGCCCCTGTAAGGTCCCTGACCACCCGGAACAAAGTCCTTGCATCTCCACGGTCTGCCGCTTCCTGGGCCTCGTCTCCTTTTCGCTCCAACCAATCCTTCCTGTCTATTTTACAACTCCGTTTGACCAATCGGTCCAGTGTTTGGTACTCCTGTGCCGTTTCTTCCTTTTCTTCTTCTGTTTTCGCCTGGTCTCGTTGGCGTTTCTTTAATTTCCTTTCGTCAATCAGCGCCCATGTATCGTCAGTGATCCACTGTTTCCGTTGTGTGCCTCGTTTCCGTCCGACCACTCTCTCTGCTACCTCGGTAACGGTTTCTCTGAACTGCGTCCACTGCATTTCGATATTGTCCGAGTCCTCGAGCAGTTGAAATCGATTGGTCAGTTCGATCCGAAACTGTTCGGCGGTGGTTCTCTCTTTCAATTTTGCCGTGTTAAATGGTTTGGTGACTGTCTTCATCTTCATCGCTTTCAGTTTCAACTTGATCGTGGCTACAAGGAGGCAGTGGTCGGATCCAACATCGGCCCCGCGGAAGACTCGCACATCGCGCAGTGCTGATCGCCACCGCTGGTTGATGCTGATGTAATCAATTTCATTTGAGGTGAAACCATCCGGTGATCGCCACGTTTTCTTGTGGATGGTCTTGTGAGCGAAGTACGTGTTGCCAATGCAGATATTGTTGATGCCGCAGAAGGATAGAAACCGATCACCGTTGTCACTCGTTGTTGTCGCTGACCCATGCGGACCTATCACGTTCATGACTGCTGGTCAGGATATTTGTTTATTGGGCGATCTTGTTATATGTTTTCCTAATAAATTTTCCTCTTGCTTGCACTTTTGGTCAGAGGTGTAGACATAGCAACACGGATGATTAAATTTTATAACATATGTCAAAAGTTGAATATGATCAGCTCCTGCAACGATAACCGTGATTGTAAATTATTGTTTGTGGATGAATAGATTCAACTAAAAAGTATTTCAGCCCATATCATTCTTCTCTACATAATTCTCACCTACCTCCTCTTCTTCTGTTTCGTTTTCTATCTTTTCACAAACTGTGGCAGCCTACTAATATAATGACTGTTGGAATAATTATTTTACTACGTTGATATTTATAGCAGAATGTTAAAACCCAGTCTAACGCCATTAAATGACTTGTTCAGGTAATTTCTGTAACCAATAACGATGTAACCAATAACGATGTAACCAACAGCATTATACTTTTTCAGCAACATATTACTCGAAAATAAAAATATATCCATACAACCAAGAGCATAATAAAGTCAAAAGCAAAAAAAAGCCTAAAAATGTATTCATACAACCAAGAGCATAATAAAGTCTAAAATGCATCCACACAACCAAGAGCATAATAAGTTCTAAAATGCATCCACACAACCAAGAGCATAATAAAGTCTAAAATGTATCCACACAACCAAGAGCATAATAAAGTCTAAAATGCATCCACACAACCAAGAGCATAATAAAGTCTAAAATGCATCCACACAACCAAGAGCATAATAAAGTCTAAAATGCATCCACACAACCAAGAGCATAATAAAGTCTAAAATGTATCCACACAACCAAGAGCATAATAAAGTCTAAAATGCATCCACACAACCAAGAGCATAATAAAGTCTAAAATGCATCCACACAACCAAGAGCATAATAAAGTCTAAAATGTATCCATACAACCAAGAGCATAATAAAGTCTAAAATGCATCCACACAACCAAGAGCATAATAAAGTCTAAAATGTATCCATACAACCAAGAGCATAATAAAGTCTAAAATGCATCCACACAACCAAGAGCATAATAAAGTCTAAAATGCATCCACACAACCAAGAGCATAATAAAGTCTAAAATGCATCCACACAACCAAGAGCATAATAAAGTCTAAAATGCATCCACACAACCAAGAGCATAATAAAGTCTAAAATGCATCCACACAACCAAGAGCATAATAAAGTCTAAAATGTATCCATACAACCAAGAGCATAATATAGTCTAAAAATGTATCCATACAACCAAGAGCATAATAAAGTCTAAAATGTATCCATTCAACCAAGAGCATAATAAAGTCTAAAATGTATCCATACAACCAAGAGCATAATAAAGTCTAAAATGTATCCATACAACCAAGAGCATAATAAAGTCTAAAATGCATCCACACAACCAAGAGCATAATAAAGTCTAAAATGCATCCACACAACCAAGAGCATAATAAAGTCTAAAATGCATCCACACAACCAAGAGCATAATAAAGTCTAAAATGTATCCATACAACCAAGAGCATAATATAGTCTAAAAATGTATCCATACAACCAAGAGTATAATAATGTCTAAAATGTATCCATACAACCAGGAGCATAATATAGTCTAAAATGTATCCATACAACAAAGAGAATAATCTAGTCTAACTTTGGAAAATCAAATATAGTGCTGAAATGTTATCGTGATTTTTATATCTGAACCAAAATATGATCGCGTAAAATCAATTTTTCAAATAGCATTTTAGAAGTGTCACGGATGGTGGGAACCTGCTGGGAATTGGATGTCCCTAGATTGTGAGCACCTAAAGATTACACAACGCCTGTTTCTTTAGTCCAGTCTTCCTATTCCTCCCTGTGTGGATGCATGACCTCGTTTTAAAAATAAATCCATCCTTTTTCTTTATCAGCAATAGTCGTCTTGTGATAAATATCGTTGTCGACTTTGAGCATCTAATTATTGACAACCATACCCAGTCTCGTATCTATTTGAGGTGTCTCTCGCTGTTAATTTATTCAGGTGTTTATTGGAATCCAGTTAGTCATGTAATCGATTAATATTGATCTGTTTTTCAACATGATGTACCCCCATTCATTAAAGGCAGCTTAAAACTATGTTATCGCAATGTTAAACTGTCGTTATATCGCTGTCATTGCTACTCAAACTCAACACTTAAGAGTCAACACCTTCTGTGAGTACCACAGGCGTATAAACGATTATATGTGTACTCCAGCATGTCGCCAAAAGGCATCTAATGGAGTTGATTGTATATGCTATGGGATTCAATCTATAATGGTGTTCCAATACGGAAGGTGTTGGGCCTTTCAAAACATTGTGATTTATAAATGAAAATGATAAGGTTCTATTTTAAGAAGTTTATTCTTTATTTGGTTTAATGTTTATTGTGCGTGCTTGGGTGTGTATGGAATTGTTTTTAGCTTGGTTCTCTTTGTTTTTAATTTGTTGAAAGGATTCTGATCTCCTGGTAAGTTTTGGAAAATGTTTCACTTTGCCGTGTTAGCTAACAAGCTTTTGGACTGAACTATATAGTAAGGATCGTGCCGGATAAATGACATCTCACCACCTCATGTCTGCGTGAGTTCGAGTCTCGGGTTCGGTCAATGGTGGTATGTGAGAAATCTTGCCAGTAACATATCGTCGGTCGGTGGGTGTTTTTGTTTTCGGGGTCTTCCCGGTTTCTTCCTCCACCATTTATACTCGCCGCCATGTATAGCCTATATTGTGCTGAAAAATGGCGTTAAACCCTACATACATACATACATACCTACCTACCTACCTACCTACCTACCTACCTACCTACCTACCTACATACATACATACATACATACATACATCATTTAGAAAACAGTTTAATTAGCTGATGATAAACGTGAAACTTCTGTAATGATCTCTCTCTCTCTCTCACACACACACACACACACACACACACACATACATACATACACACACACATACACACACACACACACACACACACACACACACACACATACACACACACACACTATTGATAGGCGTCCCCCATTATAAAAGATCCTTCCAAACATCAACTTCATAAACAACATTGCAAGGGAAAATTGATTTTTACGTGTTATGCTTTTACGAGTTCAAGGTAATTATATACACGCCCCTGGAAATATATACTGCAAACGCGTTAAATTTAGATTGTTTACATTTTTGGACAAGGTCAACCAAACGGTGTGATCCGGTACAAACCAGGCTGAATGTTGTGCATTGTTATCACAATGAGAACTGCACATATTGAAAAACATTCGTAATATCCGGTATTATAATTGATCCTACTTTCCTCTTTTCTTGACCCAGTTTAATATTGGTCCACCCTTGTAAAAGTCCATAGCAATCAAATATTTGTGCATGAAGTATTTTGATGATATTTAAGGTGAAAAACATATAACAATCAAGATTGAATATACTTGGTTTGATTATATTGGTACATGTATTACATTTTACAACAACAATGAATATTTCATTTGGTTTAAATACGGCTACGTGACAAATGCTCACGTACGTTAAATTATGTCCCGCTTCTAGTCTATTACGATTGTATATAAGTTGTATTCTTCTTACTACTAATTCGCTTTCGCTTTCACATACTAATATATCAGCCTATATTTACTGATTTCTTCACTGTTATGTCTCGTGACTGTCTTGTGTGAACCCTATACAAAAGCAGCCACCCACCCCAGCAGTCGTTATATATACAAAAGCAGCCACCCACCCCAGCAGTCTTTATAACGTATACATTACTTCTTTTGTTCACATACATAGGAATGTGAAAGTACGCGAACGAAACAAAGTGAGTAATTGCAATGTTTTTGTTTTTTAGGGTTTAACGCCATTTTTCAGCACATGATAGGCTATACATGGCGGCCAGTATTATTGGTGGAGGAAGAACCCGGGAAAACTCCGGAAAGAACCACCGACCCACGAGAAGCTACATGCAAGCTTTCTCACATAACTACATTAGCCGAATCTTATACTCGAACCCAGGCAGACAGAGGTGAGACGGCAGTGATTCGTAACGGACAGCGCTTTAGACCACTCGGCCACTCGGGGCCCCTAAATGCAATGTAAACTAAGTTGTATGTAATCGAATTTTATATAAATGACAATCATTGCTAAATTTATCGATATTGAACGTATAGATGACGTATTATAATGTACACGTCCTTGTGTGGTGGCAGATTGCGCAGTTTCGATAAATACAACTTGCATATGTATGTATGTATGTATGTATGTATGTATGTATGTATGTATGTATGTATTTATGTATGTATGTATGTATGTATGTATGTATGTATGTATGTATGTATGTATGTATGTATGTATGTATGTATGTATGTAAGGTTGGGGGGAGGTAGGTATACAGACAGACAGGCAGACAGACAGACAGACAGACAGATAGATAGATAGATAGATAGATAGATAGATAGATAGATAGATAGATAGATAGATAAGCACCATCTTTCAATTTTGGAAAAATTATTACTGAAGCGTACGTTTAAATTTCCTAAGATTTGAAACATAGATAGGAAATGTTTTAAATCAAAATAGTGAAATAACTGATATTTGTTAGCACGTCTAAGCGGAAATAAAACTCTACTGAAAAAAAATCATATTTAAATAAAGCAACGATGAAGATTTACCGATTCTAAAGAAAATTAGAAAAATACAGACTCTTTAATCGTGCACATAAAATAAATGAACTGAGAATAAATAAGCTTTTAATAGAATCATTTGAATACTTAAAGACTGGACCAATAGTAGTGTAGTGGGGCGATATAGCGTCAAAGGTAAATCCATTCAAAAAGGTAATTGCTTAATTAGTTAGTTTTTTTGTTTGTTTTTTAAATTAAAAAAAAAACACCTATCGGCCCTTTACAGTGCCACCCAAGAGACACTTACGTTTTTCTGTCTGGTCTATTTTGGTACAAAGTTTATAATGCAATTCACCAGGCAACACTTTAAAAGTTCATTGACTTCTGTGACTTTGTTTTTGTGTTCAGTTTCTTCACTTTCACGGGATTTTCCTCTTCTTTGTCATTTTCGTCTCTTGACTTTTTCTTTCTGGACGTGTTTGGGTTCTTCCCTTTGGGAAGGTACCTCGTCTTCTTGTTCGTACCCATCTTTTTCTCTTGCTTTTGTTGTTTCCTAGGACAGTCTGAAGACCAATGTTCTTTCTCCTGACAATGATAACAAGTATCTTGGTTTTTTTCTTCTCTTCTTACTTCTATAGCTAATGCCCTGTTTCTGACAGGTATAGCAAAAGTATCTTGACTTTTATATCGAACGAAGGGTGAGTAGTCGGATCGTCTGAAGAATACTTTCGTATGACCCCTCGCAAAGTTCTAATCAGAGTTTCGATCTGTGTTGGCTATTCCATCATTCTGGTCGGGTTGAGTGTGAAATGAATAATGGACGGAAGACACTAACCCTTTATTTAGGTAAAACACTGGCCTGACACTAATGTAGGAATTCATAGCGTTTAAAATGTAATATTAACCACACTGAAACGGCAATGTCAAGCCAAAGAAGACGATCGCTTGAGAAGAAATCAAATACTTGGACGTGTGTTCGCCTTCTCCTTACGTTTGCAAATATTGTCACTTTTCCACAGGGCACTCGCAATTGATGAGGGAACACATCGATCAGGACAAAATTCGACAAGAAGGATTGATCAAGTGCAAAGCCTTGCCTCCCGCTAATTTGTACCATCCCGTTTTACATCACCATTACCAAGGAAAACTGATGTTTCCTTTATGTCGTACTTGTGCCGAAACGTTTAACCTAGACCGACCTTGTCAGCACATCCAGAAAGAATGCTCCTTGACAGGAACCTGGTTGAGCGTAGAGATGTTTAAGGCTCTGAACCTGGGGTACCGATTGTTAGAAGTGTATGAAATTTACCACTTTCCCAAAAAATAAAAATACTAAAAGGACGACGAGACTCAGAAAGGCATTTTCGCAGCACACTACGTGGATGCCTTTTTGAAACTGAAACGAGAAGTCAGCAGATAACTTTAATGATGTCATACTCCCGAAGACTAAAAAATTCAACGAGAAATAGTGGGATCAGTATGGCATCTCTTAGATCACGTGGAGAAAAAAAAAAACAAATGAAAACGATCGTTTGCCAAAGCGATGCTAAATTACTTTTTGGGGAAAATGGCAAAACAAACGCGTTTACCCAGGACGGAATATTTGACAGAAACTTCCTGTAGTTTTCAGATGATTCACGACAAAACCAAATACATGAAACACGCAAGGGCATAGTTCATCACGAAGAACAACTGTACTTTGTAGAAGCTGACGAATTTGGAAATGTCATCATCACGGCTTACGTGACAGCCCATGCTCACTTAAAACTGTACGAAGTGTTAGAACTGTTAGAAGATCGCGTGGTGTATTTTGACACGGAGAGTTGCATATACATTGATTGCCTGGGTCACAGTCATCCTGTCATCGAAGGAGACCGTTTAGGATCCTGGATGGACAAGCACCCCGAAGACCATATTCTAAGTTTTGCTAGTGGCGGTTACATGGTTCTAAGAGGATAGACACCAACAAGAAGAGGATGTCTTCGACATAGCAATAATGGAGTGTTATTATTAATGTTGTTGTTGTTGTTGTTGTTGTTGTAGGGTCTAACGCCATTTTATCAACACACGATCACGATAGGCCACACATGGTGGCCAGTATTAATGGTGGAGGAAGAATCCGGAAAACTCCCCAGAAAGAACCACCTGAACTACTAGAAGCTTAGGCAAGCTTTCTCATATACCCACCTTGGCTGAATCTGAGACTCGAACCCACGCAGCCAGAGGTGAAATGGCAATGATGCATAACCGAGACCAATCGGCCACTCGGGGCCCCAGAATGGAGTGACAGACCCGCTGGTAACTCCATGTTCAAACCATGCCATTTTCCTGTCTTCTTGTCTGATTATTGTAATTGTGCCAGGCGATTGGAAATGTTTAAAAGAATGACACACAAATAGGGAAGGATTACCTACTGCGAATGCTTTAGCTAGAACAGGATTTGCCTACGTGGGACTTGATACTGGGTTTGGATACGAAGTACAGTGTTTCATTAGTGGTCTGAAGTTGTGTGTGGATCGATATATCAGTAAAGTTCAGCTATTCTGGAGCATACTCAATGGTCTCCGCACTGTTCTTACCTTTATATGGCCTTTCCACCCATCACTCTACGGTACAGGTATGCTGGTACCTTAAAGAAGGTAATAGACATGTCTTGGAAGAAAAAAATGAAGACTTCCAAATGTAGTTTTAAAAAAGGAACGATGTACAAGCTCGAGACTTTATTACGACTCGTATGAAAAGCGACATTGTCGAAGACCGAGATTTCATTGTAACTACCACGACCAAGCGAGAAAGATGAATCCTTTCAGAGAAGCACAAAACAAGGTCGAAACAGGCACAACTCAAGTTCGGTAATTCTTAAGCGGAGTGCGATGTGGTACCTTGCGATTGCAGGGATGCCGTACGCTGTGACCTTATCAATTCAGTACCACATCATGGAAACTTTGCTAAGACTACTTCAGCAGGACATCATGGGAAATTTACTAAGACTAATACTACCATACCTACCATGGAAAATGATACTGCGTATATCAAACCAAAGCTTTGCCTTTCATTATCGTGGACTCAACTGGTTTTCATGGTGGATGCCAACCAATCATGAGTAAATTGTTGCTGCTTTCACCGTCTCTCATCGAAATGAGCCAGTGAAAGACGTATATTCGTTCCCTGTTCGTTTGCCTGAATACAACGACTTTGAAAGTCGATTCCAAACATGTCGAGGAAAATGACCTAAATATCTAAGAGGACATACCTTCGCCGAATTAGCCAGAGCCGGATTTATCTTCTTGGACGAAATGGATGAAATCAAGTGTTTCAATTGCAGTGTGTCACTTTACGAGTGGGAGCAGAAAGATTCGGCATACCTGGAACATGATCGATCGTCTCCGTATTGTCACTACCAACATTTAGTGGGTGACGACATCAGTAATCTCTGGATGGATACTTTACAAGAGAACATTCGTGGTTTGCCTGTGGGGGTCAGAGAACCCCTTTACCGAGAAT
Organism: Unio delphinus; assembly: GCA_029339505.1. Classification (NCBI taxonomy): domain Eukaryota; kingdom Metazoa; phylum Mollusca; class Bivalvia; order Unionida; family Unionidae; genus Unio; species Unio delphinus. The sequence goes on along the minus strand of JAQISU010000122.1, from coordinate 2,737,096 downwards.
TCATCAAAATACAATTTCACCGGAAAGGACAATTGCATCGGTTACGTCACCAATGATTCAACCGCTGGTTCTTGAATGCATTAAGAGTTACGATTCTGATGAAAGTCTTCCACTAGTCAGGTATTGTTCAGCTGGATGTGGACAAGAATAATTGGTTTGTTATTGACGAATCCAAGAAGAGGAGTTATAGGGTTACCATAATACTTTACAAATCACGACCTTAGTTCGAGAGGAAACTTCTGAACGGAGTATGATGTGCACATTTGTGACTAAACAATTTAGAGTTGCCCCTGGAGTACAATCATTACTGTGCAGAACATACACTTATTGCCTCCGATTAAAGACATTGCCGTAAATCTTAGTTTAGAAGAGTATATTTACAATCTACCTCTGGAGTTGAGAGAACGCATTTTTGTCAAAATACAAGTTCAAGTCTAAGAACAATTGAAGCCGTTACGTCACCAATGTTGGAACCCCTAGTACCTGAAAGATATAAGAGCACTGATTCAACTGAAAACGTTTCACCGGTCAGAAATTCTTGAACTGGACGAAGACCAGAATCCTTTGATGGCTACTCATCCTTCTACTTACACTGTGGTCATACTACATCTAATTTCAACAGAAGAGTCAAAAGATTATTAAAGTCTTTGACGCTATTAAATGTTTTCTGTAGAGGAAATATTTTGCGCGGTGTTTGTAGTGTGAACTAATGACTAAACGATTTGGATACGTCGACGAAGTATGATCTGTTTTGTGCAAAAAATACGCTTATTACCTCCGACAAAAAGATGTATAAAAACGGACTACCATGCCACGACCTTTATCATTAGTAATCTATCAGTGACAGTATTCAGACAGTGGAGGATTGCCAACATTTATTATGAACATTGTATATTTTGGCCGTCGTGTAGTGTCGTAGTGACTTGCTTTCTGGGATTTCATTTACAAGCCGATTCCCTGTGGGCTCTGTACGATTTTGTATAGTGAGGTACCGCCAAAAAACATGAAATTGGTACCTTTAAATGTCCACAATAGGATCATACTGTTAAACGCCTTGCGCTTTCATCTGGATACTTCTCAACGCTTTCGAGGAAAAAAAGGAGTCGTTAACTCTTTGGTACTGAAGATGTGTGCGACGAAGTATGTGTAGCTTCTGACTTACACCCTCACAGATGTACAGGACTGGAAAAGTTGGGAATTCGAGGCTTGGACCAATGAAGTGGCCAATTATGCCCAAGAATTGTGATCATGACTTCCACAACCATGTAACTTTACACCTGTGTTAGTGACAGTGTCAAAAGATGAACCCATCACCGAGGAAAACCACTCCCTTCCGGACAGGACTATCATGGACATCCCGAAATATCATTCCGGGAGGACACCTGTGTGACTGTACCTAATGTAGAGATTGTAAGAACATCACACACCATCCCCAGGACACCATTGTTAAAAAAAACATATGTTACCCCTGTGAGCATCTATTGCCAAAACAATAGTTAGACCAGCGTTGGGACTTCTGGAAGGTGTTTACCCATTCTTCCAAAATTTAACAGGACAAGAAGATAAAATGGATTTCTGGAGTTAAAAGATCTCAGACGTGACAGTTGAAATCTGATCAAAGAACGAAAACTGATTTTAATGCCATGCAAACCAGGATGAAATACGTTCGTTTGGCAAGAACAGCGGACCCCGCATTTACCTCCCAATCCTCATTTGACCGAGATGTCCCAGTTACAACACGAATTGTAATCGTTAATGGATCTAGCGATTTGTCAGAAACTGTGAAAATCGCAACGGTACGGGCAAGTGTTACAACACTGCAAATCTTTCACCAGAAAAATTTAGACGAAACAGCTCATCCAGCTGAAAGATTTTAAGTCCCTGATCTGACGTTCATCACAATCACCACCACCGCCACTTCCTCCAGGCGGTGAAGACAGATGAAGTCTCACGGATGACAGAGAAAAAAGATGCACAAGAAGATTTCAGCGTATTTCTTGACCACTCCTCAACGAGAAGAACTCGAACATTTGGTTAAAAAGATAATGTTCGTTCCTCCTTCGATAGAAGTAAAAAAAACAAAGCAGGGAAACCAGAAGTGAAAAAGGAAATAAGACCAAAGCTATCCTATTACCACCAACATCGCCACCACTACCCTCGAGTTCTACTCCCATGACATGTCGGACAAGCAAAGCCGTTTCTATACCACTAATTTGCCTCCAAAGTAGCATCAGCGAAGAGCGGGAGACATCTTAAAAAATGGAGAAGGTGTTAGCCACCATTTAATATAATACATCCCATCCTGCAGGTAACATGGGAGTTCAGAAATTGTATCATGCCTCCAAACCCCGCCCGAAAAGGCTCCATTTACCTCAAGTGCATCGAAAACTACAAGAACTTGCCATGTACACCTTACGCAAAAACATTCGATGAACATTTTCCATAAGTCGCACCCGAGTGAATGGCATCCATCATCAATGGCAAACCGATTTAGCCGATGTCTCTCATTTGGTCATCTACAATCAAGTCTACAAATATTTGTTTTGTATCATCGACGTCTTCTCCAAATTTTTATTGGTCGTACCTATGACTTACAAATCGAACGGTGAGTTAGCGCGAGCCGTCACACTGGTGTTGAAACAAAGTGGTCGTCACAATCTTCGATGGAAAACCGACACTGGCACTGAAGTTCTGAACCAAGCGTTCAATAAGAACTGAAGAAACATGATATTTATTTTTCACCACCGAATAATGTCAAAAGCCAGCATCGTATAACGTTTTCAACGCACCTTGAAAGAACGCATGTTAAAATATGTTACGCATCAAACCATCTAAAGTACATAGACATCTTACTGCATCTGGTCCAAGCGCACAACCAATCTTAACATCGGAGCATCAAATTTGCCCCACAAAACGTGACTCCTAACAACGAAGTGAGTGTTTTTAGCGCCTGTTTGGTACGTATCCGACGGTGGTTGTCTCCTAGAAAGGTGGAGTGTTGTCAGCAGGAGATTGTGTACGCATTGGCATAACCAAACTCACTTTCGACAAAGGTTGCTCACCTAACTGGATTACTGAATTTTGTCGTGTCACTGGACGAGTGCGTGGTCGTCAACACTGCTGTCTATAAGTTGAAAGACATGAACGGAGAAATGTTAAAAGAAACGTTTTACTTACCCGAGTTACAACGCGTAACCAAAGATGAAGACAAAATATACGACATTGAAAACGATTTCGGCAGGATATTATTTTTACGGACAACATTTGGTGGACACGACTGCTGAAACATTCAATGTACTGTTGGAGAGAAAGCAAAAACTGTCACCTTTAAAGTACCGTAAAATAGCTCGACGCCTACTGAATAAATTCCCTGATAACAAACGTTGGCCATTCAATTTTGTCTTTAATTGTTTAACATTTTAGGTGGGAATGTCAAGATGATTAAGCCAGGTGAGCCCGTACTTTTCATCATCAACAATTTGGACTTTGAAAAGTATTTTAGATCTCCTATAGAACTAATTTTATTTGTATGTACTTTGACGTGGTGGAGTACAACGTGGTGGGACACACCTCCGTACCGTTACTGAATGTCATTCCTTTCAAAGTGGGTTTTGGCAGAACCACTGACAAGGAAGGCGGAAACACATATCAAGTTCACTCGTCAGTAAGTCGTATTTTGACACTGTCAACAGTGCTATTAAAGGAGATCCGGTACAAAATATTCCATTTACCAAAGGGAAAGTCACACTGAAACTCCATTTTCGAAAACTAGTCTCTAACGACTCTTAAGTTATGTATCATGTGTAACAAGGAATCGCTCGACAGCGAGGACATGGGTTAGGATGTATATTGAATTCAATGATCCCAATGTTGAAAGCAAATGTGACACGAGGATTGCACGCCTTGAAAGGTGCCGAGTTGACGCAATGCAAAGAATGTCATTATCGACAAACAAAATCCCAAAGAAACTCTCTTGACGGCATACCAAAAAAATATGTCTTATTTAAAATGGACAAATACGTTTTGGGCCGACGATAAAATCCCTGGACGCTGCAGAGTCAGGCATTTCTGTTTCCCTGACGTCACAGCAAGGACAATGCAGTAAGAGATGAAGACACCCCTCAAGAGGAACCGCCCGAGACTTAAACGTTTTTGATGCTAGAATCAGAGAGAGAGAGAGAGAGAGAGAGAGAGAGAGAGAGAGAGAGAGAGAGAGAGAGAGAGAGAGAGAGATATGCACCGATAGTCTTGTGCCTGTTTCTGTTTGCTATGCCACCCACCATGATGACAATGCAATAATCCCAATGGTTACAATTTCATCCCGTCTCTTCTTTGACGGATTCATCCCGACGATTACATCGATCTGAATAGCAGTTACTTGTGCTTGAAATTCAAAGTGATGAAAACGGACAACACCAATCCGGAAGCCGATGCTAAAGTAGATCACGTCAACAATTTCATGCATTTCCTTGTTCAGTGAAGTGGATTTGTACTTGAATAACAAACTCGTTAGCAGTAGCATGGATACTTACCCTTACCGAGCGTACCTGGAAAATCTCTTGACGTACTGAAAGAGGCCAAGAACACTCATCTGGATGATTGCGTCTTATGGAAACCGGACACAGCAGCCGAGGAAATGTCATCTTGTATGCCGAATTCGATAATACGATATAAATCAACAGTTTAAGAGAAGCCATTCAGGACTATTAGAAGCTATGAAAGACATGCATCTCTCTTTCAATGATGGAGACTCTTACGTTATTTACACTGAGTGTATGTTGGGTCCATTCTTACTACGGATAGCCTTACATATAGGTCGACAGGGACTTATCGTTCCTGGACCTGTTGACTAAATCAAACAGCACTATATTCATGCATTAATGCGTTGGGGGACGTGTGTGAGTGGCATTATTGCATTGGTCCTAAGTTAACTTCTTTTCCTGGATTCGGGACACACAATGGCTTTCGGAAGAATGAGCCAACGTCTTGTATCCATGCACCAAAGCGAAGTTCATGTCAAGTACATATGCAAGGACAACGTGTTGATGCGGTTCGGCATTGACATGTGTAGAAAATAACCATTGACGATTTCAATCATTCCTAACGTTTTAGGCATTCTTCTCAAAGGCAAGTCAAAATAGCTGATGGAATCTTTAATCTGGAATCCCAGTTTTATGTAAATGAGTTTGATTCCATTCATGGTGACTGAGAAATTCAGTACCTTGTTCTTAATAATACTTCAAAAGAAAATGTCCATCGTAAAATTGAAACCATGACTGTAGCATCTCAGTTGCAGTCCGCGTAATGCTGGATGTCCTCTTCACTCCAAGTGTCATTGTTAGGGTCTAAAATCCATTATGAAAAAATCGGGAAGAGTGTGGGGCCACTGAAAGATTCCTTCTCTTCCTCCTGGAATCCGACTGCAGTTGGGATAGTGAAAACATGTAGGTATACACTTCTAAAAAGCATGACGCAAAAACAAGGGATGTGAATACCAAGCATGATGAGTTATACAAAATCAGGGATGTGAATACCAGACTATTGTGTACAGTTAGAGTAAAAACGACAAAATCCACTTGTCTCTTTTCTTCCTCTTTTTATATTCATTTAGGTCCTCCTCTAGTTGATTGTCATCTTTTCAACGAAACATTGCCAATCAATCAAAGTTCACGATTTGCTCACAAACATTGCATCTTTTCTTTCCTGGGTAAACGAGTGATTTTGGTTTACTCGATTGAATACAATTTCTCCAACACAATTTCAATATTTCACAAGTACTTTTAAATTGTAGAATGTTTTTATATGATGTTGATTGTAACAGCTAGGACTAAGAATTTTAAGAATGTCAATGAATTCATTATTTTCCTTCAGAAATGCATGGGTTGGAAGCTAAACACCCAAGGCATCTCTCTCCACAGTGTATGTGTTGGCCCCAACTGAAAACTCCTTGGGCTCATTTCTGACAGTAATAAGTGTATACAAGAGAATATGTGATGATGATTCACGTGAATGTTTCATACTTCTGTGAAACTGGGTTCTTGAAGCACGACAGCTCCTCTAAGGACTTTAGGAATGCGGAATTTGGTCTCTTTGGAAATACCTCGTTGCTGCAAAAAGAGCTATACTTCTATTCGTTCATTGGCCCACAACAATGAATTTTTAATCTAGACTATAGTGCATTTGTTAGTGCGAATTTTATCAAACAACAGCACTCTTCTACGTGATTCCTACCTTTAGGAGGTGAAACGTGGGTTATGTTAGGAATGGCTTTTCTATCGGTGATGTTAAAATCGTCACTTGATTATTGACTGTTGTGTGTGTGTGTGTGTGTGTGTGATTTGGATTTTTAACGTCGCATTAAGAATTTTTCAGTTATATCGCTACGATGTCTGCAGTATGGCAGTTTAAAGTGATGTCTAGCACTGGGGCATCATGTCGAAGACATGTAGCATACTGTCACACCCAGTCACATTATCCTGACACCAGGCTGACCATTCCTAACACTAACCTATTAATGCTGAGCGCCAAGCGAGGTAACTGTTGGTACCATTTTTGTATGTCTTTGGTATGGCTTAGATCGAACCCACGACCTCCCGCATATGAGGCCACTGGAGTGGTCTTGACTGTGTTGAATTTTGTTGATGTTTTTTGGACTTAATAAATCTTTCGGTGTACTATATTCGATACAGACAGAAGACTTCAAATTGTAAATATAGAATGGGTGTATAAATGCTATTACTCTTTTTGTTGGATAGTAGGGAAGTGTGCTGGATTGTAATAAAATGCTGGTTGCATGAGAGTATTATTGTGTGCTGGATTGTAATAAAAAAAAGCAATTGCTGGATAGAATAAGGGTTGTGCTGGATTGCAAGAACATATTTTAAGATTAACATTCCCGTTTGACCCTATTAATCTTTTGACCATATAAACATTGACCCTATAACACTTTTGACATGTAAAATGTTTGACCTCCATAAACATGCTGACCTATCAAACTTTTGACTTATAAATAATTTTGATCATATAAACATTTTGACCCCATAATACCTCGCCAATACCAATTGATAGGAAACAAAGTGTTACGTGCTTAGGCTCGAATAAACAGTAACATAGAAAGAGTGAAAATAACAATCTTGTAAAAACTTAATAAACAATTTATTTTCCAAAAAAGAAAAAATAAACTTACGGTTTTAAGAATCAATTCCAGAATTAATCCAAAGATAATTAAAAATAGTATCCACTAGAGAAATTGCAAAAGTCCTGATAATAAAATGTCCAAATAATTCCAAGTTCGAATCCCAGCGAAGTATTTAAGATGGAAGACGATGTCAATTTCCAGTACAAGGTAATTAAAATAACTCAAAACGACTTAACTTAATATTCTAACAGCCCAATTTTCTACTGAATAGCTCGCTCCAAAACTTAGTTTATATACTTGTTTTTACGTAAACAAGAAAGGGGTCACGATCTTCTAGAATCTCTCAGAACAAATTTACGTTCATGAAATCACGTAAACACCGTATGACCCAAATAAAAATAGAAAGGTGTTTATATAAAGCTCCATAATGTCCTTGGAACCAACCAATCATTTTAAAAGCTTGTTTAGAACTCTGAAGCCAGGTCAGAAATGAGGTCAACACCTGTTGTTTATTCTGTAAAGTACAGGTCACCTCCCAATTAATAAATCTTAACTTAAAATGTCAAATTTGAATCTGACAAACAAACAAAAATAAAAATAAACATAAATGACTGATATCAAATATACATAACAAAAGAGCAACTTGAAACAGAAACAGGGGTCCGTAAAATATCCTTATTGTCATCGATCAATGGGAACAATATTTCAACAAATTTGGACAGAAATCATGCACTTGAAATCAAATATGCATTCTTTTTAAATTGCAATAGAATAACATCAATAAATATATCATAGTAACTAACCATTGAAAAATAACTTAACAGATAACCCTGTCTGATATAAAAGACATAATTCATACATGATGATGTTAATGTTGTTTTTAAACGATGATATTGTATTATTGTTATACTCAATAAGGTAACGACGATGATAACAGTAACAACGATGATGATACTAATGATGAGCTTGATGATGACGACGACGACGACGATGATGATGATGATGATTATTATTATTATTATTATTATTATTATTATTATTATTATTATTATTATTATTATTATTATTATTATTATATGTCACTACTGTTCGAGCACGGTGAAACTGTTTTCTATGTTCGATATGCGGATAAAAAAAAAAAAATATTTATTATTTGCTTTAATTTTATCCTCTAGCACAAACAAATCATGGTCTGACTGATTAGTTTCGTTTCAGTTATGATTTTTGTTCAAAATTTGAATAAATTTGATGACGTCATTAGAACTAAGGGTATAAATATTCGCCAAGCCTTCAGTTGCGGCCAAGTCAACTTGTGCGTGAGGTACACCTCACAACAGCGATGTTGAGTGTCGAGGACGCAATAATTTTAGACGAGAACTTTGGCCCGAAAGCGAAGGAAGAAAAAATGCCAGCTTTGCGAAGTACCAATATGTATGTATAGTATTATTTCATTTTTATTTTAGTTCACTTTTACATTTTAGAACAGAATTCTTTGGTATAAGTACAACTTTCGACACGACGTTGATGGAAAATTTCCACCGGAAGCATATCACAATGCTGAAGTTTCTTTACGTTTCCCTCGGTGAAACCTAGTAAGTTAATATAATAATTTTAAGAGTCAGTCGAACTCGGACGGAAAATTGGAAATGATTTCATAAAATTAATTCCTAAAGCACAGTCTGTTCACTGTCCCAGTTCTTGACCATGACCTTTCAATCAGTCGGTCGCCATTTTGCGAGGGCGTATGTGAGGGGCACAAAAATAGTCATAGAATGGCAATAACGGATATTAATTTTAGATACAATTAGATAAGTCCTCAGTGAAATCAGTACTATTAAAGCAGCGTACCATTACTATGTCCATCAACATTTATTCCTTCCATGTTGAAATTTCTTATATTTAGTCAATTTTATAAAATCTCGAGTTTTTGAATAAATTGAAAAGAAATGTCGAGTTTTCTGTTTATATTCATTATAAAAGTAGAACAATGGCAGAACAGTAGTTGCCTAGGAAAATTTATAAGTTCTTGTATTGCCAGATGATGAAATTTTCCAGCAGTATCCATATTTTTTTTTTCATTTGCTTAGTTCACAATTATTTTTTTGAAGGTAATCAGTTTTCTTTGAAGTTTCTGGCACATTTTTCAATAGCAAAAAAAAAAAAAAAAATGCCCATTATCAGGTAGATTGAGTTATTCCCATCTTCAGAGACAGTCATTTGTAGAGAACCTCGGGTATAACTATTTGGGTGTTTTTTTTTTTAAAAACAGACCCAGGTCAGATGTCGGCATAAGTGGATTATGATATAACAAGGCAGTATTAGTGTTTTTTTTTTATATAAACAAAGTGCAATTTTGCGGCTTCCTGTCGCGCTGCCTTGAAATTCTCTGGTCTGAACACAAGCCTGTAAATTTTAATGGCCAAAAATGTCGCCATACAGATCTCAGGTGCTATATTTTGTCACAAGTCTGGAATAAAATCGGTTTGCACATTTATGTACCCCAGCAATTCATTTATTTGAAGAATTGTTTATCCAATATAAGGGTTTGATAGATAGTAGCCATCAATTGATACAATTATGAACCTGTTGAAAGTTTAACCATCAGTATTTTTTAAAAAAAAGTTTCATGCAAACTTTCAGCTACAGCATTCTGATAATGGACATTTTTTAAGCCAATTTAGTTTTGACAGTTTTCATTGTGAAGCATGCCAGCGTAGTGAAGATCACTAGACACTTACCATCAAATCCCATTGAACCCTATTGATTTTATATTTGAATTATAGCTATTCTAGCGTGTGACAGTATTCCAAAAAAAGATGGAATTTTATACATGTGGAAATTGGAGTAGAGGCATTTAGAATTTCAGTCGGGGTTTGTGGGTTTATTCAAGTCGCCAACACTGGGCTTGTTTCTAACAATTTTTTTTTTAGTCGAAGGGATTGTAAAGAATGTTGTTGATAAGCCAATACATTAATTTGCTTGTTGTTTTTTTTATGGTGTTTGCTTGTTGTTTTTTTTTAACTTTCATTTGAGCAAATTTTTTCCTTTAGTTTGTCAGACCAGCGGTATTGTATTCGGTTGGGTCCAGGGCCTCAGTGGTGCTCCTGATGTTCCCCACGCCGTCAACGTGTCATTCGTGACAGAGGGCAACGGCGTGGGGGTTTTAAAAGAGCCCCCTGTCGAAGTCAAAGGACATTTCAACCAGCAGTACACCACTGTCAAACCTTTGGCACAGAAGAACAAGGCAAGTGTATGCTCTGATTTTGAGCTTCAAGTTTGTATAATTCTTCACTTTTTTTGTAGCTAAGAAGACTAGTAAAATGTATTATCTACTAGCTCGCCACTTGTTTGCCCCCTCTCACAAGCAGTCTCTCAGATCTGAAGAACTGATAGACGGGCAAATAATATACAGGGTTCCCATGCTACTTGGACTACAGGAAAGAGATTTGAGAACTGATAATTTTTCCCCAAACTGTGAAGTCTTTACATTTTGCAACTATTACCGAAAGTCACTGTATCAATACAGGTTTGGGGAATTGTTTATTGAACTGCAAAAAAAGTTGATTTTACAGAATTCTTCCATTAATACATTATTTTGAATGTCTTTTGTTAAATGTAAATAAACCCTTTTGTAAATGTCTTTAAGTGGATTTTTTTACCCAAACAGTCTCAAGAGGCTTATGTTGGTTGAAAAATCTTGTTATTGCAACACATTAATTCAGGGTTACTTTTTTTGTTTCAGGATAATACTTTGCATTTATTGAGTGTTTTATGATGTAATGGGAAATGTTTCTTTGGTATAACATGCATCTATATTGTTTTAAAATGGTTTGAAAGGAAACAATGAATTATGCTTATTAAAGTTTCTATTAAACAAAATGTAGGTCGGCAAACTAATGTTACAATTTATATTCTGTACATTGAAATGGTTTTAATTGCCAATTTATAGGAATATAACAAGATTTGTTTTGTGTGACTCATTTTGTGGTTTTATACACTATTATTTTTTTTACCATACATGTTTTGGAGACTCTTAAAAGCCTCTTCAGATGTTCAATTCCATTCAGTCCGCTCCAATGGCCTAGTGGTTAGTGTGTCGCAGAAGTGGGAGGTCGTAGATTTGATCCCCAGCAGAGTCATACCCCCAAAGACTTACAAAAATGGTACCAACAGCTGCCTTGCATGGCGCTCATCATTAAGAGGTTAGTGTTAGGACTGGTCAGCTGGGTGTCCGGATAAGGTGATTGGGTGGGACAGCATGATGCCCCAGTGCTAGGCATCACTATAAACTGCTTCACCATAGCGATATGACTGAAAAATTGTTAAAACTACATTAAAAATCTTAAACAATTCCTTTGTGTGGGAACCACAAGTATACTGTGTATTTTGTTAACCTGAATTATCTTTAATTCACGCCTTCCTTTTTTCATTTCAATGACAGGTCGCCAAGAATCTTTGTTTCCAGATCAACGTAGCTAATGGTATCACCGTCACATGGGAAACTATCCTGGTAGATGGCAAGCTTTACGCCGAGATCCCTAATACCATTCTGCCTGAAGGATCCAAGGAAAGGTAAGATTGATATGGCTGAATTGGTAGACGCTGTTACACTTCCTCAGCTCTTGAAATACCAGTCATGCAGTAAATTTTGTTAGGAATGTTCATTATTCTTTCATTAAGAGAATGGACAAAGAAGACCAAAGAAATTTTGCTTTCAGTTTATTGATCGGATGTTTATTATATCAGTTTTGTGAAATTTACAAGTCCAGTGTATGATGTAATTTGTAATCTGCAGTAATCCAAAGTATGTGTCGCTAACCTCCATTGTAGTGCTGAAGTCTTGTGAATAGCCAACAAGATTAAGTTTTTTTTTCATCAAAAGGAGTAATGATATACATGCGCTTTGAATTTAGAGGCCAGTGTTTTTAACAAAATATCTTTGAAAACCCACACTATGCCGTTAGTCCTAATGTCCAAGTGAGAAATAGTTTTAAAGGGCTTCAGTGGAGGGTCGAGTACATCATTTGTCTTTACAATTAGTCCATAATGCCTGGTGGTGAACGAGCTCTTTGTCTTTAATACTATGAAAGGGTGAATTATTTCCAGATTTTTCTTTTGTTAAGTGTTTGACAAAGCCACCGTTTGTTTATCTGGATGCAGATGGTCGCAACCTTTGTTTATCCAATGATAACTTTCGTGCTTTAGACTTAGTCTCAAAATAAATGTATTGTTTCTTGACAAGTTAATTATGTTCTTTGGTTCATACATTGGTGTACAATATATTTATTACACATTTCCTAACACTTGATCAAAGTCTAAATACATCTAGTTGTTCTGTCAACACTAGTAATGGCAGAACCTCTGAAGAAAAAAAAACAAAGAAATATTCTAACACTGGATGAAAGATTGTAATTGAAAAAGAGGAGACCTCACAAAATAGTGGTCAATGTCTAGTTCTATCAGCTGCCTTGCTTGTCGCTCAGTATTAAGAAGTTTGTATTAGGACTGACTTAGCCTGGTGTGAGGATAATGTGACTGGGTGGGACATCATGCTCCATGTCTATGGCATGATGCCACAGTGCAAGACTGTAGATGTTGTACCGATATGACTGAAAAATTGGTTAAGCTAAGTTAAGACATACATGCCAACCATTACGTTTTTGGCGTAATCATTAAGCTTTTTGTCACTAAATTACGCGTTACGCTTAAATGTATATGGATTACGCTTTTTCAGTATATCCACCTCCCAAACAAATCAATTATTTGTTTTCTCTGCTTTTACGAAACTACAATATAAGAGTATGCTTGACCATGGACTTTCGTAACAGCATCATGTTCTATTTATAGCTAACCTGGTTCTACTGTTGACCTCGAATTATATATAGAATCTTCATGCTTAGTAAGGAGAGAGCAGATTGGTTTTCCAAATTTAATCTTTACTCAGATTCCATGTTCTAATTCTTATTTCTTGCAGAACCAGTCTAAAGATATTTTAGCGCTTAAAAAGTATATTTTATTTTACTCAATGCATTTATGTGAGCAAAAATATCCCCTTTCAAAAATATCCCAAATAAATTTGAAAAAGGCAACCAAAAACCCCCGAAACAAAATATAACAGAATCCTCTAAATATTAAGAAAAGAGTACAGCATCACATGACATCTATTTCCGGCCGTGTCAAAAGAATTTTAAAAGTTAGCGCTAAACGTCTTAAGTTGATTTCTAGTCTATGTGTGTAAAGCTAAAAGTGCTACATATGAAAACTTGAAACAGTAAGGGATGTTAAAAGACAAGAAGGGCAAATAATCGTTGTTTATTGAAATTTTAGCATGTTATATGTGGATTACGCTTTTTCTGCCTAGATTCCGCTTTTTGACCACTTGGATTGCGCCATTTCCTCGTCATGGGTTGGCATGTATGTTAAGAATCCTATTCGCACGCACCTAAAGTTTTGCTAGTACATCTTCTGTGATATTAATTATGCATTAAGTGGTCAGATGAGGTTTTATATTATGTGGAGAGTGCTGTTATATAAAGTAAGTGCCACGCTTGTATGTAAAAGCTTTGTGTTTGTTTAAAAATCTGTTAACCTATTTGGAACTGTTTAAGAGTAAACATTTCTTTTTTTTCTTGTCCACAGCCTAGTTACTCTCCTGGAGTACGCAGAAGAACAGTTGGCATGCAGCCACGTCATTCTCTGTTTAAAGAAAAACAGGACTGACCGAGGTAACTATGCTAATTCATGTACAAGAGTATCATTTAAAAATGTTAATATGAATATGATTATTACTAAAATGTAGCATTTGCCAGACTAGAGAAATTTTGGTTTTGTGGGGTTAGCACCATTTTTAAGCACAATAGGCTATACACTGCAACCAGTCAATTTGCATGAGGTAGAGCTACAAACCCACAGGAAGCCACTCTTAAGGTTTCTTGCATGCCCGCATTGGTGGACTCTAAACTCAAACGTGCAGTTGTCTGTCCCTGTCCAGAAATATGCTTATGTTTGATTTGTGTACCAGAGAAGGATTGAAATAAATTACACTAATGAACGTAGCCACTAGGACAAATTTGCAGACATCATTTGAAGCCTTTATACATTCAGTTGCAGTAATTTGATGAATTTAATAGTTCAATTAAAGGATAATATCTCTTGGCTTCATGTGACATCTGTGATGAAAATGGGGGCTTAAAATGTGTAGATAGGTACATGTAGAGTTGTACATGTACAACAAGTGTTAGAGATCTATACATTTTAAAAATATTTAATTTACTGCATCTGGTCACAACAATTTTCATACATTGTTTGGATAATGTTCTTCATTTTTTAACCTGTTTGTAATTGAACTTTAATTGTCACATTTATTTATTTCTCTTTTTAGCCAATTTGGTTCGGACATTCATGTTTTTGGGGTTTGGTGTGGCTCCACCAGGCGATCCATTGGTACCAAAAGCCGAAGATCTTCTGTTTTTAGTCTACACCATTGACAGTTGTGACTCTGACTCTGATGGGCAGTTGTAAATGGGGTTACCCTGGGGTGAAATGTCCTTTGCCTAGACCCTTGCATCTCTTTTTTTTTTTCTAGATTTTGTCTTTGATGTACAGGATTTACAACATCTGCATTAAAATATCATCAGTTTTGTAATTTCTATTTTGTGCACTTATCAGAAGATTGCAAGATTGAATGGTTTTTTGTACACCTAATTCTACTTTGTAGTTGATGGACACTTGTATGTATTTTTTTGCATTACAGAATTTGATGAAACTTGATAGTTGAAGAACATTGAAATAGAGGATTGGAAGTTTTCAGTACTTTTGTACAACATAACACTAATGATTTGATTGAAAGCTTTGAAGTTGCATAACTGATGGTAGTGTTTTCCTGTCAACTGATTGTTTTTCTGATATGGCTGTAAAACATGTTTGTAAATTATTTTCAGGATGGATAGATACCACTGCCAAGTACTGCTGCTTCAGTTACCTGCATATCATTCTTTTTTGAAGCATTACATGCAATTTTGAGGAAATTTTTAAAGTTCATGTTTTGATTATGTTATAAAATTTCCTTTTTAGATTTTGTTTATTTCTATTTAATATACAAGTTGAACATTCGTTGCTTCATCTTATTTTATTGCTTGAGCAAATCTACTTTTGCAGCCCTATTGGAATACATTAACTTGTTGCCCTCTTGCACGATGTACATGTTAAATATAAAAAGTTTTATAAAATGTGGAAAAAAAAATGTAAAATTTTTTAAAAAATACAAAAAAATCTAAGGCAACAAAATAATGCTACCTTCAAAGCTGACGTGAAAATGCACTTTATTTCTTGTGTTGTCTATTTGTAATTTGTAGTCTTAGGTAAACACCTTGAGTAACATTGATACATCTTTATTCAAAATTTACCATTTTATTAATGTACGATTCCAGTCTTGATACAAATTCCTGAAGTCATAAGGAAACAAAAAAGATGTATAGAGACGTTTCCTTTCCAATCTGTAATGTCTTTCCTTGCAACCTAACACAAATTTATGCCAATGAATGAAGCAATAATATACCATTTCATTTTAAAAGTCTGTAATTTACAAGTTGCTTTTTTGGTTGCAAATCTACATGGACTCCTTGTATCAGTGCTAATTGATGTGTTGAAATAAAATTCGATTATAAATGAATGCTGCTTTCTTTTTATTGTCTCCATCCTTCCACCACCAGGATAAACAAAATGACCTTGTGTTACTTTTAGAAATAAACCTTCCTTTTTCAGTTACTAATGTTACTGAAGATCTATTTTGCACACGTTTTCAAGACATTAAAATCGCAAAGGTTAACTTTTATGCGTGAATGAAATCAGTTCAGTAAGAAAATTTCAGAATTTAGATAATCAATGAAAGTTGGTACATTGGAATCGAAAACCAACAAATTGTTCTCTGCCTTTTTTTTATTTTGACTAGTCAAAATAAAAATGGGCAGAGAACAAGATGGTCTAATTGGAATCAATGATTGAAAAAGAAATAAGGTGTGGAAAGGGCTCCTATAAACAGCTTGTGTTTGAGTGTGTTGCACACTTGCACTTATGAAGGGAACATTGTGCAACTCCAAAAGGTATAAGTGTGTAACACGTGCATCTTTGACATTAAATAATTATGTAAGGCACTGTCCTACTTTATTGATGGTTGTATTTGTTGTAAATAGTTGCATCTGCATAAAATTTTTAAAAATAAGTAAATGTTCCTGAAAATCAGTATTTTTGTACTCTGGGGTGGGGTGGCGGCTATGCTGTAATTTAAAATTAAAAAAGCTAAACATTTTTATTACAGATGTTTTATCTTTTCACTGCAACTTTTCAGCAAACTAATTTACAATGCACGTCATTAGGTCCAAAACTAGGGTGGAGTCTGGAAACCAAGATTTCTGCACATGTTCCTTCAGCTGCCGTATTGCATCTTTACTTGAGGTTTTGTACTTTAAACAAGACTGTACATTTTTCATTTTTACCTTGAAATCTTGTGGAAAGTAATACTTTTTTGTGCATGAACCCTGTATTTGAAAACTGATGACGTGTATGAGTGGTCATATTGAAACTTGTAATTGCTGCTTATCCTAAATGGGTGGTCATTTCACCAAATGACTTTTGCTGTTTTATATCCATTTTGGTCAGTTACTTTGAAGATTTTGTAATAGCTGAATGTTTCTGTGTGCATAACAAATTAGTTTTGCAGAAGAACCTTTTTCATAAGAGTAATTTTCTTGACCAGTTTTCACACGGTTTGCACTGGGGTTAATGAAGAAACTTATTGATTTTTGGGTCAGAGATATAGTCAGGGTACTGCTAAAAGAAAATGTTTCAACAAAAGTTCAGAATACAATACCTTAACCAAAGCTCGATATTTGAGACCTATTGGTATAGAATCTACAAATGACCATGTTCTAGTTAAACAGGGTAGGCATACTGTGCTGTGGATTGGATCCTTTTAATTTTGTCACCCTTCAAAATGCAATAGACGAGTGTGTATTCTTAGAATTCTATCTAATTGCCACGTGTTTTTTACAACCCTTGTTTTATATATCACTAGTCATTGACCAGAGGAAGGTCTCTGATATGCATCAGTCCATTAGCATATCAACCTGCACACATTCATCCCATGGTATTGTTAGAAAGAAAATGTTGCTTGGACATCCAATGTGGATCACAACATTAGCCATCTTGAAAGTCTTTTCGATGTAATGTTACATCAACAAGGAGTTTGGTTTCAACTAAGAGACTATAGTTTGTCCAAAACAAAAACTGCAGATCTGATGTGCAATATGGTTGCATGGGCAGCCATCTTGAAATCTTTTCTGTACAAGTTCTGGAGGATTGCTTTGGAACTTGACACATTAATTCCATGGTTTGGTTAGTCAAATGAAAATGCTTTTCGGACAAAGTTCATCATAGCTGCCAGAGGTTACCTTTTATTATGATCATGTCAACATTGGGTTTTCATTACAAAACGTGTCTTGTTGGTCCTAAATGAAAATTGGCAATCTGACATTCACTATGGACGCAATCATTCGGAAAATATTGTTAACAATGCTAAATGAATGATCGTACTTAATAAAGTACCTAGCTGGTCTGAAATAAACGTGTACACGTAGTCTGATGCCCACTATGGCAGTCAACTTAAATAGGGCAAATCGCTTTCACAGACCAATTTGTTGTGGGTTATATTTAGGGAGAAATGAACTGCAGCACTCTCCTGGTCATGGGGTTTATTAATGTATATGAATAGTACAGAATAAACCTAAGAGTATACAGGGTGAATACGTGATACACAAAACTAGAATTGACTAATACAAGACAATCCTCGTGCCAGTTTTCAAAATTTTAGCACAGTAAGATACAAATGATAATCTTATAGACTCGTAAGTGTAGAAGTGATATAATTATTAAAATTGTGAATATTTCCTGCTTTTACATGAAAGACTAGCCACATTATATGTAAGAGTGGAGCGACAGTTTTGTCTTTACAAAGTCTGAGGAGGAATGGGAGAAGCTTTCGTTGGATCGGCAGGAAATCAACGTTAGCGACCCAGAATGCTCACATGATCGTTATGAAAATTAAAACAAGATTCTATGTGAGCTAAAATATAGCTTGCTAAAGTGGTATTTGGTTAACATTACATTCAGCAACAACAAATTGGTACATAACACTGGACATGGGTCACACACTTCCTCTTCTGACATTTAGCAACTCTGTGCTTGCTGCATAATAGGTACAATAACAAATGATCTGGAACTATTCAAGTCTTTGAAATAAAATAATCACATTTCAATGTAGTACTACTACAGCTGTAACGTTTGTATCACTGCAGCAATTATAACTACAGTTCAGTAGCTATCAAATATAATCACCATTTAGAAATTTTTAATGGACTTGTAGCATAAAAACTGCACGGAATTTTACCAAATTGACCTGAACACATCCAGGCATAAATTTAGAGTTTGGACAAGTGGTGCCAATTTCTGCAATGACTATAACATGCCTATGCAGAATACATAAGGTGCAAGTATTGTTTTGTCATTGTAAAGCATTGTTAAAGCTTGGTATTACAATGTTTAAAAGTTGCATATCTCTTGCATCAGTTGTTGTATTCAATTGAAAATATAGGACAGCAATACAGTATTTCAAACGTTTACGTGCTAATGCATGAGTTAATGTTGCTAAAAGTCAGGAACAAAGGGTTGTACAGTCAAACACACTTCCTATCATACTTTTTTGGGGGGTGGGTGGGTTTACACTGGATGCATCAGGCAACAGATATTTATCATACCTTGTAGACGGGTTGCAGTGACCTACTTTTCAGGATTATTAAAAATAGCTTGAAACTTTTGCTTTATGATTAATATTTTAAGGTTTCTTTCTTTCTGCTTTATATCTTAAAAACTGTTTGAAGTACAGGGACTATATGTGGTACACTTATTTCTCGCAGCATGGTGTCACATTACTGCCAGAGTTTATCTTTAAGATCAATGTCACTATAAAAAAAAAAATCCCTTTTATTTTTCCGTATATTGAACATTACATAAAGGCAGAGCCATGCTACTTGGTTACTATATGCCTGGTAACTTTACAACTGTGTGACAAATTACGCTGGTGCTGCAGTAGCTCGGGTGGTACTGAATCGGATTCGTAATCCAAGGGTCGCGGGTTCGTTACCCGCTCATGCATGGGGGACAATCACTCACTGTCAGTATCATTTTTCATACACGTAAAATTGCAGATGGTATTCTAATTTTGATGAATTCTTCTTGGTCTTCTGATGTTTATTGGCGTTCAACAGTATTTATTAATTAACAATAACGCAATGCTCTTTATTTTCTTTATTCATACAGTCACTAAATACACGGACTATTTACCGGTACATCCACGGAAAGTATGTACATATTGTAAACAACCATTACATGGGGTTATTTTTATCTCCAACAAATAACTAGGTCATTTTAAGACAACACGGAGAGTTGGTAATACATTCCAGTGTTATGAAACGGATGCATGTTGAAACTGCTATACCAGAAACCAAAAGTGAATACGAGACACTAAGAATAGATGCGCCTTTGGGGATAATGATAGACAAAACCTATATCAACATAATAACCCCTCCATTGACCACGATTACCTCCAACCAGAAAGGACGAATACAACACGACCAAGAAACAAAGCAGATGAAACCCAATATATTGGTAACAATCGCTATCTAGGACTTTTTCTCAGACAGCGTATTTATTCAAATTTTAAAAAGAAATCTTTTATGACCAGGTACGATACAAAAGTCTCCCTTTGTACCTTATAGCGTTGTTTACTACAGTACATTATTGGAAGAGTATTTTTGTGACATGTACTGAATGCACTTATATTGGGAGTGGTATCATAACAATGTTATCTGCTGACGTCAAGAGTTATTCAACGCGTACGAACAATGCCTCAATTTTTTTTTAGAGGGGGCTAATGGGCGAGCTGGAAGAAAAAATATTTCTCCCGATGGACATCTCAGCCCAATCGCCTATCTACAGAAACGTTACTGACAAATAAAATATGAGAGAGAGAGAGAGAGACAGAGAGAGAGACAGAGAGAGAGAGAGATCTGTCGCCTTGACAAACAATACAGAAAAAGAAAATATATACTTATATACTAGTGGTTATTTTCTTTATGATGTTAAAAAAAAATAAGACGAAAAATAAATTTATTTTCCTTTCAACGAAGTATATTTAGAATGACAAAAAAACTGGTATCTCGATATTTCACCGCGACATGTATCTATTTTGCGAGTGGCGAAACTAACCAATCATTATATTTTAATAGATAATTATAATTGGTTAGTTTCGGGACCGGCAATAGAAGTCTCAAAATGAATACACACCAAAAGGAAAAACCTGCTGTATCTGGACATTTTGCCGCGATATATATGTGTATAAGTCTCAAAATGTCAAAATAACCGTTGTATCTCGATATTTCGCCCCGGACAAGCAATCAAATCCTCTGCAATCTAATCCAGCAAGAATATTTTCTCGAGGCAGACATAAAAATACATAATTCATGGATATACACAAATTTCGAAAGTGACCAGAGATAACTGTAATATTTTAGCTGTATTTAATGGAGTTGATACACATACTTAGAAATATTCACCAGACTTGGTGTTCAGGAGATATGGATATAATTAAGTTTAAAAAAAAATTCTTTTTAGGTGCGCAGGCTACCCCACACGGATTTATAACTATAAATTTACATGATCCTAGGTCGCGATATCGTATAGGTCTTGATAATACAAAAAATTGGTTAAGAAAGTGATACAATTACAGCAGCATAGAGGGCGCGACCTCAATGAAACGTCCTATGGGTAAACAAAACACGCATACAAAATTGAAAAACCACTAACGCCAGAAGGCAAAGTAACAGATATAAGCTAAGCCAGTTAGAGAAACTTTTGGTTAGTTAGAGGTTTTGGTTTGTCGTTATATGCTTTTCCCTCCTTCGTTTTCGTAGGGAGCTTTCTTTTTCAAAAATCACGTTTCAGCAAAAGGTCTGTTTACCCTCTCTGTTGCTCATGTGCATATAAGTTTGCAAAGAACCAGATGGTTACCTCCAAGGGTCAATGGTAGTTGTCTGAAATTTTGCAATTATTGCGTAGTAAATATTGATTTGATTATAAGAATGGAGGGTTCGGACTACATATATAACTCAAGGGCCAATGTTAATCGAATGTTTAAATGGTCATTTTTAAATCCACTAAGTGAATAAATGATTCTGGTAGGCAGCGGGCCCTTTGTGAAATGGGGACGTTGGGTCCCCGAATCTAATGTGTGTATCACTGAAGAAATTCTGTGAAATATTCATAGAAAAAAGACAGGTTTGTGTTATTTGCGAAATAATCATCTCTTGAACATAAAACAGAATTTTAAATAAAATTTAGTAAGAATAAATGTAAGAAGAAGTTGCCCCCTCCTCTTGCTAGCGCGCTAGCAGGTATGTTGCGATCCCACCTCGCTCAGGCTGCTCTGGAACGTATGGGGTGTGAATCTTACAGGTTTCTAAGTTACGAGCTGAGGCCCAAAGATTGCGGTTCCCAGGTATGTCAGCCACACGAATCAGGCGGTGCAGGCAATTGAGGCAATGTCACTCCTACACCCATTAGCCCGACATACAAAGTCAACATTTAAATTTCGCTGTGTTGGAATATTCTACACCAATAGGATTATAACTGACCCATGGGTAAAGTGCATATCTTGAATGAAGGGGAAATTAAATTACATTCTATCTATATATCTATCCCTTAGTCTTACCGACCGTTGGGGCACCACTGATGACCTGACAACCAGCTTCCTCCATTCCAATCTATTCTCTGATACTCTCACTGTGTCACTCAGCTTCAGTCCTGTCCACTCTGAGATGTTATCCTCCCATCTTTTCCTCTGTCTTCCTCTCCTTCGCCCTCCCTGCACGGTACCTTGCATGATTGTCTTAGCAAGCCCTGTTGATCGTGTGACATATCCATACCATTTCATTTTGCACTTTTTCACAATGGTCAATAGCTCTTCATAGAGCCCAATGGCTTGCTTAATTCTGTTTCCCACTTCCTCATTCGTGACATGATCTCTATATGTAATGCCAAGCAACCTTAGAAAGCATCTCATTTCAACAGCTTGTATCCTCCTTTCGAGATCCGCTGTGAGGGTCCACGACTCACAGGCATATAGGAATACAGATGCAACCAAGGAGCGCATCAGTCTGATTTTTGAGCTGACTGAGGTGTTTCTGTCTTTCCAAACTGTCTTCAGCCTTGCCATTGCTGTTATTATCAGCGCAATCCTGGACAATATTTCTGGTTTCGATCCCTCGTCTGCCACGATGGCTCCTAAGTAATTGAATTATTAACCTCTGCACTGATTTCCATACCAAAAGCAGTAGCTGTCCTGTCCAGTTTTTCCACCAACTGAGCTAGCTCCTCCTCATTTCCGGCAAGGCCATCGATGTCATCAGCAAAGCGAAGATTCGTTATTATTCTGCCTCCAATACGGACAGTTTCTTCATGGTCTTCCAGTGCATCTGTCATGATTCTTTCAAGGAAGATGTTGAAGAGAGTAGGTACAAGCAAGCAGCCCTGTCTGACTCCCACAGTTGTCCTAAATCAATCGCCTATTTGACCGTTGAAGCATACTGCGCTGGTGGCCTTGCTGTAAAGGCTTTCTATGACTTTGATCAGGTTAGCGTTGATGTTGTACAGCTTCATGGCGGACCAAGGGGCTGCATGCCATACCCTGTCAAACGCCTTCTTAAAATCTATAGAGACATGATAAAGGTCTTGTTGGTGCTGGAGGTATTTCTCACATAGTATTCTCAGGTTGAAAATATGTTCAGTTGTGCATCGCCCTGGTCTGAAGCCTGCCTGTTCTTCAGCTATGATTTCCACTGCCCGCGGCTTCAGTCTGTTTAATATGATTTTTAGCATGACTTTGCTTGGGTGGCATATTAAATTGATCGTACGATAGTTCTGACATTGCTGCAAATTGCCTTTTTTCGGGAGAGTTACTATGAGTGACTGAGTCCATGGTGTTGGCCATTCCCCTGTCTGCCAGATCTTGTTGCAGATTGTTAGTAGGGAGCTTATCATGGCTTCACCCCCTTCTTGGACTAGTTCTTCAGGAATGTTGTCTACACCTGCTGCCTTCCCTTTTATCAATGCTTTTACTGCAGCCACTACTTCTTCTCGGAGGATGGGGTAGTTGTCAGTGTTGGTCACTGATGGGGTGTTGAGTATGTATGGGTCCCCTGTAGGTCTGTGGTTGTACAGGTCTGAGCAGTATTCTATCCATCTCTTAAGAATGTCTTGTTCTTCTGTAAGACATTTCCCTTCTTTATCTTGAATGATGGAGGAGCGTCCTTGTTTTACACTGGTCGGGTCTTTCACCACTTGGTATGCTTTTTTGCTATTATTTTTCTTTAGATTGTTTTCTATATCTTTACACTGGTCTTCAATCCATGTCTCCCTTGCCTTTCTCATGCTTTTCTTGATAACCTGGTTGATTTCCCTGTTTTGTTTTGTTCCTAATACTTCTGACTTCTTCTTCTTTAGCTCTCGACGCTTGTCACACAGATCAAGTATGTCAGTTGTAACCCAAGGTTTCTTTGGTCGTCGATGTTTGCCAAGGATCTCACTGGCTGTTTGGGTCACTGCTATGTTAAATGTGTCGATCACTGTGTCTATAACTGTGTTCTCTGCACTAAGAAGTAACAGTGGTGCAAATTTCCCTCCTATCCTTGCCTGGAAAGCTTCCAAGACCTCTGGGTCTTTTAGCTTGTCAAGGTTGAACTTGATTCTTGTGGGGCCCTCTTTGTCGACTTTTTTAGACGTAGTCGTAGGGTCATCATCACTAAGTCATGGTCACTTCCAATGTCTGCTCCTGGGAAACTTCTTGTCTTGGCAATGTTTACGCTGGTGTGGAACGTCTCTTCACCATGATATAATCAATCTGATTATGGTGTTCTCCATTCAGGCTATGCCAGGTCCACCTTCTGGATGCTTTGTGTGGACCAAACGTGTTCATCAGCTTCAGATCATTGAAGCTGGCAAATTCCAGGAGCCTTAAGCCTCTGTCGTTGGTCTCTGCATTGCAGTAGCATCCACATGTGCCTTTCCAGTTATCAATGACATCCTCTCCTATTTTGGCATTCCAGTCTCCTTGCACCACAAGAATGTCTTTCTTTGGGGTCTGGTCCAAGACTTCTTGCAGTTGGTCGTAGAAATCCTCTAATTCTTCATCATCATGGTCTGTAGTTGGAGCGTAAGCTTGCACATGGTGTCGGATTTCTCGTCCACAAAGACACTGTGAACACTGTCATGAGTTGTCGGCCAGTCTCCAGCAGGCTTATCGTCATACGCTTGAGGGCAACACCACTCAATATCACCATTGTGCAAGCTTAAAGGACATTACATATTTATAAAGATTGGCCCGGACTTTTTCCAAATATTGTGAATAGACATGGCTAGCGCGTCAAGCAAGTCATTGATGGTCTGCAGTGAGAAAAAATATTCCTCAGATTTCTTGTTCCATGCATAACTTTTTATTAACAGCAGTACAATTTGTATTTTCACAATTTTTCAGGGTAACTTAAGGTTCTATAACATAAAATTAGACATGGGTATTTCCAATGTTTTCTGGGTGAGTTTACACTTTAATTGTCTATAACATAAAATTAGACATGGGTATTTCCAGTGTTTTCTGGATGAGTTTACACTTTAATTGTTTATAACATAAAATTAGGCATGGGTATTTCCAGTGTTTTCTGGATGAGTTTACACTTTAATTGTCTATAAAATAAAATTAGACATGGGTATTTCCACTGTTTTCTGGATGAGTTTACACTTTAATTGTATATAACATAAAATTAGGCATGGGTATTTCTAGTGTTTTCTGGATGAGTTTACACTTTAATTGTCTATAACATAAAATTAGACATGGGTATTTCCAGTGTTTTCTGGATGAGTTTACACTTTAATTGTCTATAACATAAAATTAGACATGGGTATTGCCAGCGTTTTCTGGATGAGTTTACACTTTAATTGTCTATAACATAAAATTAGGCATGGGTATTTCCAGTGTTTTCTGGGTGAGTTTACACTTTAATTGTCTATAACATAAAACTAGGCATAAGTATTGCCAGCGTTTTCGGGATGAGTTTACACTTTAATTGTTTCACGAAAACAAACATAAAAGAAAATTATTAGACACAACCCTTACATTTTGTTACATGTTGCCTTAAACCCAAATGAAATGACACCAATCAAATTGGAAGAGAATTATTTACAGCGCATTCATTTTATATTACACTGTAATTTAGATCGAGAAGTTTGAATTCACCTTATTCACTTCTACTGTCAGGCAGGTACATAGATAAAGAAATGAACATATAAATGCACGAATCGATAACATCCTAATATTCTAAACTATTAAGCATAAGGGTGTCATCAAAATAGTTTATTATTATTATTATTATTATTATTATTATTATTATTATTATTATTATTATTATTATTATTAACCTTTCATTAGAACCAACATTCCTGGTCTTCACTGAATAACAAGTCATTACATAAACTGTGTGCAGAAAAACACCTATATCTATTTAATAAAAGCTTTAAAAATATGCAATAACTTCTTTACTAGTGGACTAGTGGGGTTACAGCTAATAAAAAGAAGTACATCAACGCCAAATTCAAACTATACTGGTATGTTCTATGTATGATTCTTTCTTCCAATTTGGATTTTGTCCTCAGGCTACAGTATGCATTAGCATTTTTGTGTGTCCCGCACTCAAGGGAGTTGACGTTAATTAGGATGTACTGTACTAAATGTTTTTACCTGTTAGTTTTTTTATAGTTATAATATACCACTTACGATGACACTCATTTGATGGAAAATCCTACTGTATCACACACACACACACACACACACACACATAAATATCGTGTGTCAGCAAATAGCTTCTGAGTTACATGTACGCATATCTCACATATAATCTACATGACCTAGTTAGAACTCAAATGATCTCTATGTACGTTTCGTTTAGGGAAGACCAAGATTAACCAAGCTATTTTTGTTGAAATGGCACTAATGTGATTGTATTGGAACAAAATGCATTTGGCACTGTGGGCGTAAAACCTTTCTGTTTTTAAAAGACACGCATATGACTAAAGAAGCATAGTTCAGGATGCATAAGTGCTTGACAAATTTAACTTTGGTTCTTCTATAATTCCCCCACCCCACCACCCCCCCCCCTCTCTCTCTCTCTCTCTCTCTCTCTCTCTCTCTCTCTCGTGAATTATTCTTTTCACATTTTGTCACAAGTGTAACAAATTGCAATATCATAACGCCATCAATTTTGATAAACGTTTAGTTGGCAACAGTAATATTTAAAATTTATTTCCCAACAATTTTCTTGTTCAGAAAAGAAGAAAAAAACAAGTAATACTTACAAATGTGAAAATAGTATAATTGTATTATTTTATACAGTGTGATGTTTCATTGTTTCATATTCTTTGGAATTATAACGAAAGAGCTGAGGCACAGTTTTTGACACATAAAGTCTTTCAGCGAAACCTTCCTGCTGATATGACCGTCCCATCTTCGCCTGCCAGGGTTCCGATATGTTAACCCTATTTTATTACGACGCTGTTTTACCATACATGCATGTATGAGTATTTCGATATGAATGAATGCTTAACCGAAGAAATTTAATAGCCGTTATCTAATGATAGGTTGGGATAGTGTGAGATGAGATGCTAAGGAAAATAGTGTACGGTCTTTGTGTTTTCCACAAGAAGTTTTTTGGAGAACATAACTTTCGGTTCCGTTGAGTCCCGAGTCTCTAAGAGTGGAGACGGAATTGTATAGAGATGGAGGAGGAGTATAGAGAAGTCGATGAGGAAAAGAAATTGGACAAAATTGTGAGGAAGAGAAGAAGGAAGTCGATGAACACGAGAGAAGATTACAAGGACAGATGTAATTCTGTCCCACGCTACTAATCAAGTACGGCAATAGGCTAACAAAGCATCGAGCGGAAGGAGAGTAATTGAGAAATTTGAATCATTTGACTACTGAATTGTTATTAAATTGTTATTCGTTGAATTTCACTTTTTTGTATATTCAGTCATTTAACCGTCGGCATTGCTGACTGGGGGCTCTGCGTTTAACCTCTTTTTATATACTAATTTAACTTCTAATCTAAATCGAGCCTGGGTGGGACGTCTATAATAATTTAAATCAAATATTAGAAGCACCCCACCCCAACCATCACTACTACCACCGTGATGGCAAAACAACCCGTCACCATATATTCAAAAGTAATTATTTATGATTTAGAATATGGTGTTGTTGTCCGTGTGTGCTTTGGCGTGAGTTCACAGTGAGTAATAAGGTCTTGGTGATGATCCGGCAGTGAAATATGTGTTCCATTGCACATTGCTTTGTATTTAGTCCAGCCTTTAAAAAAAATGCCGGTAAGCCTATGACAAGAACTTCACCGTGAAATCCTCTTTGAAGTTATTTTCGATTAGCATTTGACTCGTATTGATTGTTACATAGTGGAAAGTTCAGCAGTGAGAAACAAATGTAGAGAATATATAACAAAATTAATTGTGCACTGGGTCCTGTTCAGTGCAGTAGTGATTAAAGTGTAAATTGGTATAAAATGTTTATTATTAATGATGGACACATGAAATTTGAATATAATATGTATATTAACCTTAAAAATAGGATAATGAAATGTACCAGTGTTTGTTCCAATGATCAGACCTCACTATTCCAAAATTGTCTTAAACTTTATGAAATATAATAGTCTACCTAATTAATTATTCAAGACCTTTGCCAAAACATTGTGGGGGGCTTGCACTTAGTTCGATTAAGCTTATCGATATGCATATGGTTTGAAAAAAGAAAAAGAAAACATCGGGTTACTATTAATGAAAACGAAAACTGTTTCCTGCACATAATGTTCAGATTTGGGTCACATACCTTGGCCAAATTTTGCGAATGGCTTGAATTTTTGGCAAGTACGAATCATAAGGTCAAATGTCATTGTGAATGTAAAATGAGTTCGGTTTTTGATGTCGGGTTTTTTCCGCTCAAGAAACTGTCAGAAGGTCTGACAGCGACCCCTTAGGGGTCATGTTCTGGTGACCTTTGAATTAGCGAATGTACAGGCAGCTTTTAAGAAGTCTAATGCTCTTGAGCCATAATGCTCCGTCTCCTTCACGTTTAGATGTAAGACTCCGTCTGATTGGCTGACAAAATTATCTATTATTGTAACAACATAGTCATAAGTCCCCAGAACACAACCCCTCAGCGGTCACTGTCAGATCTTCACGCAGATCTATGGATATCTGATTTTAATCAGATTGCATTAAGAGGTTAGTGTTAGTCAGTTAACCAACCCACCCATAAACTTGGTCACATTTTAGACTGGTTTATTTATAGACCTGATGATAATATTCTGCAATCCACTCTTGTTTCCCACGAATTTGCATCAGATCAGATCTGCATTATATGCCATTTCGACGTATCAGTCCCTTTATCTGCTACTAAGAGAAACCTCCGTATGATAAAAAGAACCAAATTCATGCATGACATCCTAGAAAACCTAACAACTTACTTACATCCTACAGCAGAACAACTCGATAACTGTCTGCTTTCATTGCTTGAAAAACATGCCCCAGCCACCAAATGCAGAGTATCAATAAAAAAAAGTGTTCTCCATGGTATAGTAGTGTTAGGGACCAGCTTCGGATTGCTAAAAGACATCGCCGAAAAGCAGAGAAGCTTTGGCTTTCCACCAGACTCACTATTCATAAAAAAAATATTTGAAGTGGCAAAGAAGAACGTCACAGACATAGTCTATTTAGCAAAATTATCCCACTACAGTACTAAGACCACGGAGAGTTCCAGCTGCAATAAGCTCTTCGAGATAACTAACAAACTAATGTCAAGGAACAAATGTACACCACTTACAACTACCTTCTCTCCAGTAGACCTTCCGGGCCTATTTGCAGATTTCTTCCGTAACTCAATTCTGTCTGTTTCGTCACAATATTCCCTCCAGAAACTTCAATAAGTTCAAAACACAGCTGCTCGGATCATTTTTAGAGTACCTCGATCAGAGCAGACCTCACCATTGCTCTGTACCCTACACTGGCTATCCATTCGATACAGAATCAAACACAAATTTGTTTTCTGTGCTATGTTTCAATGACAAACTCCAGTCCAACATACCTATCTGGCCTCACCCATGTGTATACACCAGCAAGATACTTACGTTCCTCTTCTGACAATCGTATACTCATTGTTCCCACTATGAAAACAAAGTCATATGGACAACGTTCTTTTGCATACCAGGGCCCGGCGATGTGGAGCGAATTGCCGTTTGAAAATAGACACAAGAACACAGTGGTCACTTTTAAGAGTGCTCTTAAAACTCTCCTTTTTTCGACTGCAGGGACAAACTTAGAGACCTAATAATGTTTTTGTATCTTATATGTTTTCAGCATGTTTTTATGTTTTGCAATTTAATGTTTTTGTTATTTGTGTTCTGTAGTGTAGTCATATCATAATAGATTAGGCGCTATACAAAGTCATCATCATCATTATTATTATTATTATTATTATTATTATTATTATTATTATTATTATTATTATTATTATTATTATTATACATTGCATATTATATTACATTATATTACCCACACATTATGGATGGTCTGCACATGGAACAATATATATATATATATATATATATATATATATATATATATATATATATATATATATATATATATATATATATATATATATATATATATATATATATATATATATATGATTATATCCCTTTTATTTTGGTTTGTCTTCCCCCTTTATGGCGAGCCCGCCTCCCCCCGAACTCATTGTATACCGCTAACTGGTTTTATTGTTTAAAAATTGTTAAAGCTACGTTAAAAACCCAAATCACACACGCGCGCAGCGAAATATGTGGACAATAATGTGGCACATCCATACCTGTTGTACGTGTTGCATAACACAGGTGAAGGTGCTGACGTGATAGTGTCCTTGACCCACAAAGTTTATTTTTACATTTGATTTCGTTATCAAAGCTCGAGCAGCAGTTACGTCTTAATGCCCTGTTCCGTATTATATCACTCCACAATCTTGTGCATAAGTGTGTCAAGTAAACAGTGGAAATTTCCAGAATAAGATTTTACGAAGATCTACAGAATAAGACTAGTCCGATTGGAAACTGCAAATACCCAAATCTGTCGTCCCATAATACGCCGGCAGATCTGGGTATAGCAGTTTGTCAGGAGCAATCAGTAGAACAAACATCATGGACCCAGATCTCCAGGTGCATTATGGGACAACAGATCTGAGTCTGTGCAGTTTGCAGTTTGATTCGTTGAACAAGTCTGTAAACACGGTAAGTGAAAACACTTATCGAGATGTGTAATGTAATTAATGTAGACATTGATGTATTCAATTAGCATACAAAGTTAAAAGGATAACTATCAATCGTGAAACTTCAAATTGTGGGTCCCCTGCAAATTCAGAAATACCACCCCACCCTTGCATCATAAAATTTAGGATTTGGGACCCCTTTTCAATGCCCTTCTCACCTAAATGAAAATGACTATCACATCTTCACTTTCATCCTTGTTATACAAAACAGAGCAAGTAAAACATCATCGACAGGTGTACCTGAGTTGTTTTCTATTCAACATTAGTATTTGAACCACAAATAAAATCTAAGTATCACGAACGGTATATTAGATGCCCAATATTTTTTTTTAAATATTTGTTTTGCAAATTCAATTGCAAATTGAATTGAAAAATAGTACATGCTTGATAAATGCCAAAATGAATTAAATATAATGACACTGACCTTTTATTGTATCGTCACATTAAAAAAAAAATACATTTATTTTAAGAATAAGCTGTTAAAAGGGATGTGATATTTTCATCATGTCAGATTTGATAAGATTAACAAATCCTGCTGCCGTTAAATTTAAATAGAAACCTTTGAAATTTTGTTTTAAGTTTTTGGGTGGGGGTGGAAGAGGTTTGCCATTTGCTGTGGGTAACGCATTTTTCAACGAGACGCCCATATCTGATAATTAGCATACCATATTACAATTAAATGTATATATGTATGATAAATAAACCCACTTTGTTGACAAAATTATTCTCTCTCTCTCTCTCTCTCTCTCTCTCTCTCTCTCTCTCTCTCTCTCTCTCTCTCTCTCTCTCTCTCTCTCTCTCACACACACACACACACACACACACACACACACACACACACACACTTCTTATCATGAGCGAAATGCGTTCTTGCGGTATTGAATCCCCAAATAATAAACAGTGGGAGCCTGTCTT
This sequence comes from Unio delphinus, assembly GCA_029339505.1. Lineage (NCBI taxonomy): Eukaryota > Metazoa > Mollusca > Bivalvia > Unionida > Unionidae > Unio > Unio delphinus. The sequence goes on along the minus strand of JAQISU010000122.1, from coordinate 2,705,504 downwards.
CTTAATTCCTGAAAGATAGATACAAGGTCATCAGCAGACTAATATTTGTACAAGTTGTGAATGGGTTTAATATGAACAATTAGTGTATGTTAATATCAACTGGAAAATTCACAAGAAATGTTTGGGCCTGTACGTCGAATCCACGATCAAGAATTGCTGTTAGACGAGTGACCTTCGCTTTTTTGTCAACATGTTGAGTAATCGGGTCGCAGTTAAAATTGACTCAGCTTCGTGATGACTCATTCAAAGTGTGTAGAAGAAACATAAAGGAGTTTGGGAACATAATCAAATGAATGTGAACAAACCTAAAGGTATATTCTTGAATGACTGGATTAACCTAAAGATCAAGCGAGCGTGTCGCAGAAGGAATTGTAATAGCAGCATAATGATTATTCCGAAGTATTCAAGAAGTCCATCAAGGGGTGTGGAAAATACTAGTAAAGGAAAAAAAAAACTTTAACAAAATCTTTAAGCAAACTTTTACTGAATGTGACCTCGACTTCAAGATGAAAGGGCCGAGTGAACTTGTAGTAGAGACGTATAATGACTTGTCGTTTGCAGCGTAATTATTCCTGTCATGTATGAAGAAATGAAAACAAATGACAAAAGCTTCAACCAAACCATAACGTAAATATTCCATTACTGTGACCTTGGTCTATGGGCAGAATGGCAAGAGGTTATGCGTATTTGTTGAGTTGTACCAAGCAGGATGAAAAGCTTTCAAGAAGTTCAGGAAATATATGCATTAAAAAAAATTCAATCAACATCTTAAAATATTAACGATGACGAAAACAACACCGGAAAAGCGACTATTGTCTCTCGCTTCCCACGTCGACTCGAAAAAAACTAAGATACATATGCCAGCCTATATAAAACTTTAAATGAATCGGTCTGGAAAAATGGGGCAGAGGTATCACATTTTACAGAGTGTCGGACTTGTAATACAAGGGTTCAATACCCACCCAAGCCAGCCTTGTAAAGCACTTAGCTTGCATTACCTAGCCATCATATTAAAACTAATAATGAACCGCTCCGGTGACCTAAGTGGTCAGAGCATCCGCCATGGATGTAGAAGGTCGCGGATTCGATCAACGATCGAGTCATCAGAGACTTATAACAATTGTACAAGCATCTGCTTCACATGGCGCTGAGCATCAAGAGTTTAATGGCAGGACTGCTCTGCCTGGTGTCAGGCTAATGTGGGAAAAGATGCTAAATGTCTGCGGCATGATGATAGACAGTCAATATAATCTGCCTCACTGCAGACATCACAACCATATGACTGAAAAATCTGTAAAGTTAAAAATCAAGATCACAACCCCCACCCCACAAAATAACGTCTTCCCGAGAAGGTGGAAAATTGCAATTTAAAAAGCTCTGAGCCCCCAATCAGCCATGCCGATGGTCTAGGTGTATAAACAACTTAAAGTGCAAGGTATAACAATTTAATAAAATATATCAAATATATTCAACAATTTCATCGACAATTTCTCATCCGTTATCTCTTTCGAACTAATAAAAACAATGACCTATTCACAGCTGCAAATCCCCATCTCATCATATGAATTTAAGTTCTTGTGTTTGTTACTCATCTGTCCGCCTCTGGTTTCTCTTTCGGTACATTTGACTACGTGCTCTCCTAGTACTTACGGATTCATCCTGCCGACATTTCCGGTACTCTCTTCCAAGCTTCTTTTTGACACTGCACCTCCACACAACTGCTAGCATCACAATAGATCTCCCATATGCTCTTAGTCCGTCTTCCGATCCTCGGGTGTAGCATCTCACACTCACCCGGAAAGCTCCCTAACACCATGAAGGAGGGAGTGATATCATTAATATATAATGGAAAAAGTAATAGGGATGAAATTAAAAATTGGAGACCCATCTCACTCCTTAACATTGATTATAAAATTATCAGTAAAATATTAGCTGATAGGGTCAAAGAGTGTCTTGACCCAATCATAAATATAAACCAAACTAGCGGGCTAAAAGGTAGGGACATACAAAACAACATTTTAAACATTAAAACTATTATAGAACACATACATATGACTGGTAATAATAGTGCTATGGTACTAATTGACCAGGAAAAAGCCTTTGACAGACTTGAGCAAAATTACCAATATAAGACACTAGAAAAATTTGGCTTTGGAGAAAACTTCCAAAACTGGACCAAAATCCTGTATAAGGATATAAACTCAACTGTACAGGTAAATGGGGCAAAAACGGATAAATTTGAAATTCAAAGATCGGTGAGGCAGGGATGCCCACTATATATGCTATTATACGTAATTGCAATCGAAATACTAAGTATCAAAATTAAAAGCAACCATAAATAGTAGGGATCAAAGTTCCAAATATCAAAGAAGAAGTGAAGATGATGCAACACGCGGACGATTGTACAAACTTTATCCAAGATGGAAAATCCTATGAAGAACTAATAAAGGAATTTGAAAAATTTGGGAAAGTTTCGGGATCTAAGATAAATCACGAAAAAACAGAAATTTTATTAATAAGAAACTGGAGAGGTAAGAAACATAGGCTACCTACTCCTTTAATTAAAGACAATATGAAAACGTTAGGTATAAATTTTGGAAAAGACGAAATGAAATGGAATCTGAAGGACATCAGGGAAAATATACAAAAAAAATCTGCAAATCTGGGCAAAAATGCCAATATGCTTACTGGAACGAGCACAAGTTGCCAAAAATTACATGTATGTGCACCATAATTATAAACTAAAAACGGTAGACATTAAAAACGCAACACTAAAAAAATAGATAACGAAATTATTAAATACTTATGGGGCTTTAAAATGCACTACACCAACAAAGAAACTTTATATAGGGAAGAGAAAAGGGGAGGCCTAGCCTAGGCCTCCTTCCTCCCGACCCTAATTAAATGCACCAACATTATAAACGGGTTTAAGGATATTAAAGCGGAGCCTAAAATAGCTTGGCATGGGCTTTATATTTATTACTTTGGTTTCTCTATGAAGCAGAGAAACGACATATACAGGAATAATAGACTAATAAAACTCTTAGAGGTGCCAAGAAAATTAAGATCGATAAAAGATTTACTTTAAAAATATAGGGACGCTAAGGAACTATGGGAAATTGACACAAAATCCACATACAAATGGCTAACAGAACACACAATAAATAAGGATAAAAACTAATGTAGAACAAAAACACATAAACATTAATTGGGATAGGGCATGGGGAAACTGGGTCAAACTAAGATCCTTAAAAATGAAAAGTATCCTGTTCAAATACATGCACGATGCGTGGTTGACAGGAGAAACAGCATTGAGACGGCATATGATCGTAGTGTCGCCGAAATGTCCACTATGCAGAAACTACACTTTTTAAAAAAAAACATATCATTACTCAATGTAAATTTATCCTACAAGAAAGAAACGATATCATCTTTAATATTAACAAAAAACAAACATACAATGAAGTAAATTTTTTATATCTAGACGGAAATTTTTCTAAAGATGTTTTACACGAAATAACCAAGTTCATAGTTAGGAATATGATAGCATGCGGACCAGTCTTTAAAATAGGGGGAAAAATTAGATAGAAGGGAGGGACAGGGACCTCAGGAGGAGAAAGTACTAGCAATGAAAACACGGGGCTAAATCACATGGCGCTACGCGAAGTGGGCAGGCCCATGGAAGAGCTGGGAAACAAATTCGCCTAGAGAATTAAGCACATCAACACAACTCACGCATTAGATAGTTTACGTCTTTATTTTAAACCATACACCCACATAAGCATGCTATCATACAAAGTCACTGGTGACTAACACTCATTAATACTCTGTGGAGAAAGAAAGCCCGCTTAAAGGGAAGTTCAAATCTTTTTTCGGCACGGAATAGGGAATTAACGATAAATAAATAAAGGTCACAAAAAGATCGAGACGGGTGATGTGCAAACAAAATAAAAAAAATTACGGATCCCGTTTCGATCAAAGTAGATCTATTATATAAATAAGAAAGATTACAAAACATGGAACACCATAAAGCAAACATTAAAACAATAGGTTGGAAACAACCATTTAAACTAAATTCAAAATTTTTAAATATAAATTAAATATAACTATAAAGTCTATTAAAAAGACCGTTTAGGGGTCTTTTATATGGTTAAACAACTGGGAACTCTTGATCAAAATGGCTATCCTTACAAGATAGACTGTATACATATGTATACATATAGCAACATACAAATAGCACAACACAAATAACACGCACAGGATACAGGAAACCCATAGCCAGGATTAACATTAAAAAATAAAGACAAGAAACCCATGATGGGCCTCTGAGCTCGGGTGAAATTGTCATAGAAAACATTTGGGACCAAAATATCCTCCTATTTTCATATAATCCCGATGGGACAAAATTAAGGTTAGGGTAACTAAATGGAATTTCCTAAAAAAAAAAAAAAAAAAAAAAAAAACCCCACAAAAGTACACATCGGGGGGAACACACTCGTACATAAAAACTTTTTTTTTTTTTAGTTTTTTTTCAATAGGGGAGGGGGCATCTGTCTAGTGCCCCCCCCCACCTCCCCCCAACCCCCCCCCCCCCCCCCCCCCCCCGCAAATCCAACTTAGAATTTCACTAGAATCCTTCCCATCGTTTAAGGAGCGTACAACTTCGGCTACCCGGAATACAGTCCTGTGCCTCTTTACTGATCTACGATCCACCATTGGCGATGTTCAAACGTACTAACGGAAAATTGGATTTTGTCTGAACATAACGGTGCTATTTGAGACTCCACACTTGATTTGAATCTCTCAGGTTTTGATTTGATTACGGTTTGGTCTCTTTAAAAACTGCCCTGGGTAATTTATCACTTACCTGTCGCGCTTGAGGTCCGTTCCCCACAAGTCCAAAACTGCTTCCAAACTGGTCATGACATCATAGAGTGATTGCAAAACAATCAAAGGAGTCCCTACCTGGACTGACCGGCGGTAGATTCCCAGAGAAAATATCATCAAAACGGGCCGTTGGGTATTGGTTAAACAACAGACAAGCAGTTTATTGCGTCCAGAATCGGATCTAAAGTAGTAATCTTACATAATACGTATTGGCATCATCCCTGCTCTTAGCTACAATTTAACTATGAGAAGATATGTGTAGACATGAAGCATCAGCAAATTTTCCCCATAACGTGACTGTATGTATGTATGTATGTATGTATGTATGTATGTATGTATGTGTGTGTGTGTGTGTGTGTGTGTGTGTGTGTGTGTGTGTGTGTGTGTGTGTGTAGGTAGGTAGGTAGGTAGGTAGGTAGGTAGGCAGGCAGGCAGGCAGGCAGGCAGGCAGGAAGGTAGGTAGGTAGGTAGGCGTGTGTGGGGGGGGATAGGTAGGTAGGTTGGTCGGTAGGTAGGTATGTATATATGTAACCGCTCCGGTGGCCTAGTGGTTTGAGCGTACGCCGCGGGAGGTTCTTGGTTCGATTACCGGCCGAGTCATACCAAAGACTTACAAAAATGACACTAACAGCTTACTCGCTTGGCACTCAGCATTAAGAGGTTAGTGTTAGTACTGGTCGGCCTGGTGTCAGGATAATGTGACTGGATGGGACATCATGCTACATGTCTGCGGCAGGATGCCCCAGTGTTAGAAATCACTATAAACTGCCTCACTGCAGACATCGTAGCGATATGAGTGAATAATTGTGAAAGCTACATTAAAAATCCTAATCAAACAAACAAACAAAATGTATGTATGTATGTATGTATGTATGTATGTATGTATGTATGTATGTATGTATGTATGTATGTATGTATGTATGTATGTATGTATGTATGTATGTAGCGTTTAAAAGTGGCACAGTAGTGGTAATATGGTGTATACTAAAATTAAAGTTCGAAAATGTAAATATTAAGAATTGCACAAAAACTCATAGACTCTTCTAATTAAATGGCAACAAACATGAAGCACAGGCAAATTAAATGTCATAATTCTGTTAAAGGTATATCCGATATAAAGCTAAAGCAAACGCATGTTATATATATATATATATATATATATATATATATATATATATATATATATATATATATATATATATATATATATATATATATAAAACCGCATTATGATCGACACAGCAAAGATTCGTCTTTTACTATTTAGTTCTGGTCTAAAGTTTGTGGAATTTTCATTTAAATTGTATTGCAAAGTATCAATGAAAGTTTGAACGACCAAGCCTTACTATATACATGTAAAGGTGATTTGCCAATTACTTGATCCACAGTTATCACTTCCCCATTTAAGGGAGTTATCAAAAGCCAATCACTATGTGCGATGATGCAGTGAGTCTGTTATTAACAGTTATTTCCCTTCCAGAAGGAAACACGCCCACTGCTATGATGCTGCATATAAATCAGGGTTGTCCAACATCTTCAATACGTGGGTCACATGGAATATCAAGTTCGTAGGCCATACATATTATAATAATTGTACTACAATTATAGAACTTACTTTTCGTATGAGGGTACACCACACATAAATGACCGGCGTACCGGATACGTAGTCAGGTCATTCGGGTATAAACGATACTACTCTTGAAGCCTTACCCCTTCACTTGATAATGGGACACTCCAAAGATGTTTTACAGTCAAACACATGAAATACAATTAGACAGCTGCGTGCACATGTGAAACTGCATTTCAAAGGATTTTAAAAAAAAAAAAAAATTCAAGCCAGGAACACATGTGTTTGTGTTTACTTGTTATTTGCATATGGACTTATTAATTAATCTGCATCTAGCTGGTAATGCTGGTAGTGCTGTAAGAACTAAGACAGCTAATGTATATGCCAAGTGAAAAGTTCTTTAAGAAAAAGTGTGCAAAAACAGTCCAAGTGGGAGTGAGATCGCTCTCAATTCAGACATTTGCCTAATAACCAATTTAACGCACGCGAAGTTGGCTGAGAATACAGGTTCATAGGATGCCGTCTACATATATTTTTCCTCTTCTGTTGACTGGATACATTATTATTTATAGGTTTTTGTAGTTATTGTATCTTCATCAGAAGTTGACTACACATTGTACCATTGCCCATCAGCTGCAAACTAGGCAGCTGCTTAGGGCCCCAACCTCGGAGGGTCACACGGGTCATGTACATGTGCTCGACGCAAACTTGATGTGAAGAAAAGAAACAACAATCTAAAGGAACAAAATCATACAGAGTGACAAAAATACCTTAGATTACCCTTATGACCCATTCTGACATAGGACCATTTCTATTAGACTATATAAAGAGAGAAGGTTTGTAACTTCCAAATGCTTGGTTCCACCCATGATCCTCGATTTCATTCTGCTGTTTCCATATTTAAAAGCACACAACCATTCTCTATGGCTTGTTTTTACTCTTGAGATATTTTTCTATTCATCAAGCCATCAACGACTTTTCTACGTGGTACCAAACTGAAGTTACGGCTTCCGAAACTTGCGATTTTCGCGAATTTTTCCTCTTCGGTCAAGTGCGAGCTCATGTGACAACCGGTGAAAAGAACTACATGTACTATGTTTGCGACTCTACGATACATTAATTCTTTAATTACAGAACAGTGATAAATGCAAAAGTAAGTTTTTACTTAGTATTAACTCGATTCAAATTTAGGAATCCTGTTCCATGGAAGAATTAGATATTTTCTACTTCATTGCACATATCGTAAACAAGCGACTCTATTTTCAAAACAGTTCAACTTTTAGGCACATACGTCAACGCCGAAATTAGACTGGCTCAAAAGATTATTCTTAAATTACATCCACGCATCAGATATTTCGACGTTGACGCGTGGGCTAAAGTCTATTTATATAGTATGATAGAGAGGATCCTATTTCAGAATGGGTCATAAGGGTAATCTAAGGTATTTTTGTCACTCTGTATGATTTTGTTCCGTTAGATTATTGTTTCTTTTCTTCACATCAAGCTCGCGTCGAGCACCTGTGGGGTCATGTTGGCATTCAGCACCGACTATTTCAGTAATGGGTGCCATTGGTTTTAGAAATTGATTATATACATACCTTTAAGTGGTAAATTATTCACTTCTTTGGATTCGTTTGCATCCATATTCCTTTGGAAGACCATTATTTAGACGCCCCTAGAGGTGCATACGGCACAATCACTGTTCAAGTACGTATACATGTTTAGACGCAATGAACCTAACTGTGCGATCCAATACAATTCAGATAGAATGTCGTGCGCTGTGATGTTTCACTGAAAGCTACGCATATTGATAAACAAATTCGTACTTCCCTCGATTGTGACGATTCCACTCGACGCGCTCTTATTTGAACCCTAGTTACATTGCCACCACTGTAATGGATACTTATAGTCTGAAAGTTTCTTTGTGACAGTTACGATGCAGAACACGCAATAATCAAAACTGAATAGATTTTGGTTAAAGAGAATTAGTGTTGAAATTTAAAAGAACAGTTTATATTGAATTTAAAATGAGTAAATGCGCATACATGACGCATGTGACTTGTATTATACACACTTTTACACTAGGGTTAATCTTAAATAGTAAAAACATTTGTGTCAGGAACGTTGTTCACAATGGCCAACATTTACATGGGTTAGTTTAAACTGAAACAAAGAGAAACTCTGCCAGAAACACATCACACGTACAGTCGGAGATCATTAGAAAAAAAATGTAACAGTATCTATTAGTGTAGGAATATCGATCACCGTGATCTACTTTTTAAATGGGTCGTTCAGAATGATGTAAGGAAATCAATAACCAAGTTCCATGAACGCTACACACAATGTGCTGGAAATCTGCAAGAAAGAGAAAACATATACAACGGGATAAATCTATTAATAAACATATATTGGTGAAACAAAAGTTGACTAATGTGACGTAGATTCTACTGGGTAGTTCAGGCAGTTGCAATGGACATCCTTTACAAGTTCCAAAAATATATGCTGTCTGCATTTTAAGATTTGCCAGGTAGACAAAATGTTATATCAGGATTAATCTTGAATAATTAAATAATTTGTTTTTATCACATGATACTATTAAAGCTGGTACTAATCAATCACGCACATACAAACTGTCGCTGACGTTGCAAGTTGATATAAAGAAGCAGAACCATACTCAACAAAAACAGAAACTGAGGTTGTGTAGAGGTTTCCATTAACTAGGTTGGGGTGGATTGCTCCCAGTATTATATTTAATGATTAAAGAAGACCCACCATGGCTCATTTTTGATAGAAATTGAAGTAGTGATAGAGAGATGCAACACTTTAAAGCTCCCAGACAGCGATGCCGGCAATTAAATTACTGAATACACTAAAGGTGAAATTCAAATAAACAACAATGTAATACCATTCAATAACAGATAGTCATTTCTCAAATGAAATTCAATATTTTAAACCCTATCGTCTTTCACTCGACTATGTGGTGGCCCATTTCACCATCTGACTTAGTGTGATAGATGTTCTTCCTGTCCTGTGTTCCTACTCATCTGTACTATGCTTTCTCTGGACTGGTACTCGAGTTCCCCTCCAGTCCATCTAACTTCTGTCACCATTCTTTCCCTTTCTTGTCTCACAGACACTCGGGACCAACTGCACTAGGGTATTTCACTCTGTCTCCTACGGATCCTCTGGTCCTTAAAAGTTTCTTGTTCGAAGCTCGTTTGTACTTCCCAGAAAAAACAAAATTATAACTTCTCGCAAGATGGTTAAGCGACTACTATAAGTCTTTGGTATGACTCGGCCTGGGGATCGAACCCACGACTTCACACTTCTTCGGCGAACGCTCTAACCACTAGGCTATTCTCTACTGAAACTCCAATGTTTTATATTTTGATTCGTATAAAATCTCTCCGGTTAGAGTAATCAGCCGATTTGTAAATCTTATGGTTTTTTCTTACCAGTCTAGTAATGTGGTGGCTGGCGGGGATTGTTATGCAGCCACTGTGGTAGGCATGTTATTATGGTTGGTGTGGGGTGCTCCCAATATTTAAAAAAAATTACTTTTGAAGTCCCACATATGCTCAATTTTATATGAATTGAAAATGATAGAGAGAGGCAAAGCTCCGAGCCTCCAATCAGCAATGCGGTCAGTTAAATTATTGAGAGCACAAAAGGTCTAAATTCAAATGAATAACAATTTAATACAATTAAATGGTCAAATGATAATAATTCCCCCATCGCCCTTCATCCTCTTGACCAAGTGATATCATATTGCATCATTTAATCTACAGTTTGAGATAGCTTTTCCACGTGTCCTTGTTTTCTACTCATCTGTATCTCTCCTATCCCGCCAATACCCTCTCTCCTTCCGGCTTCACTCCTAACTCCTTCAACGACCTTGATTTCTCCTTCTTTCATTTTCCCTGCTCGATTCCTTTTCCGATTAGCCTTCTATTCGCAATCGATTTCTACGCTAGTATTTGTATCGTCTCCATCGTAGAGACTCGGTATTAATCTATACCGGAAGTCTGTCCCCTAAAATCGTCCTGTGTAAACACAAGGACGTTAACATATTTCATCATCCATCTCGTCTCACACTAACCAATAATCAATCATCAGATAAAGGCTATTAGATTTTTCCGGTCACGTATTCGTGCATATCGAAATACCCATACGTTCTTGTATGGTAAACAACGTCGTAATATATATTCTTAAACTCATTGTACTGAACGATATCCAAACAATCATATGCATTTCTGTACATTACACTCCTACAAAGTGTACACAAAAGTTCAAATATCCATGCTCTGATATACACTTACATCTACTTAAGATACTTTTAGAAACTGTAACCATATTCAAAAGTTACAATTCAATTCAACAGTGGCAAAAGCTAGAATATCACATGAATAAATGCACTGGTTTACTACGAAGTAACCAAATAAAGATTTACAAGATTAATTCTCACCACGAACTAGCAATCTACATAATTCTTTATATAATCATAGTTCATTTCTCAAATACGCATGTAAATTGAACACTTCAAATTTAATTCTAATACTGATTATTCTAATAATGAATTATACATACTGCACATAAATAAATTACAATGTCGTAATATTCTGGAACAATCGAGAACATAATTTACTGACCGTTACTAAGCTTTGTCTTTCTTAAAATTTCCTATGTTTCCCCGCCAAGTTACGGGTGGCCTTCACATGTTATTGCCTAATAACTTTCCAGCACGATGTTTTGGCAATTACTAAGTTTGTAGCTCGAAAGTACTAAATTAAATTTGGACTGAAATGGTGACCACACCCTATCTCATGTGCGACGTTTTACACACAGAAAAGCTGGGTTCTCTTACCTTTATGGAGTGGACCAACTATATCCGCCGTGTTTAACATATATATTATACATGTCTTCTAACCATTTCTTTGTTTCCCTGACTTACGTAATCGCGTTCAGAGCAATGTCACAAGACACGTCTTTGATAGACGCTCCGATATCTTGACCAGTTTCTGTCCACTCATTTATTTGGTAACATCTTAAATATATTAACACATGTCCACGCATCCTATCTGTGAAGTGTTTTGTAACTCGCGCAGCAACCCAATTTAAGTGAGAAATTTTCATCGGCGAGGTCATCAACGTTAGGTTTATCATTTAGCGGATATATCGCAGAAACAACTGCCGTCACAGGATATGCTCGTTTATGATATTATTTGTCAATACCAGTCAGTATTCTTGGTTTGGATTTTTTTTAACGTGACAATATTTGCAGTGTGCTGTGATCGAACAGGGTCAGGTTTGTCACGTATAATCCGGTCGTTGCGGTATCTACCGCCACGATAAGAAATTTATTCTAAAAATATATTTTCGTGCAACGTGGAGATAATTAATAATCGTCGCTGCTCACTTGTCATTCATTGTAGTATCGACGTAGAGCATAAGTCTGAAAGTTGACCACACATGAGCCACGCCATCATTGCAAAATTCTCTCTTGGCTTTACGGACAAGATTGATTACACTTTTATTCGTCAGATGAACATCAGCCAGAGCTCGCCTTAGGGGTTATTCTGTCCAGATCAATTCTGGCTTCAGAGGTCTTAATGACTGATAATCTTTGAAATTCCTCAATGTTATAATTAAGGCAAATATTTACTTAGATTGAAGATCAATTATATATTCAAGCAAATAATAACTGTGATGATTGATTCTTCAACTCCTTGTAACAGGGCTTGCGTAAACGAATTCTGTGGATATCCCATGCAAGGCGTGTTTCGCAGAAGTCTTGGACCAAAACCATGTTTACGATGCGGTGTTGGGGTTAGAGGAGAAGCGGTTGTGCGGTAAATGCGGTGGTAACAATACAGAGAGCTGAAACGATATAATGATTTTACAAAACATCGCCGGCAACGAAATTCCATGAATAAAATAACGCCGAAGACTATCTCGCCAGATTTTCACTCCAAAAATAAAATAATAATTGAGACACATACGGTTATTAGATAAATGGAGCAAAATGAATTTGTAAAGCATCCCATCATCAAGAATTATGAGGCATCTCGTGATGGTGCAATTGGGTAATGTCGACTAAAACAACCAGTCAAGTAACATCAGTAATACTAGTCGTATATTCAATGCTGGGGGGTTGGGGGTATATATATTGTTGTCACAGGTTATATATACATTTTTCCACGGACTAATCGAGGATGCATTTGTGATCGATCATATTGCTTCAAATCAGAAATAATATTTGAGTAATTTACGAGTTTTTACACCGAATTCTGCTCTTGGTGGTATTGGGAAATATAATAAATTTCCCAAAGCAATTAAATCTGTGAATGATGAGACTGGCGACAAAAAAAAATCCCCCCAAAAAAGAGATTCCCATCGATACATGCAGCTGGTAGATATTTTAATGTTCGCCCGTATGTCGCAGATAAAAGAACCAAATCGGCGCTGTCAAAGAAATATAACCAGCCAATAACGTGTCAGTATATCCTGACAGACGCTAATCTACTTTGACTCGATTGCGAGATAAAAAAAAAAGATAACTCTGTCAAGCTTCCTGAAGCTTTCTCCGATAGAATAATTAAGTACTAGTTCCTGTTTCTCACGTCCCGCTTGACTAAGTAGAGATTATGTCGGGGTATGGTACACTAGGGCATTCCATCTCTCTTGTATGTTACACTCTTTGACTTCGTTACTGACTCTATGTCCTTGATAATTCAGGAAAACAGGAAGTTAATCCCCCTTGCGTGTATAATGCAGGTAAGTTGGTTTTAGATTTCCAGGTAAGATAGTTGTACAGAAGTACAATAGACCAGGATATACTTGAACTCCAAAATCACATCCAGCAGAAATGTATATGTGATTATTAAATGCAGATATATTATATGGTGTTTGGAAATTGAAAAAAAATCCACACTGCAGTTAACGCAATTATACAAAAATTGTGATTTATTTAGTATCCCGGTCGCTTTTAGGAATTGCCCGTTAGGTAACTTCATATTAATGTTTCAAACATATATGTTATGTATTATTTGTGGTCCAGTGCTAACGAGGCAAATTCTTATACTCGAGGTCTGGCGTTCCAATCCCATGACTGACAAATGTGCCAACAGTGGGCGATATTCTCAGTTTTCATTACTAATAATTAGGGACCCAGCCGAAACCGAATTCACGTGCTAACACTAATTAGGGGCTCTAGCCGAAGGTAAATTCATGTACACACCTCATCTCATCTAGAGACGTGGTGACATCTCATTTAACGACGTTTTGAACTCTCCCTGAGGTTTGGGAGTGGGGTGTGTGTGAATGAATTTGAAGCCTAGACAACCCTCTGAATCTCTACAATTTAGTTTTTAATTTAGCGATTCACCGTTGGGGGTGGGGTGGTCTATGCACGAATTTGAAAACTGGAGCCCTAAAAAATAAACAGTAGCAACGATGAGCTCTCAACCTCATCGAATGGCACCCCACACAAAATACCGCATTCAAAAAGAATCTCAGCCAGAAGGAAAACAACACCATGATGGGGTGCCCAGCGGCCATAAGAAAAACTTCATAAAAGAACCTCATGGAACGGCAAATACTGGCAAATATGCCAGAATGTATTTTATTTGTATATTATTATTCTGATTCAGAAATATTTATATTTTTGTATTCTGGTTCAGGTTTGTTTTCATTTGAAACAAATCTTTATTATATAATGAATTCCGAAAATATTAATTTAATTATTTCTGAGGTTAAAAAATTAAATGATGATATAGAATTATGTTAACAATTGGATCCAGAAAAAATAATCACAAATGATTTTGAAGCGCTACATGACTATGATTTAATAATTCGCCAGCAATTTACTCCCAATTTTGCTCAAGCTATTTTTTTGACTGGAATTGACGTTTGAAAGCTAACGTCAAAATCAAGGTTAGCTGAGCCCGCTAATATCATCGTAGTTGTTGGCGGTGTTGTATTAGCGACGATTTGTTCTAGCATTTTTTGCGACTTAGTCATTAGTGACATTATTATTTACTTCTTGATTTAAATTAAGGTGACTGTCTTTGATTCTGTCATTGTTTCCGACAAGGGTGTCTGGTTTCCAATTGATTCATGGTAAACCTGAATCATTTCTGCGAATTCCTGATTTGATATTATTCCATCGTTGAGCTTGGATGATATCAGGGAAAATAATTTTGTTTCCGCGTGAGTTACCGATGATAGTAACATTATATGATATTCGTGTAATTTGTCATCGGCGCATGTGGGTATTTTTGTAATGATATTAAGAACACAAACAACACCGGTTATAACAGCAACACCAATTCCTATTACTGGTGTAATTATGTATGTGGCTGGTAATGATCAAATTATAGTTGCTGTTTCAGCGACTGCTGTTTCAGCGACTACAGCAGATGCAGAATATGCAATTACATGTATATCAGTAACAACGACACGTCTGCGGCATTTTTTAAAAGCGTTACTGTATACTCGTCAATGATATTTTAAAGTTGAGTATGTAACAAAGCCCAGGGCGATGTTTAATGGATTTATTGAGTGGGTCTCATAATGCTTATCCAGACGCTACTGTATATAATACATCATCGGTATTTCATTTTATTTCAGAGAGTTTAATGTCGAGAATTTGGAATTCCCAAATATTCGTTAGTGGCTCTGTGTTTCTACGAACATTTGTAAACGCTTATTCGCAGTATACAATTCAAATCTAAATGTTGTCAATCCATCATTGATTGTCATTAACAAGGACATCATCGGGATATTGCTATCGTCGAAGTATTTCTTCGTTGCAGTGTTAAGCTTGATTCTGGTTCTCTAAGACCAGTAATTTTATTATTAGCCATATTGCGAGAACCAGTCATTGTATTACGGGCGGATAGTAAACGATCATTGATCTCAGTTCTGATCGTGTTATTGTTGCTGTCTTTTCGTTGCCACATAATAGTCTGATTTTGGTTCTCTCACATTAATAATTGTATTTCTGCTCATATTGAGATCACCTATCTGCAATTCTTCTGATTCTTCCGGTAAGGTCATGCGTATTAAAACCGATTCCTCTGAGTTTTTTTTTTATTTTACCATTCTTCGTAAATACCGCTATGGTATCTTTGGTTACATCTGGAACTCTCAGAATAATATCTGTCAACGTGATATTGCTCGTCTTTAATCGTCCTCGTTGAGACTGAAATACGACAACTTCCATTTGGTCCACATCTGCGAGACGCAGAAGATTAGCGAGCTCGTCCTTGACCTGTTCATGGGTTGCAAACATGGATATTTCACCTTGAGGTTAGAGACTTTGAGATCTTCCGAAAATATCTACCATTGTATATTCACCATCATCATCATCATCATAATCATCATCATAATCATCATCATCATCATCATCATCATCATCATCATCATCATCATCATCATCAGTCTCTTGACACAGTGTGGTCGTTGAGGCACTGTGCTGCTGACATCTGACCAGTTCCCTCCACTTGTCTCGATCATGTGCCAATGCCCGTGTCTTCGCAAAACTTTTCCTGGTCTATTCTGTGACGTTGTCACTCCACTTTGTTCTCTGTCTATCTCTCCTTCTGTAACCTTGTAAACTGCTCTGCAGTACTGTTGTGGATAGACTGTTGGCTCTTGTGACATGACCATACCATTTCAGGTTTCTCTTTTTGACGTGGTGAGGAGGTCTTCATAATGGCCTACTTTGTGCCTGATGGTGTTACGCACTTCTTCATTTGTGATGTGGTCCATGTAAGAGATGCCAAGAATGGTTTTGTAGCATCTCAGTTCAAGTGCCTGTTTTCTTCGTTGTAATTCTGCTGTCAGGGTCCAGGCCTAACATGAATACAGAAAGAATTAGATGATCTAGTGCTCTCAATAGTCTGATTTTAGTTTTCAGACAGATATTCTTGTCTCTCAAGATGGGTCTTAGCTTTGACATAGCTGTCGTTGTTTGTGCTGCTCGTGACAAAATTTCTGCTCTTAATCCCTCTTCGGTGATAATGGAACCAAGATATTTAAATTGGCCCACTGTTTCCAGTTCCTGTCCTCTGACTTTACTATTGGTTGAGATTTGTTTGCCACTCTTTGTCATAACTTTGTTTTCTAGGCACTTATCTCCATGTCAAATCTGGAAGATGTTTCATCCAGATTTTTCACTAAGGTGGCAAGCTCATCTTCACTGCCTGCCAGTCCATCAATGTCGTCTGCAAAGCGGAGGTTGGTGATGATACGCCCTCCAATGCTGACTGTCCCACAGTGGTTTCCTAGGACTTCGCTCATGATGCGCCCTAAGTAGATGTTGCAAAGCGTGGTTGACAGGAAACAGCCTTGCCGTACTCCATCTGTTGCCTTGAACCAATCCCCCACAGAACCTTGAGCAGTTACTGCACTGGTAGCTTTGGCGTACAGCTGTTTGATGGTATTGGTCAACGTTTGATCCATGTTATACTTCTTCATTGTGGCCCACAATGTCTCATGCCACACTCTGTCAAAAGTCTTTTTGAAATCTATGAACGCATAATAGATGTATTGTTGATGTTGTGAGTACTTTTCACACAGAGCCCTAAGATTGAATATTTGTTCTGTTGTGCTTCTTCCACTCCGGAACCCTGCCTGCCTGTTCCTCCGTGATTATTTCGTCTGCTTGTGCGTTTAGTTTGTTCAAGATGATATTCAGCATCACCTTACTAGTATGGCTGATCAAACTGATAGGTATGTAATTTTGGCACAGCTTGACATTGCCTTTTTTGTGTGAAGTGTTATAATCAGTGACTGGGTCCACTGTGTTGACCAATCACCTGTCTGCCAGATCTTGTTTCAGATTTTTGTTAGTAGCTCTATCACTAATTCCCCACCATTATTGATAATATTCACTAAGGCCTGTTTAAAACAACGGTGTATAGCTATACCGTCTGGTGGTGTACTCGTGCACGACTGTTTGATGCGGCGGTGTTGACGATGATACAACGTCGAGTACAGTAAGTATTTCACAGCCACATATTATTCTTTCTTGGTAATGTTGAATACCATATTTGAGTGTTTTGCACTCCACTGACATATTTTGAAAATTCTATCAGCGGTGCTAGTCCATACACATAAAAATAAATTACTCCACGTGGATAAATCGCGTATGCAGCCATATGCAGATTAATGATACCGGTTTCAACACGGTTTGGGTTTTTTGATAATTAATCACGCATGAAAACACCTGAATATTTTATGTTTAATCGTTTGCATCGATTAAATCTAAATTGGAATAGGAAGAATCAGTGAAGCATCCCAGACAGTCTTAGACCTTTCTCTATGGATTGACTGTACCACGAGTGGGGAGTTCCTGGCAGTATTAGACCTTTACCTTTTTTGGAAGTCTTGATTCCGTGACATGTTGCTTTCTTTTTGCCATCCCAGCAAGAATTTCAACAGACCAAGTGCAGCCGCTTTTTGCAAAAGCTGGGGCTGCAGGGGCTATCAACGCTCGCATTGCTATAAGAAGTGAAAATACAACATACTTCTTGATTCTTTCATGGCACCCGCAGACGGATTAAGTCATACGCCGATCTTTCATAGTTTGGCATCAATGAAGGGCATGAGTTGACGTTCAGTCAGTGATACTTTACTTGAACCACCTGCGATCTATTCTGATTTCAGTGATATTTTTATTCCCCAATTCCCTTTTGATACTGAGCGTAGCTTTTTCATCAGACCATGAGTCAGAGTAACATTTAAATGATTATAGGACATTGTATTACTAGTATTTAATTACATGTTTTCAGCTGTGGTATCAAGACTAATCATTCGTCCACCAACACCTTCATGCAACATTGTTTTGTCTGAGAGCAGTGATTGCTCTGTAATTAGCTATAGCTCCTCTTGCCACATGAGCTCGAAAGTATATATCAACAACAGATTGTCTTATTAAATCCAGGTGTTCCAGTAAAAATGTAAAAGATCGGATAGAGCGTTGTAAAATCTAGCTGTGATATTTGTACACCAGAATTAACATTTTTATGATGTCCTATGAATGTCATCCAACGATGATATGCACGTGCAACATTATTGTTCTCAAAATGCAATAATATATCTTTGGATGGTTCTTGATGTCCATTTATTCTCAGTAATTCTATGTTTGTCAAATTATCTATCTATCTATCTATCTATCTGTCTATCTATCTATCTATCTCTCTCTCTCTCTCTCTCTCTCTCTCTCTCTCTCTCTCTCTCTATATATATATATATATATATATATATATATATATATATATATATATATATATATATATATATATATATATATATATATATATAACCATTAGTGGTACTTTGAACACTATTTGTGGTCATCGTCAACCATGATAATTTTGATTTACCATCTGAATCCATTAAAGAGAGCAGCGGTTATTCTTCAGTGACTGATGGTATTGGCATCCACAATGAAAGTTTTGTCAGGATTACTTTACTAGCATCACAGACAGGGTGCTAGATTGCATTACCATCAGTAACCTTTCCAAGAGTACAACTGTATGCTTGGTTCCGAAAATTACCTTTATGACATTTCTGCAAAATTTTAAGACAAGTGACAGTGGAATTGCAGATGATACTTTTCTACTTCCAGCTTTCAGCATTTATAGACGCGCTGTGAATCTTAAGTTGAATTCTTGATTAACACCGTGAACCACCAGTTAGCGTCAGCATTGTCGACAAGGTTTCTTGGTTGTCTGCTGTCAGAAGTATCCTTGACAAACATCGCTGACGGACCAGCTGATCTTGAATAAAATAAATCATCAGAATATCTTGCTAGACCCAATATCGTCATGGCAATGTCAACATCTTTCTGAATTTATTCAATATTTCTTCCATCAACGAGATATGTAACACTGTCGAACAATGCGATAATGCCATTATTAAAAAAACCATCCCTAACACCAGCTCCATATTTAGTATCATCTGTTTTCTGAATTTCACCCTCTGCTTCAACAAATGCTGCAGCGGGTACGAAATATCTGCTTGTATCCTGAACTTGCAGCTCAATTCGCCCACGATGACTTGGTTGTCATGCGTCATGAGAATAATATTGCTAATCAAGTGTCGATTCATCTTTGAGAACTGGTGCGTCCATGTTGAATGTGGGATCAGATACATGCTTGAACATTTTTATTATATTTGTTATAGTCTAACATGAAGACCACTTCCTGCTATCAGACTAGTGGTTATATTTTTGTCTTTTTCCGTTAGGAGTACACCAGTCAACTCTACTAATTTTGTATTCACAAATGGATTGATTATTTTACTAACATTTGCATGCATATCTTCAGTGCTGGGTAATTTTACTGGCTGAGTTTTCGTCGTATTAATTGTGTTAGTCTTACTAGCAACATCACCAACAGCATCAATACCTTTATCATAAACAACATCAATATCTTTTCATTCCCAGTTGCTTTGCAATCAGCATCCCCTTTGGGGCTATCCTTCTGAATAGAACAACATCACCGAGTCAATCTCCGTAGGTAACTTTGTATATTGGTAATCAGGAATGTATCACCCTGATCATGACCGGTCCACGTTGAGCATTATGTATGAGCATCTTATTTTCTTGTCACTGATCTAATTGTATACCCTTAATCACTGCGACTGGCGATTTCTTCCATGATACCGCCTGTAAATAATCTCTGACAATTAGCAGCTGCTTAATTAATGATTTCTGGGGAATTATTAGGGTTGGTGTCATCCAGTGCGGTAAACTCATGGTGTCACCCCTCCAGACTTCCACCATGGATTTCTTCTTCTTAAAATAAGTCCACAGTATAAAAATGACAAGAGCAAAAAGAAATTAATAGAAGGTCAGAAGGTAAAAGTATTTAAGAACTGTAACAACATTAATTTATAGTTATTTTTACATTAAACTTACTTTACCGAGCTGTGTGTGCTCTGTAAAATTTGCAATTTTTCATTTTGGTGTCACCCCTCTGAGATGGTGTCACCCGGTGCGGTCCGTACCCCCCGCACCACCACCACCCTAGCGACGCCACTGTCAGCTAGTTTTCCGCCAATCAGAATTTCTAGTCATTCAACATTGGCAATAACACTATTGGGGCATGGAGTAATAAGGCTGCTACACATGGCACATATACCACGAGCGACTAGACCACTTCCGGTTGTTTCTTGTTCTTCGATGGGGTGGTCTGAATGGCGATTTTTTCTGGTAAAGAATATATCTCCTGGTAATGGCTCTCTTTTAACCTCTTCGACTTGTTGCTCAAACTTTGCAAACTCATCTTCATATTTATCAGTGATTCTAGATATACCACGTGACTTTTAAAAGGAACCCAATTTTGTTCTGGAACAATGGTGTTGTATGGGTCTAATAATTTATCACAATCTGAATACAGGGTTCATATGGTCTTTGACAGTTTGGGAAAAATGAAGTAGCATTTTCAAGGCCATGAAAGTTCGAGAAAATCAAGTAGATTACCCTGAGGTCTTTAAAAGTCTGAAAATTCAAATAAAACCAAACATTTTAATTTCGTTTCATAATCACAAATAAAACTGTCCAAGGTTGTTAAATTCATATGTAGTAGACTTTTCCTGGGTTCTTTCTTTTGATGAGCCTTTCAGTTCCTTTCATCATTAAACAATATTGTAGTATTTTGCATTCGTTGTTTTCTCATATAACATAACTGTTACACAAAATGTTAGCGAAAATAGGTCTTGGAAATCTATGTGATCTTTTATGGTTTGGGAAAGTCTTTGAATTTTTTATTCAGAATTCTGTCTGAACCCTGGAATATCCTGTTGCATCAACCGCAATAGATAGTTTTCTCTCAAAGTAGCGTACAACCTAATTCAGTAAATCGTGCTGGTGGTATTGGTTTTGAAGCAACATTATCCTTCACATCGCCAACCTCCTCCTGAACTTTGTTGATACCCTCAAGTATTTGTTATTTTTCTTGTTGTAATTTTAGTTGACCAGCAGTTATTTCAGCTTGTAGCTCAAGCAGAATATATTTTGTTCGTTTAGTTCTTTCCACAATTTTTCCAGTTGACGGTTTGCTCTAACATGGGGATTATACTTGTATTAGTCTCTGTATCGGTTTAAACAATTCTGCTGTATCCATTGAAAATTCCACTCTAGCTTCCTAATGCTGCTGTCGTTGCTGCTTAATAGAATCACAGAGAGAGAGAGAGAGAGAGAGAGAGAGAGAGAGAGAGAGAGAGAGAGAGAGAGAGAGAGAGAGAGAGAGAGAGAGAGAGAGAGAGAGAGAGGGAGGGAGGGAGGGAGGGAGATTGGCATGTCTTAATTTTATTAGTTATTAGTTAATGTCGATCTAGTTTAGCTGTATGAGATTCCATCGTTAGTGTATTATTGATATAATAATGATTTAATTATGCCTCACAACAGCAGAGAGGGCGACGTCAAATATTGAGTGTGCAGGTAGGTAAACGAGCACGCACATTGAAAACAAAAACAGAAAAGTCAAAGATAAAACAATATGAACTAACCCAATTAGTGAAATATCGTTCGTTAGAGGCTTTAGCTTGACAGTATTGACCTTGCATTTTCATTTTTCATAGAAAGCTTTATTTTTTAAAAATTGACCACTGCAAACAAACTTGTAGGATTTACCCTCCCTGCTGCTAGGCGTATAGTTGACTGTAGACAATGGCAAAACGCAAGGGGTATAGTTGACAGCGGATAACGCCAAAACAGAAGTATAGGTGACTGTGAATAATGCCAAAACACATTGAGCTTAGCTAACTGTGGATAACATCAAAATACAAAGGGCATAGCTGCCAAAAAAACATAAGGGGCATGGCTAACTGCATATCATGCCAAAACGGATAACACCCAAACACAAGGGACGTGGCCGACTAAGGATAAAATCCAAACACAAGGGATGTGGCCGACTAAGGATAAAACCCAAACAAAAGGGTTATGGACGACTAAGGATAAAATCCAAACACAAGGGATGTGGCCGACTAAGGATAAAACCCAAACAAAAGGATTATGGACGACTAAGGATAAAACCCAAACACAAGGGATGTGACCGACTAAAGATAAAACCCAAACACGAGTGATGTGGCCAACTAAGATAACACCCAAACACAAGGGATATGGACGACTAAGGATAACACCCAATTACAAGGGATATGGACGACTAAGAATAACACCCAAACACAAGGGATGTGGCCGACTAAGGATAAAACCCAAACGCAAGGGATGTGGCCGACTAAGGATAACACCCAAACACAAGGGATGTGACCGACTAAGGACAACATCCAAACACAAGGGATATTGCCGACTAAGATAACACCCAAACACAAGGGATATGGACGACTAAGGAAAACACCGAAACACAAGGGATCTGGACGACTATGGATAACACCACAACACAAGGGATATGGCCAAGGATAACACCCAAATACAAGTGAAATAGAACAAGCTTCATGAGCTTTGTGCAGATGAGTTATAAGAGAAACAAAACGTTTCATCAGTTTTATGGAATCTATATGGTTGTTCTGAATGTCATCAATATTGCAAGTTTACCAGAGCATAGGGGAAGGAATGCATCTGTTTACATTTCAGAACAATAAGCAGAGTGATGTTATGGCATGCCTGTTATCTATTGAGTCATTATGGTTGCTATGGAAGCCATCCAAACAACAAGAATGATGGAAGGGAAAGAAAAAAAAAGCTGCATGTATTTGAATTAAAAATTAACGACCATGACTATGACTAAACATTTATTCTAGAAAAGGATCGAAGTAAACCTCTTTACATAGGGATGTAAATGCATCTGGAAAATTGGGTTGAAAAATATACAACGTAATAATAATGAAAATGTTGCATAAATAAGTTCAGATCAGATCAAAAACACAATTAAAAACATATCATTACATTCTTATTTACTTCACGAATTTTCATACATTTTAAAATTATTTTTTTAATATGGAAATTCCGCTGTAACTAAAGACAAGATCAATAATTTAAATTTTAACAAAAGTTCTCAGATGACATCTTTAAGTATAAATTGTAATTCAAATTTGTATAAATTAAAGGTAAAAAAAATTAAGGGTAAAAATAACAGACAATATGGCAATGAAAAGTCTTCTTGTATGGTCAAGAGCAATCGTTAATTCCTGAAAGCTCTCAAGTGAAATAATACTATCTCCAATAAATGAATGTATGCCTTATATGTAACAAATGACCAAATATTACATGTAATGAAAAGAAGAAAAAAAACTCGCACTAAAATATGATTAGGAAATTTTACATGTCTTGCCATTATGTTTCTTTAAAGGATGAGACAATTATCATTAAGGTGTAAAATATATTACATCACCAGTCTTTAATGTATATCATTTGATTTTTATATATAAAAAAACCCAACAATTTAAAGTATTTTTAAGAAATAATGAAGCATTATATTTTAAAAAGAGTGTATAAAACGAAAACAGGATTTAACTTCAGCTGAGAAAAAAAAATAATTTTAAGAAGTAGTAAACTGCATGTACATGTATGTCCATATCTGTATTATAAAATTAACCAGTTTCACACATATATAATTTGACAAATATAAACTTTGATCAGCTTCCAACATACATGTAATCTGGCAGTGTCAAGCTGCAATTATAATGAAAGCTCAGGTCAGATAGATTATGGATGGTCTTTACCTGTTTAAACTAAACACATCTTTGAAACAGCAATTTTAAATAATGATTACTGAATAAGTATAATTACATGATTAATATTTGCAGTTTAATATTATCACAATTCATTTCACTGGCATTTATCTTATTTTATAACAATTAATGAAGTGATCAGCAACTATAACTGTTCAGGGGATCCATGAAGGTGTATTCTGATACTAGAAAGGTCACTTTATCTATTATTATATGGAAAATTTGATTTCAAAAAGTGGGATCAACCGGTTTTATATGAGGGACTGTGTTATAGTGTATCACTTACAGTGAGTGAGTACTGCACCATTTCCAGAAATTTACTTGTTTCACTAACATCATAAAAATTATGTACAGTTGGGTTTCAACCAAAACGGAATGTAGCAAATCAGTTTGACAGATTTCTAGTTTGTGTGAATGAGATTTAATGTAACCACCGGTATAAAATTTGGGTCCTAAAAAACTTATATTTCTGGAGTCTGTTACCAACGAGGTTTGACCCAAAAAAGATTTTAAAATTTCACAATCAGTGCTCGTTAAATCTCACTCACACAAACTAGAAATCAACTGTAGAAAGTCTAAAAACCAGGAGTCTTTTGAAGGGACAGACAATCTACATGATTTGAAGAATTTTCAAAAATCCCAAGATCAGAGAATTTCTTCATTTAACTGCTGAATACTGAAACCATAATGAACATTTAAAAAGACTGACCTTGAACCTGATTCCATGGATAGAAAATCAATCAAATGTCCCAGAAAATGTCAAGATATTTTTTGTCTATTTTCTATTTTTTTGTGTTAAATCTATAGTTAATATTGTTCTGATGACATTTTTAATTAAAATAATGTATGTGTCATCATTAAATGATAAATATTCACTTATAAGACAAACACAATTGCAAACTGTACAGATCCAGATCTACCATCCCATAATGTGCCTGGGTCTATACAGTTTGTTATAAGTAATCAACAGAACAAAAAGCAGATATCCTGATCTGCAGGTGCATTATGCCTCATTGGAACAGTCTGAATCAACTTGTATGTGAGTATAGCAGTCTAAATCAACTAATAAGTGAGTATAGCAGTCTAAATCAACTTATGAGTATAGCAATCTGAATCAACTTAAAAGTGCATACAGCAGTCTGAATCAACTTATGAGTACAGCAAATTGAATCAACTTATAAGTGAGTATAGCAGTCTAAATCAACTTATAAGTATAGCAGTCTAAATCAACTTATAAGTGAGTATAGCAGTCTAAATCAACTTACAAGTGAGTATAGCAGTCTAAATCAACTTATAAGTGAGTATAGCAGTCTAAATCAAATTACAAGTGAATATAGCAGTCTGAATCAACTTGTGAGTATAGCAGTCTAAATCAACTTATAAGTGAGCATCAACAGTATTCATCAAATATATCCACAAAATGGACTCAACACAAATCCTTTTAAACTTTGACTATCATGTTTACAAGCTGAGTGAAGATCTTTGAACTTTAAATAAATGCCAGGCTGCAGACTAACATTATGTTCATTTGAATGCAATGCAAACTTTAAATAAATGCCAGGCTGCTGACTAACAACAAGTTCATTTGAATGCAATGCAAAGTTGGGTCACTGTGTTAATAAAAGCTCAGTCGAGGATAGAAATGCAAGCAATGACATTTGAAATGATTCCAAGACCAATTAGGTCTTCTTTTCAAAACTCGTTCACAAAAGTGCAGATATGTTGCATGTCAGATCTCTACTATTTTGATTCATAACTAATTCAATTTTGTCAGAAGTCTTTTAGCGAAAAATGTCACCATTTTTGCAAGAAGAGTATGTGATAACAAAATTATCCAGATGGCCTTTATGGTGCCATCTTCACAGTCAAATGAACCAGCAACAAATTGCTATCATTTAAGTGAAAACACTGTCGATAAGACCACCCATTCATAAATGTAGCCATATAAAGAGTTTCAGGATGGGCCATCAAGGCATCCATTTTGGAGTTTGATCAGCACCATTTTAATACATGGAAAAATGTTCTTTTTAATGATGCTATGGCCATCTATTCAGGTGGAACAGAAATAACAAGGAGTTTTATTTGGGCACCAACTACATAACAAGTCTTGTGGTGCAACTTCCATGGTGACAAGATTTTTTGTTCATGAAGAGTAGCAATAACAAGATTTTCGAGATGGCTGTCCTGGTGGCCATAGTAAGAGTCAGATTAGCATAATTTTCATTTGGGACCAACTATACATCATAAAATGTCCTATGGTAAAAACTAACATCAATATGACCAGCCAGCCAGGACTTGCAAAACTTTTGAATTTTTTATTTAGCACTAATTGCACATTATTAGAAGCCTTAGGGTGAAAATTTATTCGTGATATGACTCCTGTCCAATAGGTGTGGTGATAGCAATATTTTCAAGATGGCCAATGTGGCAGCCATATTTAATATCCGAGCACACCCTTTGCAATTTAGGATCAACCAGACCATGGGATGAATGTGTGTGTGTAAAGTTTCATGGCAATCCTCCAAGCAGTTCAGGAGGAGTTGTGATAAGAAACATGTGCTCACAGATGAATGATAGACAACATTGGAAAAGATGCCATTTCATAAGCTCTTCTTGTCTATCACAGCAGAGCTAAAAAAAGGGAAAACTCGGCTTAATTATTGCTAACCAATTCAGTTGTTGAAAACTAGCTGTCTTTGTAAAACATGTAACATGTGGATCCAAATGTCTAGATTTTATAAAAAGCTTCCCCTTAAAATGATTTGACTCTCTTAAAGTGATTAAAAGGATTATATCCCAAAAGATGTCCAAGTCCCAAAAGTTCAAAAAATGTATACAAAACTGAAAAATTGCAGTACTGACAAGAAAATATAATCAGGTCCTTTACCTGCGCAAAGGTTTCACCTACAAAAATTTGCTTTATCTATCTAGTTAATCTCGTGCGAAATGTCCTGAAAGTTACTTAAAAATTCATGAAAAAACATACAACTGCTGTATTAGTTTGAAAATTTAATCTGGGCATTTGCATATCAATACAATGTTTTTGACAAAATGATTATATGACCATCAATTCAAGAAAATTGGTGCAAGGATTTTTTAAATATGTTCATTATCATATTTTAGGTGCTATCAACATTAGTTTCAATCAGAACCAACAAGATTTCATAATAAATCAGGTTGAAACACTATGTTGATATGACATTTCATCATGTAGTAATAACACAATAACAAGATTATCAAAATAGCTGCCGTGATGGCCACACTGCATGTCTGATACAGACAAAAAAAATATTTATGACCAACTAGATATCATAAATCTTCCACTGACAACACAATGCAGAAAAAGCTTTTATCTGAAAAGGAGTAGTAATAACAAGATAGCTGATGTGATGGCTATAGTGGAGGTGAGATCAGCACTAATTTCAGCTAGGACGAAGTACACATTAAAAGATTTTTATTTTTAGTGAAAACCCCATATCAAAATAACAAGATTGTAAACATGGCTGCTAAGGTAGCCATACTGGATGTACAGGCAGCACTTTATTTTATATTTCTATTCAAGAAAAGCAAAACCAATATTTTCAAGATGGTCACTGTGTCCAAGCACAAACATTTTTATTTAGGACCAATCAAACATTATAAGAAGTTTTCTGCTGAAAACACTATCATTAAAACTGTCCTTTCGGGAGAAGTGATAAGAATTTCAATATGGCTGGTGTAGTAGCCGAAATGGACATTGATAACACCAATTTTATTTCAGATCAACCGGACATAAAATAAAATCTTCTAGTAAAAACCCCATGTTGATATGGCTTTCCATTCAGGACAGGAAGTGATAAGATGTTGAAGATGGCCACATATTAAACACCAGACAAGCACCATTTTCTCTTTGAACCAACAAGACACAATATGTAATCTTTTAGAAAAAAAAAACATGTTGATACGATTTTCAAGCTGGATGCTGTGGTGACCATACTAGATATGCTGGCAGATCTGGGTATTTGTGCAGTTTGTAAGAAAATCATCAGAACAAAATATACCTTTTTATCTACCTGCTACATTATGCAGTGGCAAATCCAGGTTAGTGTTATTTGCAGTGTGCTTGACTTGTGAGTATATAGGGTACTTCACGAGAAGTAATACTATAAATACAGATGAACGGAACATCAGATTCGACTTGATCAACACCATTACTACTAGTCCATACAATTGAAAAACAAGATAGATGAAATACAGATCTAGAAAATTTTACTGCTATAAGTTTCATTCACGAGAGCAGCACTTTTGACATCACAAGAACCTGTTTCTTGTTCAAACTTCAAACATTTTTATTTTTTTCTTCCTACCACTTAATATGGTTCTCTGTAAACATTTCCAATTTGTGGACAGTTTACAATTAACACATACTTCTGTATGTAGACCAATTTTCAGTCTACGTTTCGTAGACACCATGTTTAAAACAAATATACAGTAAAAGTGGTAAAACTTTTGATTCTATCATGTACAAAACCATGGCATTAAATGTCTAATAAATGAAGTCAAAATCGAAATAGGTAACTTACATGCATACATACTACATATATTATACATACTACATTGAAATTAGACAACAAAGACACAGTGATTCCTTTCAAAAATGCTCTTAAAACTCACCTTTTTTGACTGCAAGAATAAGCTTAAAGACCTAATAATGTTTCCTACCTTAAATACTTTCAGTAAGATTTTAGGTGTTCTAATTTCAAGGTGTTTGTTTTGTTTGGTTTTTGTCGGTTTTTTTGCAGTCATATCATTATAGATGTTGTAAAGCACTTAAGAGCTTCTAAAGATTAGGCGATATACAAAGTCCTCACTATTATTATTTCCTAATGGCACATTGATTGAGACTAGATTTTGTAACACATCCTTTTACTTCAAATTAATTTTGTTAAGTAGTGAATTTTGTGATTTTTTTTTTCTACAACAGTAATCACTCATTATAATGCTGTCCATGGGAACCATATTGGATATGGCCTATATCAAAAGTCATAAGAAGATATAGTAAAAAAGTGAAATTGCCTTATAACAAAGTAATGATACAGTCCTCTCTCATTATAATGCTGTCCATGGAAACTATAGATCATTTTTAAGTGAGATACCCATAATGAAGTACATCATACTGTACTCATTATAATGCTGTCCATGAAAACTAAATACCATCTTAAAGTGAGATCACCTTATAATGAAGTACATCATACTGTACTCATTATAATGCTGTCCATGGAAACTATAGACCATCTTAAAGTGAGATACCCATAATGAAGTACATCATACTGTACTCATTATAATGCTGTCCATGAAAACTAAATACCATCTTAAAGTGAGATCACCCTATAATGAAGTACATCATTCTGTACTCATTATAATGCTGTCCATGGAAACTATAGACCATCTTAAAGTGAGATACCCATAATGAAGTACATCATACTGTACTCATTATAATGCTGTCCATGAAAACTAAATACCATCTTAAAGTGAGATCACCCTATAATGAAGTACATCATTCTGTACTCATTATAATGCTGTCCATGGAAACTATAGACCATCTTAAAGTGAGATATCCATAATTAAGTACATCATACTGTACTAATTATAATGCTGTCCATGGAAACTATAGACCATCTTAAAGTGAGATATCCATAATGAAGTACATCATTCTGTACTCATTATAATGCTGTCCATGGAAACTATAGACCATCTTAAAGTGAGATATCCATAATGAAGTACAAGGTAATCATGCCTTCATTAAAACTTAAATTATAGAGTACACTGTCAAACTGTAAGACTGCATTACAATGAAGTACACAGTCCAAAATCCCTCATTTTAAAATGTCACCCATAGGAGCCTTGTTGTTGTTGCTGTTGTTGGGTCTAATGCCATTTTTCAGCACAAGATAGGCTATACATTGTGGCCAGTATAAATGGTGGTGGAAAAATACCAGGAAATTCCCAGAAATAACCAATGACCCACAAGAAGCTTTCTCACGTACCCACAATGGCCGAGCCCGAGACTCAAACCCACACAGGCAGAGTGAGATGGCAGTGAAATGTAACGGTAAGCACTTTAGACCACATGGACCCCCAAGCCCCCCTCCAAATGCGAGCCTCAGAGTATATTATAAGAAATAAATTTACTGCCATTTAATGAAACAAGATCAACAACCACACCTATCTTTTAACATGGGCTATTATAACAAAAGGGTCTTATAGTGGGGGAGGGGGAGGACATAGTATAGTCTTAAAGTGAAACACCCTATAATGAAATGCACAATACATATAATTATATTAATGCTTGATGGAATAACTATATCTGCCTTATAACAGGAATCACATTATAATAATGGCCCTTATTATGAAGATGTAGTGGACTTAAAAAAAAATGGATTGGATCAAAAGTCCTGTCATTTCTACTGTAGAGACACCAATGGATTGGATCAAAAGTCCTATCATTTCTACTGTAAAGACACCAATGGATTGGATCAAAAGTCCTGTCATTTCTACTGTAGAGACACCAATGGATTGGATCAAAAGTCCTATCATTTCTACTGTAAAGACACCAATGGATTGGAGCAAAAGTCCTATCATTTCTACTGTAGAGACACCAATGGATTGGATCAAAAGTCCTATCATTTCTACTGTAGAGACACCAATGGATTGGATCAAAAGTCCTATCATTTCTACTGAAGAGACCATGTCAATTTTTAAATTAAAATATTGTAGCATGTTTACTGGCAACTCATGATGGCAACAGGCATGTTCAGTATTAAAAAAAATGTGTATTATTAAGTACATTGGCAGTTCACAGCATACATTACATATTCATACTGACAACATAATGATCGGATCTGACAAAATCCCACTAAAACTCAAAGAACGTTCTACATATTGTACATGTAAACATAGCACCTATTTATATAACTACTAATTACTTCAAATTTGTGCAGATTTTGGTAGCAGATTGGAAGAACTTCCTTATGTTTTACACCTACTTATTTCAATTTCTCACTGACACACAACTTTCATATACGTTTTTAAATTACACATGTATTTTTAACAGCAAAACCATATCCTGGCATTATATACAGTCCTATACAGATCTGATGGAAACATGTCTAATAACACTGGATAAGTCCAAGTATTTTTAACCTTAAAAAGGGTTGAATGCAAAATGTAAAACAAATTTTCACTCAGTTACCAACTCAAAGTTGTAATATAATTTATTCCGTTTATGTACTCTGTAGGAACTTAATAGCAGTGTTAATAGAATTGCTGCAAGTTTTGTATACATCAAACTGCCTACCCTATTTTAGGGCCAGTCCATGTTTTGTATACATTAAACTGCCTACCCTATTTTAGGGCCAGTCCATGTTTTGTATACATCAAACTGCTTACCCTATTTTAGGGCCAGTCCATGTTTTGCTTGCACAAATATTTACACCTGTAAGGAACACATAAATGTCAAAAGATCTGTGTTCACCTGAAAAGGGCACATAAACGATCCTCAGCCAAAAATTATAAAGCCATAAATAAATCTGGATGTTACATCCCCACCCTCAAACTTAAACTGCTTCTTCAACAAAGAAGGATACCGGTATATGTTAATATCCAAATTTCTAAATGTATATGAATTAAATATCAGGTAATTTAAACGCATTCAAGCAAAGAAATATACTGTTAAATATATTGCCCACTAAAATTAACTTTCAAATCCTTTAATTATAATAAATAAGCCCTTCTGTTTTCACATACACAGTGACTCAGTATTTCATCACATTATCCCATCATGTGACAGATTTATTTTCATGAATGAAATTTGTAACAGTTTTTCCTGCAACACATCTGAGGCCTTCTCCATGAAAAGGCATTGTTTTCTTTTATTGCTGTAAACAAGGTAATGCTGCCCCACTCAGTGCCCTAATGGAAATGTATTCATACCAAGAAAATAATGTGGTTTATTGCACTTGCATATTCTTCTTCTTGTAATAAACAAAATTATAACCAAAGTTTATGAAACAAGGTTCTGCTAAACATGAAGTTTATCTTTGTTTATAAATCTCACCAACTCCCAATTTATGAACGATAGTCTATACCAGAAAAATTTTTTTTTTTACTTTTACAACCTTGTTTTTAATCATACTGAAATTTGTGTTACCCTTTATCTTGATTTGAATTTTGCTGATGAAATGCTAAATTAAATAAATTTGGCATTTCTTTGTAAACACTAAGGTAGACTTGTTCCGAAATCATCTGCGCTCTTTGCATGGCAGCTAATGTCTCTTGAGTACTCGGATTAGTAGCCAATGTAAGTGCCTCAGTACCAAAATGGCCTTGTGCTCCCATAGACAAATCAACAGCCAATGTTCCCGTGCTGCCTTCAGAATTCTCTCCAAAGTTCAGAAATTTGGAATACTTTGAGATCCATCCTGACAGAGTACCTAGGGGAAAGTTGAATACTCTTGCAGTAGGGCGAATACCTACAAGCTTAGCACATTTCACAATCTCAATTTTATCCTCATGTGTGATATTTTTAAATTTGAGTGATTTTGCTTTTTCAATCTTCTGTTGTAAGATTATGAATTTGTCTCTTAGTAAGAATTTAAGAGCAGTCACTTCTGATTTTTCCTCATCATCAATATTAAGTGGGTATGCTGGTTTGGCAGCAGAGTTTGAAAATCCAGCACCAGTTTCAGAAATGTCTTTTGTTTCTAAGTCATTTTGAGAATCATCCATTGAAGTGTTTGTTTCATTTGCAAATTCCCCATCTTCTGCAGTCTCCTGATTTGGCATAAAGTCCAGATGATGCTGATATTTTGATATCCAACCAGACAAAGTACCAGTTGCAAGGTCCATCAATTTAGCAATTCTCCTAACTCCAACACATTTGGCATACCTCACAACCTCTAATTTCTCACTTGCCTTCAGAGATTTATACTTGTCAACTCTAGTTTCCACAACCCTCTTGAATATTTTTTCAAACAAGTCATCGTTTTCCAATATTCCACCTTGAATTTCTTCCTTAATATCTTCAAAGCATTGATCAACATCAGGTTTGTGCATAGATTCTGCGATTAATCTGTCTACTTCATTGGCCACTTCATCCTCATGATCGGGGGCTTCATGTGGGGGGGATCTGCCTTCCATATTACTATCCTTGTATTTACCTGTATCGTCTGATATCTGGCAGCCTTCAACCTCAGACTGGTTTTCAGTCTTTATTTTCTTTTCAAACACATTTACAACATCAGATCTTGATTCATTCAACATGTCTGTCATCGATGCTTTTTTATCTTCATGTGAGTTTGAGTTGCCAGACTTGATGACTGTCGATTCATCATCAGAGTTGTTCAGTGCTGCAAATCGACTGAGTAAAAAGGAAGAACCTGCCCTTTCTGAGTCTTCTGGTAAATTTCCTTCTTCATCTTCATCCTCAAAGCTGTTCTTACTTTCCGTAGTAGATTCATCATCTTCTCCATAGTATTTTTGTTCTCTTTTCCGAGTTTGCATTTTAGATTCACTGGGGGTGGTTTCCAAATCTGCGCTGGTCTCAATAGACAGAGGACATGAAAGATCCAAGGGGAGAGAATTTTTCTTATTTTGCTTCTTATCGTTCTCAGATGCTGCTGTGACAGTATCAGTGGTCTGTCCTGATTTTACCTTATATGGAAACTGCCGCATCCAGCCTGAAACAGTTCCAAGTGCAATTCCAAGACAGCGTGACATTTCGCGAACCCCTATTAGTTTTGCATATTTCACCACCTCATGTTTGTCTTCTGCACTCAGACCCTTAAACTTGCGTTCCTTTTCATGTTTAACCCTTTTAACCAAGGCTTCAAATTTTACATTACCAGTCATGCAGTGCTTTTTCTTTTTCAAGGTGTCATCATCTTCTTCCTTGAATTCCATTCTTGTCCACATTGAGACCGCAGATTTTGAGACACCAAACAACTGGGCTGCAACACTGACTCCATGAATTCGAGCATATGCTGCAATTCTCTTTTTCTCCAGCACAGAAATTTTGCGATATCGAGTGAATTTGAGATCCATTAACTTGCGCATCATTTCAAGATTATGTCCCATGGCAATCCTTGCAGGAAAATCTATGTGAGGTAACAACTGAAATCTGTTGCTGGGAGGTGTGAGGAAGTTACTGGTAGGTATGACCAGGTTATTACCAAGAAATGGATGGGAAGTTAAAGACATGTTCAACATAGCTGGTGAGAACTTGCTTTCCAAAGAAGGGGAAAACTTTTCAAAATTAATCTCACATGTACTGCTGTCATTAAGTTTTGTCATGATCCGTCTTGGTGTGGACTGTTTCCGTGACTTTTCTGGTTTAGAAAGAGTAGGACTGAGAGTGATGGACATATCCGGCTCTTCAGACTGGTCTGCATCTTCCTTGGGTTCTTCCTGGGACTCTTCACTTGATGATTCCTTCATTATTCTCTTTGGCACTTGCTGCTTGCGAGACTTCTTGTTCTTACAGCCTGACATTTCAGGTGCTGTGGTCAAGGAGAAATGGAAAAGATTTAAAAGCTGTCAAATGCTATATAATAAAAAGGAAACACTACACAAACTCCTCTGTATGGGGGTGGGGAAAGGGATGTGTATGGGAGGACGCCTCTCAGGTTGGGTTAGCATACAATAGTCAAATGACGAATCTGAGTATCAGGATTTAGTTTTTGCCCAAATATCAAACTTTTGTAATATGGAGAGAAAAAAAATGTTCAACAAGTTGGTCCAAAGATCTCAGATGCTAAATGATGAGTAAGAAATTGCAAGCATTTTAAAATCTAGAGGCGTCTAGCTAAATCTAATACAATGCTTAGACTGTTAAAATCTGGCGGGGACTGGCTAACTACAATACAATGCTAAGACTTAAAATCTGGAGGGGACTGGCTAAATCCAATGCAATGTTAAGACTTAAAATCTGGAGGCACATGGCTAAAACCAACACAATACCAAGACTTAAAATCTGGAGGCATATGGCTAAAACCAATGCAATGTTAAGACTTAAAATCTGGAGGTATATGGCTAAATCCAATGCAATGCTAAGACTTAAAATATGGAGGGGTCTGGCTAAATCCAATGCAATGCTAAGACTTAAAATCTGGAGGGGACTGGCTAAATCCAATGCAATGCAAAGACTGTTAAAATCTGGAGGGGACTGGCTAAATCCAATCCAATGCTAAGACTGTTAAAATCTGGAGGGGTCTGGCTAAATCCAATGCAAAGCCAAGACTTAAAATCTGGAGCCAATAAGGTACCTTCATAAACTTCTTAGAATTAGTATGCAAACATGAGGGCAATATACTCACTGCCTAGCCAATGCCCAAAATGAAATTTTTACTAAAAACTGCAGAACAAGAAAATAGTTTTTTTTAAATTAGCAATTTGCTGCTGATTTCTAGATTAAGTTTAACTAGATAACATTTGTTACATGTTGACTAGCAATTCTGTCACTCTTTATACAATTATCATGCTTTTATTATGAAAAAACTTGTATAAATATACAAGGAAACTATTACTAAAAGAATATACTCACTTTTTATTTTTCCTGCTAATCTAAATAGTTATAACAATGAACTTAAATCAAAAATATATTAGCACTGAACTCAATCTAAAAAATGTGGTTTACATCAAATGTAATCTAAGGTGTGGAAGCATATTGAGATGAAGATATAAGATTGGATACAAAATGATTGCTTTGTTTAACATCGATCCTAATCTAAGGTATGAATGGACATATGATATAGTGACACGCATGAATACCAAAGTGATTGCTTTGTTTAACATTGATCCTAATCTAGGGTTTAAAGACATACGGATGATTAGACAAGTATGGTTTGAAAGTGATTTCACTGTTAGCTTTCATCAAGGCAGGCTTAAAAAATAATGTAACATAACTGGCATTTGTAACAGTGATTCCACTTGCCACTTGAAAATCAAGATTTCAACCACCACAAAACTAAGAACTAGTCAATTTTCAGTCCATAAACTGCTGATAATGAAATTGTTGCCACTCAGAAAAATTACTGTCTCTTTTCTACTAATGTGGGTTTGACAATACAATATTATAAATTAACTATATCAACATCATTCAATCACAACAACACTCCTGCACAGCAAAGTCAACATTTCTTTGAAGAAAATAGCCAATGGCAATGTGGCTTAAATTGAAAAACTTTGTTTTGTCTAAATGATGCATCATGGTTGCACTGTCTGCTGTTGTACTGAAGAAACTGAATTAAATGCAAAAGTAGGTCAATGAAGCATTAAATATTGGTCACAGTAACTGATATCTGAAAAGTGTTAATACTGCTCATGATGTAATTAACACCTGGCACCGCATTTACAGGGCAGGAGGTAGTAGTGTACTTTAAGCCCTGTAGAGTCAAGGTCATGTAAGATACACTAAAGTGGGTCTATTACATAAAAGTAGACAGATTTAGCTCTACAATGATACCAAATAATCTGGACTTTTTAGTTTAGTTGCACTACAAAATACAGAGGGAAAAACCTAATTTGTTGCACCTGTATTTTTTCACCCATAATTCGTCTATGGTTTACAGGGCAGGAAGTAGTAGCCTACTTTCAAGCTCTGTAGTATTAAGGACAACAAAACAAAACAACAAAAACATCCGGGGGTTAATGTGTTAAATAATTCTGCTGGTAATATTGTCTCTGAAACAAAGTTAAATGTATGGGTTAATGCAAGTCATTGGAGTGTAAAATAATGGATGCTATGACCTAATTCGACTTAAGACTGTAACACTAATCATGACCTTATGTCACTCGACAGGCAATAGTGTATGAAAAATGGCATAAACAAATCCTATCCAAGAGAAAATGAGCTTAATGCAAAGGTTCAGTACAAATCATTCAGCCATTAAATATTAGTGACAGTGACAAAGTTTTAAATGACAACTAGTTATGTAACTATAAAATCAAAGACTAAGAAAGTTACCTAAATGCAAACTGTAACCTTAAGGTTCATACCAGATGGACAGACATGATTACTCCATAATCCACAGGTGCTTTACAATTAGACAAAAACTATATTCATGGACCTGTGGCTAAAATCTTAACCCATATCACCACATGTAATTAATTTGAGAATCAATCATCACATGATGCCCATAGTAATTACACATTAAAATGTTGTAAATTATTGCCCCAAGTGATGGCCTGATATGAGATTACCATCTGTGAAATACTTCAGCTTTTAACACAAGATAGATGTAAAATTACAAGTCTATATGCACATCGGCCAGCAAAATCCCAATGCAGATTACATGCTGGGAAAGTTGTTGTTGTTGTTGTTATAGGGTTTAATGCCACTTTTCAGCATAAGATAGCGGCCAGTATAAATGGTGGAGGAAGAACCAAAGAAAACCCTGGAATGAACCACCAACCCAAGAGAAGCTACTGGCAAGCTTTCTCACATAACCACATTGGCCAAAACATGCTGGGAAAGATGAAATCTTGTACTAACTGTTAGGTATTTCCCATCTCTGGTGCCCTCTTTAAATGTAATATATGAGAGTAATATAGTGACCTATATTCTAAGCGAGGGAACCTGATATTGACCTGTGTTCTAACAAGTCTATGTCATATAAGTATATGAAAATAAATTTTTTAAGTAAAATCAAAAACAAACTTTCCGCAATGGGTCATGAACAAAATTAGGTGAATCAAATTAAGACACATGAATACTATAATTTACAATGGGATTCATGACCACAGCAATGTTAAAACAGAAGCAGTGTTATAATGGGAATATTAACAGTCATGAATAAGTGAACATGCATATTTCCAAACTTTTAGATCAAGTGCTTGTAAATATCTTATCAAAAGTTTCTGACCCAAAACCCATACATGTTAACCAAGAATCCAGCTCATTTAAGTCACTGAGTTGGGCATTAAATTAATTATCCAGATTTAGAGTTGATTTATTTTACATGTATTGTGGCACTTGTAGCACACATAACATAACATATAGTTATGTACCCTTTTCCTCCTCACCCGAGTCAGCTTCTGGCTTGATCCACTTGTCATCTACCTCCTCATCTCCTTCCACATGCATCTCTGAAAAGAATGACATGACATGACTGAGCAAAAGAAAATATAAATTATACTGTATCATTATCTATCATTCCCTACTTCCTAAACAAAATGTACCAATCCTAAAGGCAGAATGTTTATGCCTTTATTTAAATAAGAAATGCATAATATATGGTAATTGCACCCGGTGATCTACTGGTTAGAGCATCTGTCACAGAAGCAGGAGGTTGTATGTTCAATCCCTGGCCGAGACATACCAAAGACTTACAAAAATGGTACTAACAGCTGCCTCGCTTGGCGCTCAGTATTAAGAGGTTAATGTTAGGACTGGTCAGCCTGGTGTCGTGATAATGTGACTGGGTGGGACATCATGCTAAATGTCTGCAGCATGATACCCCAGTGCTAGACATCATTTTAAACTGCCTCACTGCTGACATCGTAGCAATATGACTGAAAAACTGTTAAAGCTACATTAAAAATCATAATCAAACAAACAAACATAATACATGGTACCCACCGTTACTAAAATAATTATGGTACTTAATTTATTTCACATCAGTTTAGTTATAGATTAATCAGAATAACTTCAAACATGATTTCACATGATTCAATAATACATTCATGTTTTAAATACTGTTACAATGATGTCCCTCAATATAATTCTCATTCACTTATAACACGGGCAACATCCATGAAGTGTTATAACGAGGGGCACTGTATCATGTGGTTTTCAATTAATGTGTGTGTATGCATGTACATGTTTTGATGGCACCATAATAACATCAATTTTTTCAATTATATCTATATGTCTGCATACATATAAACATAATTGAGGCATTTAGCATGCTCATAATTGATACAGATCTCGTTCATTTTACATGTTACTAGTTCACAAGATACAATTGAATACAGAAAATTTAATCTCTTGACAGAGATGCCAGATAAAATGACAGATTAACATTGAGATCCCGGACATGACAGAAACTCTAATAATGACAGTGATGATAAATAAAATGACTGGTATGCATGAAATGTAATTAACACTGAGATCTCTAACATAACAGAAACTCTAATCTTGAGAGAAATGCCCAATAAAATGACTGGTATACATGGAATGCAATTAACATTGAGATCTCTGACATAACTGAAGTTCTAATCTTGACAGTGATGACATAAAATTACCAGCATATCTACAGTGTGACTAACATTGAGAACTAATGGACAAATAGACAAGGTTATGTTATGTGGACCTTTTGATTAATCAATCAAATATTAAAGCCTGTACAATTATAAAAGTGAACAACACCATTCAGAACATGTTTCGAACTACATCTCTTCTAACACAATATATAAAATTATACCTGACAGGTTACTTAATCTAACTAGACCAAGTATTCCAAAGGTCTCCCAAAATGTGGACTTTTTTCCCTGTCTGTCAGATCTACTTAAAATAAGCTGGATATAACAGTGCATTGATTGTATTTTCTGTGAGGATAAAAGAAACATGCTGCTTAACCACAGGGTATTGATCAATTACCTTTACATTACTGATCTTGGTAATATGAACACAAAACCTGTAATTTTGTTAATTTTCTTCTTCATAAGTCTGTGCAAATTACATTAAAATTTAATTACCCATCTTTTAGGCACAAGTATTTTAATCCTGTGGAGTCTATGTTCCTCACAATAAATTAACAACTTGAAGTCAACTTGAATTTGAACAGTATAGGAGTTACCTAAATAGCACGTCATGCTTGGCATTAACGAAATGTCAAATGAAGAATCCTTGATCATCAGAAGGGACTTCTCATCCTTTGTATAGCATGGAGAATATATCTTCAAGAACTTTTCAAAAGCCTCCAAAACCTATCAAGGATTATTTTGTGTTATGAAGACTTTACCTTCTCTAGATGTCAGACTATTAACTAATGGTGTTGTTTGTCATTTCATTGGATCCACCAAACTATTTCCCATTTATTTTTTATTTCTGCAGAAAAGGTATATAATAAAAAGTCTTACTTGAAAAGTAATATATTTAGTTTTAATTTTTTGCATTGCAGGGATAGTTAAATACCACAGCTCAATGTCAGAGAAGTACAATTTTCTAAGTCGATAGTCCTGGATAAATTTTTTTTATATAAATTGGGCTAGTTCATATTGTTGTGCTTTATTGACTTTCACCTATATTCATCTGGCAAGTCTTGCCCTTGGGGTGCACTGGATGCTGGGCTATACATTTGCCCATCCACTATGTTGAGTGTTGACAAGGATTTAGTTTAATGAATCAATAATTCATAAACAAATTCTCTAAGCCAAGAGACTTTACAAATTCAAATGAACATTTCAGACAGCTTGAGGACGTAACCCAAGCTGGCTAAGCACTAGACATGGTGGCAGACATGTACATGGACATTTTTCAAATTAAGCAGTTAAAAAAGATATACATGAAGTTTCTAAATGTTATAGTATCAACCAACATTTTTGAATTTTCTATGCTTCTTCATAAATAATTATCTTGTACATTATTTCCTTTGTTATTTCTATGAAATAAAGTGCATTCATCTTATGAAGTCTAGGCAAGTGATTATAATTTGGGATTCTAAAACTATCTGTCCAAATATAATGGGTGAAAGCAAAATTTTATCAACCCTGTACTGTCAGATAAATTCAAGGAGTTTTTGGCAAAATTCAACAAGTTCAAGGACTTTCATTGTTAAAACCAACTTTTCTTACTTTTCAATTTTCAACACAACTATTCAATTTTATGACTTTTCAAAATGTACAAACTTTGTTTCTGATGTAAAAGTTAATTACATTTCTCCAAGAATTCTAACTCAATAACCAGTATTAATGTTTGAGATTAACTTCCACTATTTCTTCAATCCAGACCTCCCTGGGAGACAAAAATAACTGAACTTATCCCAACTATCTATCATGTAGACTTTGAATAAAGAAAACAGGGGAAGAAACTCTTCTAAGACACAATTAAAATTACCTCCCACTGCCAAAACAAGGTAACTACACACATTCTGAATGTTATTAGCTTATTTGAAACATCAACGAGGATGCTTTGATTTGTGCAGAAGTATGTGAGGGATTAATCACAATGTGATTATGACTGTATTCTCAGCGAACAGATAACTTGTGACTGAAATTTACTCACTTTGTTGAATAGTATACCTGATAACATTAACTGGTAATAGAATTAGCAGATGAATGAGCCTCAAAGACAGCTATTCGGAGGGGATATATCTTGAGCACTTGTCCGAAGGACAAAACTGCTCTCCTAATGAAAGACAGCCACAATCAATGTGTACATGTGACACCTACTTAACTCCAATAAGAAATCAATGACATTTTCTTACCTGGAACAAGCTATGGGTGAAACCTTAAAAAAATATAAACACATGCCCATGGAGAGGATGTGATCTTGTTATCAGGGCCTGAGCATCAACAACTGGATCAATCATAATCAGTTCCCTCCTCTGCCTAAGAATGACTATATGCATGCCAGCTGAATGCTTCACTGATATATCAGATTAAAACAATGCATTCGAAAGTTTGTGTTACAAAGACCACTCAAATATTATGAGGTTCCCCTAAGTTTCGTTAAATATCACAGTAAGCTGTGCAAAGATGCCAAGGCTTGTTGACATTTCATACCTCTTAGCTTTTACTGGAATGAAAAGGCACTGGGCTTCACAGATGTTTTATTAAATAGTACCTAAAAGTATGGACCAGACTTAGCAGAGCTGCCTCGCTTGATGTATTGATCAAGGACAGAAAGCAATCACCTGCTTGCCTATAGATGACAATTCTTAGCTACAAAACTTGTTTGCATCATAAGGACAACTTAAACATCTGATCAGAACTGACAATAGTTTGGGTCAACCGACTGACCCAAGATTTTTCCAGGAATATCGGAATAAATTTGCAGGCGGGGCCTTTTATCTTCTAATTATTCTCAGCATACAAGAACAGCTGGAGGAAGATGTAGCCTCAAAACTTTTCCTAAATGACAGACAGAGAGAGTGCCCACAGCCCAGGCCTTTGTGGTTCCACCTCATTACAAAGGATAGTTCCACTGGATGCCAACAAATGTGCAAATTAATGAAAGATTGACAGGTGAAGAACCACTCAGTATAAAGAGTCTGGCCCATCCTCAGCAACAAATATAGGCAGTGCATCAATCCTGCTGTAAACTTGTCTGTGCTGGGAGAACCAGTGCAGAAAGGTGAGACCAGAACACCAAGTTGGCTCCTATGTTTGCATGGTAGGTCATCGGCACAAACTGATGAAAATCATATCTCCATTGTCTGATGTAGGATCTGATTTTCATTTGATTATCATCACCACAGATTTGTCCGACTTAATAAGGGTAACCCTCCCACTAAGCTGATCCTTACATATATGAAATGATCCAATTATAACCTTCATTTTCCGAAGATTTAACTAAAGGACCATCTTCTTTGGCCCCCAACTGCCATTAACCTCATTGAAGTGAGGCAGCAAATGTGACAAAACATCCATGTGAACATGATCTGTGCAAACGATAATCTCTGCCTGGTCTAGAGCTGTACCGATGTCACTTTTTGCCGATTATGCCGATACCGCGTATAGCCGATTATCAAAATTGCCGATACCGATGAGACCGATTATTTGATTATCATATTATGTACTCAGGTATAAGCCGAGAAATTTAGAAAACAATAAAGGCCTGGAATGGGGAGGGGGGTGTTGCAAACAGGAAAGTTTCGCGGCACAATAAATATGTTCTAATCACTATGTAAATTGAAGCAATGCTTTTGAGTTTATTGCCGACTTTCTATGAGCAGAGGTCGTCGGCTTGCTTTGACAACAACAAATACTCGTTATTGCTGCAGCAACATCAGATAATTGTAAAACATTGATATAGAATTGTTTTATTTGTTTAGTATATGTCGGTGCTTCAAAGGTACAGTAAAACCTGTTATGACTTATGAGAGACAGCCCCTTCTGCCAGATGGTGGCTTGGTGAAACACTAACAAAAGAAATAAAAAATAATTTTAAAAAATCCGGAAATGATTCTCACTTACTAGTATTAAAGACAATGAGTTTGTTCACCCTCCAGGCATTACGGATTAACTGAAAGACAGACGATGTACTCGAACCTACATTGAAGCCCTTTCAAACAATTTCTCACTGGGACATAAGGACTATCAGTGTTTTGTGAGTTTTCATAAAGATAAAGAAAAAACACAAACCTCAAAATTGACTGTGTATATATCCATCATTACTCCCTTTGATGCTAATCTTACTGGCTATTCACATGAATTTGGCACTACAATGGCGGTTAGCGACATGTACTTTAGTCTGGTTTACTGCAGTTTATAAATGTTACCGGACGCTGGAGTTGAAAATTTCGCACAACTGGCAGCAAGATAAATTCTTTTCAAATACTTTATTAGAGCAATCTCTTTGTTACAAAAGATTAATTGATGGTTCGATGTGTTTATCTCGATATATGGTTATTCGACTATACAGTAGTGTTAGTTAATGAGCAACTTGTTTGCATACTGCATATATCCCGAGCTCTAGTGTTACAAAGGATTAAGTTACGGTCAGTCAAAACGCGACTGTATATACAACTTTTATCAGGAAAAATTGGTTATTTAAAAAATTATTTGCATCGGCACCGATTATTTTTGCCGATACCCGATTATACCAATTGTGCTAATAATCGGCCCAATTACGCGTACGGGCGATTAATCGGTACAGCTCTAGCCTGGTCGTCCCACTCTCTTGGCACTCGAATGAAAAAGAAATCTGATTGAAAATAGTGTGCCACATAGGCAAGGTGGGCCTTCCACATCAGGTGCATGAATAGACAGCCAGTGTGAAGCAGATCTGCAGCAACATAGAGTAAATCAACAATCTGCAGGAATTCACTTGCCCAAATCTGTTGTTACAAACGGATTCTGAAATCTGAACAATTCAAGCAATATAGCTCAGAAATGGAAGAACATGGTTGAGACCAGTAAAAAAATGATAAGATGAGCATAATTCTGAGAAATCTCTTATCTTTTTCACAATAAATCACAGTGGAGAGAAAAACGAGAGTAGGATGGCTGCTCATGTCCTGCAATAAAACCGAAATTATGGTATGTTTCTAAAGGATGTCATCCAGATATTCTGCAGTAGCTGCTGACAAAATCACCCGAACAAAGTAATGATATCTTTGTGAAAACCCACATTCTCAGATTGAATAAATAATAGGAGTGCACAAAACTGGCATGCTGTTCCTTGAAATGCAGAGTGAAGGAACTTGCATAAAGCTGGAGGATACTGATTTGAAAGCATGTATCAGTCAAATCAAGACAGTCATAAACTCATCCGTCCCTATGGAAAACCTTATAAATTTTGCTTTATCCATCTTTAACCTCAGTATGGCTATGTATTTATTTAGCCAGCTCAAGAATATAACTTGCTGGAGCTTTCCACTGGCCTTCTCCACCAGTAACAGAAACACAGGTAATTGTACTATGAACTATCTCT
The DNA here is from genome assembly GCA_029339505.1 of Unio delphinus. Taxonomy (NCBI): domain Eukaryota; kingdom Metazoa; phylum Mollusca; class Bivalvia; order Unionida; family Unionidae; genus Unio; species Unio delphinus. The sequence continues at coordinate 2,660,718 of JAQISU010000122.1, read as the reverse complement.
ACCATATGCAAGGAAAGCTAAGAGCAGGTTTCCTCTTGTAGAATCATTGCCTCCTCTGGATCCATTGGAAATCAGTCATGAAAGGGGAGGATAAAAGGGGTGAATGCTGAATAATTATATCTGAAGCCCATCTGAAACAATCTGAATCAGCCATTTATTTTGCAGGAAACAATGTTGACCTAAGTCATTCCAATAAAAAAGCCTGGTGTCTAAAGGCAGGTTTTCAGTACCATCTTTTTCCGGACTATAAGTCAATTTCACCAATTTTGTAAATTTTCCATCCTTCGTCCATATATAAGTTGATTCAGAGCATAAGATGAGGCCAGGTCAATATCTTGGCTTCGTATTTTACACTAGTAATGGTATCGTTGCATGATATTCCTTATTACCGGCAATTGTGAAATTGCATTACTGATGCTAACATGCTTGTCATTTTACTTCTGAACAAATCACTGCTATATTCTGTTATCAATTGACACAGCTGAATAAACAGTCCAGGCTTGTTTTATTATAATTGAAAGCACATCCATGTTGCAGTTCATTTTATTACCTGTAGTTAAGAACGTAACTTATAAAAACTAAGTCAATGCAATTTCAATGACACAATCCATATACAAGTCCATTCAGAGTTTAAGACGAAGACCTGACTTTCAAGTCAAAAAGTATCAAATTATAGGACGGAAAATACGGTAAGTAGAAAGTCCTACATTGCCCCTGTATTAGGTTGCCTATGACACTATGAGACTTAATGTTGCCTACAGTTTTACTGGGGATAAATTACAGTTGCCAAGCAGGATTCTGCCTTTTCTCATTCTGCTTATAATTCTTTTTCCAATGGGACTGATGTGGGTGAAAAATCAAAGAAGGGGCATTGAAATTACAGTTGCCAAACAGGATTCTGCCTTTTCTCATTCTGCTTATAATTCTTTTTCCAATGGGACTGATGTGGGTGAAAAATCAAAGAAGGGGCATTGCTTCCAACATTCTCAATACAAATGCAATGAACACAGAGCAAGTTTTGCATCTTAAATCAAGACAAGTGGAGAAGTTGTCTCATCTCATTAAATCATGGTCACACAACACTGTCAGGCATTGGCCACAAAGTGGTGTGCAGTCCTGTTTATCATACTGGTAATGCTGCAAGCCGACTCCAAAGAATGTTCATTAACAAAAATTTGGCCTGCTAAAAACTTTACTTACAATAAAAGGTCCAGTAGTGATCGAGTCTTCACAATGTTTTTATAAGTCTGGATGTTGCATGAAAGAAAAGACACTAAATAATAAAAAACTGCAGGGTGGATCACTTCCATGGTATGTTTCATCCAAACTCAGGACCTCTACATGGTAGATGTATGAGTGCATACTGTACCAGCAGGATAAATTGACAGAAAATTATCCAAAAAGAAAGCCCAGGATGTCCTGGGGTCCCAGATTTTGTCCAAGAGATGGTCGGAGATTACCTTAATCTTGGAAAGATGAGTCTTCATCATCAGCATCTCCAAGGTTTTGACCTTATAGACCTAACTAAGCTGGTGATGGGGGAACAACTTGTGACAAAATGCAGTAAATTTCCTCAGTCACATGTTTAAAATTAAACTCTTTTAGCTCCATCAAGACATTTGGGTGAAATGCTTTAGGTTTTCTCTGCAATCAGTGGAATCCTCTCTGATGTACATCATGAAAACCCATAATAGAAGAAATGTTCTTAAGCATACTGTGTTATGTGCCCACTGTATAAACTGCTATGAACTGGCTGATCAGTTAGAAACATCGTGTCACTGGATGGTTGGATAAATAAATACATATCTGACCATGCTGCTGAATCTTAGTAAACTCTCTTATCATGTCAAAGTTTGTATTAGAAAGACAAGAAAATAGGTCAGGAGACAACATCTCCCAATGGTAACAAAATTTTCATCATTTCTTGAATCAGTCTAATCTGAAATGCAAGAAATGTCTCAAGTGGGTATAGCATTGATGTTTTCACTGTACTTCTGCCTTCTAGCTGACCTGTTACAGTTCCAAACGGTAACTAAACAAATCTTAGCAAAGAATTGGTGGTGGAGGGCCCACTAAGCTGGCTATTTATGCAGTCTTTTTACGTAGAATACAAGCATTGCTGTCCACAGATTTAGTCTCTCTCTTCTCTCTCTCTCTCTCTCTCTCTCTCTCTCTCTCTCTCTCTCTTTCTCTCTCTCTCTCTCTCTCTCTCTCTCTCTCTCTCTCTCTCTCTCTCTCTCTCTCTGCCCTTCAGAGTCGTATGCAAGATGTTGGTGCACACCCCTCTGGCTATTTTGTATGGATTGTCAAGTATATTTTTAACATGTTAATCATGTACAACTGTAACCCTAACCTTTAATTGCCAATTTATATCTGAAATGACAATAACAAAATTACTTATTATCAGGAAAAAACCCAAAAGTGAAAACTACTGAATAAAGACATGTCAAACAATGAAAACCTTTATATGCAATAGTATGATGCACCTAATGATCAGGCTATATGTCTATTGTTCTATTGCTCACTGCATCTGCAGAGCAAACTTTATGTCAAACAAACTGCACAGACCCACATCTGCCAGCATATTATGCAACAGTAGATATGGGTTTGTGTGATCCCAAGTTAGGCTTCCTTAAAAGTATGTACATACATATCAATAAAACCACGGAATTAAAGCAGGTGTAAAAATATAATCAGGATCTGAAACAAAAACATAAGAAAAGAATGAGTATCAACTAAACCAAATACAAAGATAAGTAGCAAAATTGCCACTGAAATAACAAAATTAATGTTTTTGCCAAAATTGGAGGCAACCTTTAAATTTTTTTAAAGCTGCATTTTTATTGGCTAACTCAAAGGTCACCAGAACATGACCCCTAAGCCATCGCTATCGATACCAACATATCGGCAGAGACTTGGAAATGAATATGAAATCTGATGGAAATGAGGCACCAATTATGCAATGTTGATCATATATAGTGAAAGCTTAAAATGAAGAATATCGATATATGGGCGCCTACTTAACAGTATTAAATGGGAGATAATTATAATGGTGTATAGGAGGAGTTTCTTCCCATAAATACCACTTTCATAATCTATAAAACATAGACATGCAAAATCCTTAACATCGTTAGGAAACGTATTTGATGGAGAAAACTAATTTTAAGATATAAAGTTTGCTTTGCAGATGCTAAATTCATTTGCTATGTGATTAATAAGATGGATTTGATCCATTTACCTCTTTCTGCCTTCTTGCTATCAATTCTTTCATTCAATACCTATCTTCCTATTATATTTAAATCATAAGTATACATGTAGAAATTTATGTTCAAATATAGAAATTTATGAAAGTACTGCAATCTAATTAAAATCAGATCTCAACTGTCCTGGGTGAAAATCTGATAGCGATGGCTTAGGGTCATGTTCTGGTGACCTTTGAGTTAGCCAATAAAACTGCAGCTTTCAAAAATTTAAAAGTGAGTCAAATCAATAGGCATACACTGATGCTCTGCAGCTATACTGCTCAGTCTTCCAAACACAAATATATAAGACTTCATCTGATTAGCTGATAAAATGATCAATTATGTTAATAACATAGGACACCAGAACATGACCCCGAAGCAGTCACTGTCAAATCTTTACATAGGACATGGAGATATGATTTTAATCAGATTGTAAAGTAGTGTATATAAAACAAATTTCTATCAATAAGAACATAACAAAAAAGTGCATAAAATACCATTCATTGAAAAAATAAGAATATATATTTATTATCTGTATTTTACTGTATACCTGATGATTTATTCTTCTTAGCAGGAAGTGCCTCAGAAGTAGCCTGTGCCCTGGGACTGGTGTCACCAACTGACTCATCGTCTTCCTCCAGTTCATCTGTGTCATCTACCTGTGGATGAAGGTGACCTTTCCTAAAGTAGTGGGAATAGACATCTGATCCATGTCCATCTTCATCAACCATATCCTCCTTCTGTCGGGCACGACCTTCATTCGCAATATGATCCTTACCTTCTGTATCATCATCAATGTCACCTTCATCATCATCTTCAATATCACCTTCATATTCCATATGACCTTCATTGTCAAAGTGACTTCTATCCTGATCATCACATTCAAGGTGATTATTCATCTTCCTATGGCATCTCTGTTTCAAATGACCTTTGACTTTAATATAACCTTCTCCCTTAACATCATTCTCATTTTTGTTTTGATGTTCATCTCCAGTGTCACCTTCATTGTTCATGTTACTTTTCTCTACAGTGGACGCTTCAAAATCACTTTTAACCTTGGTGTGTCCATCAACTTTAACATGAACCTTATCAGTCTGTTGAATTTGTGTGTAATTATCTGCTGAGTTCTGAACATCCTCTGCTGGTCTGGATGACAAACTAAATTCTATCCCAGCTACTGATTCAACAAAGTCCATTTTGGCTCTTTTTGATAAAGGGTCTGACATCTTAAATGAGCCATCAAAAACTGAGAGCTTCCTTTTTAGTGTATCACTGGCAGGAAATTCTGGTTCCAGTCCACGAGCATTCTCAATGAAATCTCCACCAGCATTCTCGCTGAAATCTGGCTTCCACTCTTGTTTCATAGATGGAAAATCAATCCTATTTGTGTGAGAAACTTGTGCCTCCCTCTGTGTGGGATAAGCAATGTGAGATTGTACCTCTAAATAGGAAGCAGATCCACAATATTCAGATCCTTCTCCAAACTGAGAATTCAGTAATCCTTCAGATCTTTGGATATTATTTGTATCATTTTCTATTTTGATGTCATGAGACCAATTTGTCCCAAAATTAGTAGGCAATGTTGAATGTAAAAATCCCGTGTTTTGATACTGCAACTGTGGTTCATATCCATAAGTATTTTCTGGTTTGGCATTAGGGTATGAGCTTTCATATCCCTGATTCATGGGCCAAGACCAATCTTGTCTCATTTGCGTCATCTGAGACATTGATCTCTCCATGTTTAGCTGTGATCCTAATCCCAAAGGTCGAGACATTATAAGATCCATGTCTGGAAGCTTAGGGAATGGTGGAAACGATGCTGAAGACATTGTTGATGCAAATGGTGTTGCCATTTCATAATTAGGAACATTGTTGTCTTCTGGATATCTTTCATTTGGAAAGTTATTGTTCCCTTGCATCATATTAACTGGGTTTTGAAAGTCATTATAAGGTGAAAAATGGTTGTTCATTTCTGACTATTTATTTCAACATACTCTGATATGCATGAATTTTTTTAAAACTCATTTTGGAACAAAAGCAGTGACAATTTGAAGCATTAGTTCTTGAGATTCTTTGTATCCAAAATGGTCATACAGTGTTTGGCAATGTTAAAGTCCTAACTGGCAGTACTATGTTTTGAAATGTTGATGTCCAAATTCTCAGGATGCAAAATTCTTTATGAAACCATTCTTCTAACAGGGAATAAAACAGTATCAATGAATAAGTCATATTCTTCCCAGCAAAATACATGATAATTTTCAAATGTCTAAATCATGATTAGTCCATTTCTAAAGTAATCATCAAAGTCCTGAAGAAGAATGATCTGGATTATTTGTGAAATTGAATTTTTATATTTGAGATGTGTCTTCTTGTTACCATGTCATGTGTAGTAACTTTGGTTTCCATTTCACTAATTCTAATAATGGTCCTAAAACCACCAGAATTGTTACTTCTGTCACTCTATACCCTGTAAAAGAAATTTTTAAAAATTTTCATGTGAATTACAAAATGTTTAATATTAGAAACAAAGCATTCTCTAGGCATTAATAAAATTTATCTGATCCAAGAACAAAAACAAATTATCATTATGGTTTTTTAATATAATTTTTGTTTCTATTGCTTGTCAAAATAGTCACTTTTCCTGGAAAATCTACCATAATTTTTTAAGCTACAACACACAATATCTGTAGCAAGACTATGTTTGCACAGATTAATACTTTTCCAAACTCAACATACAGTATAACAACCTACCAGATAGATATAAATATACCTAGTGAATACCCCCAAACCCAAAACCATTGCGACCCATATTTTATTTTCAGATTTGTAAAATTTTGGTTTAGTTAGGTTTTTGCATATGAGAAAAAGTCTTTTTCAGACTGCTTATGCAATGAGAGTGAGAGAGAGAGAAAGAATGTAACAAAAGCATCAGTGTCTATGTGTGTAGGAGTGCAAAAACTAAGAAAATTTGCTTTTCTTAAACATACATGTGTTTAATGAAGACTCAACTAATGATTAGCTCCTGAAAATCACATCCTGTGACATGAATTCCTCATGGAAATACAGTCTTCATCGAAGTCATCATCCAAAGACTTCCGATAGGATAAGACTTCTTATAAGACTTCCGATAGGATAAGACTTCCGATAGGATAAGACTTCTTATAAGACTTCTGATAGGATAAGACTTCCGATTACAGCCTTGTTAGCCTAAATCTGTGTTGGCATGCATGCTAAATATTGTTTCAACTTTGTGTGCTTGGAACATTTTCTGGGTTTTTGTCTCGCACATCATCTGTGCTTGCTAACTGTAATAAATCTAAGTATAAATCAGGAAATTAGCTAAAATAGGTTTCCAAATAGAAGTGAGTTTTGGTGTTACTGGTTCTCTTTTATGTAGAAAAATAAACAAAATTATCGAAATTTGTTTTAGTAATTGGCGGTATGGGATTTCAATTTAATGGTAAAAAAAATTATGATAATAAAGAAGGAAAACTTTCGGACAAAATAAAATTTCAACTTTGATGGGATTCTGGTATACTGAGGTTTAGCTAGTTATCAATATTCCTGTGAAGCAAAATTAAAATGCAATTAATGTAACAAAATTTATTTTTCTAACAAAAAAGTGATATGTTTAAAACATGAAACATCTTTTGAAACAAAATTTCTATTTAAAAAAAATATCCAATATAGCTTCAGCTCAGTAACATTAAATTTCCAATCATTACTCTTAGCTTCAGTAACCTCTACCCAAAAAATTAAATCTGATAACAAAGAAATCTTAGAGCCTTATTATCTGGTTCTATGGAGTTTCAAGAATTCTTAGTTTCAATGAAAAACTTAAATAGCTAAAACAATTTTTTATAGCAATAAAAAATTACACAGAAAAATGAACAAGGCTTTTTAAACAAAAACATGTTATGCAAAATATATAATGACTGTGTTACCTTAAAACACATTATTGAAATTAACAAAATATTTAAATTAGCACATTATAGTGCTTCTAAAATATTGTCTTTTGATCAGAATTTTACATTTATAAACGAATCTCCACCACTATTAAATACATAAAAACGAAGCGAAATAAATAAATATATATACCGGGTGGATTAACAATGAATTCCCTGAAAATTAAAGTACATTATAAATGAGGATAAAAAAAATGCCCCATGGGAACCTCCTTGCACCGACAACAGTGGCAGTACATGTACTCATGGATATACATGTCTCAAAACAAAATGTTGACATATATATTTATCGATATATTAACCACATTTAATAAAAGTAATTGAGCAAAAGTAAAATGGATTTACTAGTATCGTGACTGGGGAATGTCTTCAATTTAGTCAGACAAAAGAAATTGCTGTCGACAGGTGCCCTATTTGTTTAACCCACAGTGAGCCTCTTACGAAGGCATTTTTGCGGCAAACACAGATTTTTCTCTGTATACGCGTGCTTCTCATTATTAATATTAAATCTGTTCAATGAAAAATACGTAAATTTAAAGAAAAAAAAGGAAAACTATGACAATTTTTGCCCTTTCATGTTTTGAACGCCAAACGAAACATGGCGGACAGACAGACGAAGGACAGACGGACAAAAGGACAGTTTTTATTCTAGAAAATTACAGCATAATTAGCTCGAATATTTCATAATTATATGCATAGTTTTAACTATTTAGGTATTCTTTCAAGCAAGGTACACACATTTAAAAAAACAAATAGCGAAAAACCCTAAAATTAATCGAAAATCGGTGGAAAGCGAGCGGTACCAACCTGACAGGAAGTGACCCATAAAGCACGCATTAAAGCCATTGGCGGCATCTTATTGGTCGGGTTTATAATGAATATTCTTTCTCAAACACAGACGCTCAAAACGAGATCGATCAATAATCGAGAGATGTGTTAGTCACCTGATAAACAAATTAGAAATCACAGAATAATGAATATATTAATTTTATTATATTTAAGTTTGAAAACAATGGATTAATGATATTTTGTTTAATTATAACAACAACAAAAACAAAACATGTAAAGACTTTAAAACAGAAATGGGACTGTTCAAATGCCAACAACATTCAGGATATTAAAAAAAAGCAAAAAAAGCAAATGCAACATTATTTGTATGAATTTATGGAATTTAATTTTTATAATAGAAAATGAGTGATAAAAAATGAAATTTTTTGGAATATGCTTCTCAAACTTTCAACTTTTCCAAGAATTTCTGACAGATGGGGGTGGAAACAATGTGTACCTTCCCAAAAAGATGGGAAATTGTGATGAAGGGAGAGGAATTTTGGTAACAAATGACATGGGGGGGGGGGGGGGGGAAGGATAAAGTAATTTTATATCAAAATTGAAATTTAACTTTTAATCTTTAAGTAGAAGCAGACAATTTAGCACATTTATGAGTCTATTATCAATTAAAGAAACAAGAAATGTATGATAAGTAGAAACCATTACACGTCTAAGAAGATGTAGCGATCTGAAGGGAGGCTGAGTGATATCGATATGTGTAGAGTGGCAAAAATAAAATGTTTCTTGAGGAACCAGAAGTCAGTTGAAGGGGGTGGGGGACAAGACGGGTGGGAGGGGAGGGCACTGAAGTATGGAGTAAAATGGCAACCCCACGTATTTCTACCAAGCTGGAATACTGCTTATGTTTGCGCATGTGTGTGTGTGTGTGTGTTGTGTGTGTGTGTGTGTGTGTATGCGTGTGTGTGTGTGTGTGTTGTGTGTGTGTGTGTGTGTGTGTGTGTGAGAGAGAGAGAGAGAGAGAGAGAGAGAGAGAGAGAGAGAGAGAGAGAGAGAGATTTTATATATGTTTATAAAATTTTAACAAAGTGAGATAGACAAGCTTTTTAAAAAAACAAAACAAATATCATGAAAAGTGAAAATATTTCATTAAAATCCTACCCAGGAAGAATTAGAAGTTTCCGAAAAGGATGAATTAATTCAACTTGCCAGATAATACGGTCTTTTTTAAGCGAAGGCTTCCATTATAACAATAAATAAGAACTATGTTGGTTCAGTATTTGATAGAAAATAATATTTTGGATAAATGTGTTATGGTTTTGATCAGTAAGTTTGGATCAGAGTCTGATCTAAAAGTAACATAATTAAAATTAAAATACAAGATGGAAATGGAGTTATGCAAGCTCGAACTTTAGAAAGAGAAGGAAGAAAAACAACTGCAATTGGAAGAAAAAGAGAAAGAAAGACAAATGCAGTTATGAAAAATATTAAATTCAAATACAATCTCAAAACTATGAGAGAGAGAGAGAGAGAGAGAGAGAGAGAGAGAGAGAGAGAGAGAGAGAGAGAGAGAGAGAGAGAGAGAGAGAGAGAGAGAGATGGAATATCAATGTAGAAAGAGATGGAACTAAGAAGTAAAAAGCACATTCGTACTTCAAAACCAAATTTAAGTTTTGATCTCGCAAAGAATATAATTAAAAAAAGATGTAGACACTGTCAGTACACCAAAGTTGTGTCTATGATGCGGTTAAGGAATGCATCTTAAGGGGTTATGGGTTAGTGACTATGATGTGGTTAAGGAATGCATCTAACTTAAGGGGTTATGAGTTAGTGACTATGATGCGGTTAAGGAATGCATCTTAAGGGGTTATGAGTTAGTACCTGAAGCTTATCGGTAAAAAATTTCGAAACTATAAAAAGGGGCAGGACAAACTCATGTCGGATTTGTTTGAGAAAGATCAGTTATTTCATAATTGGTGCTTAGCCAAGAAAATTTAACATCACAAACAACTTGTATTAATTAGAGAGTTCCAAAGCTGTGTCTATAGTGACATTAAGACTTATTTTAACGAGGACAAGAACGAAACCTTGGAAAATGTGGCTCTTGTCGCTGATGAGTACTATTAGGAATTGATTTTTTTTGGTAAAATTAATACGATTGCTATTTTCTTTAAATTGTATTAAAGTAATGTTTTATATTAAAGTAAGTTCTAAAGTGTGTTAAGATTAATTTCATTTATTTTCAAAGCACAACTATATATTAATGAAAGGAAAATAGTTGATGTGCAAAGCATAAGTTGGCAACGTAAATCAATAGCTATACAAATGTACCTTATTGTGTGGAATTAGGTTATAAATTACTGGGTCAGTCAGCTCCTAAGTCTTATCAGTGAAACATATATTCTGTAAAACAAGGCATTGGCAAAAGTCTAATTCGGTTAATAAAAAAGTAGAACAAACTTCCGTGCTGATGTAAATACAGAATGGTTCTTATCTAATGATGGACAGTCGTCGCTACAAAATGGTTCTTATCTAATGATGGACAGAGATCGCTGCTGGCTTAGTATGTTAAAACATGTTGCTGGCTTAGAATATTAAGGGATTATCATAGTTGGATCTAATTTGTGCCAAACGAATATAGATAAACCACACATTTGAGTTTTACCTTATGTCAGATGACGTAAATTAAGTCGGTTTCGACCGGGAGAAACTGATTCTTACCTGAAGAGAGCGGACACATTTTCTAACCGATACCTTAACCCTGACACAAGATGCGTATAAATAGACCACGCATTAAGGGGTCAGGTCAGTTCCGTATCGACGAGAAAATAGACTTTTGCCTTTTCATTTCAGGTAAAACAATTGTATATGTCGTAACTTCTTTAGGAATAAGTACTTTTAATGTTTGAGATTTTGATAGCAACATTGTTATGTTAGCAACATTGTTCACCTAATACTTTTATTTATAATATATTGTAACGGAATGTTTAAATGTTCTAAATAATTCATATTTAATTATATTTATGTAATTTTTATTGTAAAGGTTGAATTCGCTACCAACTTCATGTTTAGATTTAATGTTGAAATAAAGTATTCTTTAAGCAAGAAAGAGTAATATCTAGCAACATATTCTAAATCAATATTCTATTTTAAAATAAGTAAAATGCATTTCTTTAAATTAATTGTTACATTAATTATGGTCATTACATTTTTATACTTTGGATATCTTGAAATTGATCGAGAATTAACTATTTGTATAATATTCTAAAATGCAGAAGTTATACGAATGAATGAAGTTGGAAAGCTTAAAAAGGAAAATATAATATGTATTTCATGAATCTTTATTATAAAGTTTTTAGATGTGTTTCTAGAATGTAGTCAATATATGTGTGTTGATTAATTAAATAAAGTCAGTTCCGTATCGACGAGAAAATAGACCTTTGCCTTCTCATTTCAGATGTAGCTGTCTTATCATCGCGGCGACACTCTTTTAAGAGAGCCTTCTATTCTCTTCCTTCTCTTCTATCTCTCTCTCCCTCTCTGGTTATGACAGAACAACAACAACTTATTTCATACATAACAGTACTCTTTAACTCATAAAGTTCCTTTTGTAAATAAGACTTTTACTCTACAGTGTTTTGGCAGAAAAGTATTTCAGACTAATACAAGCCCTTCAAAAACTCAAACTGGCACAACTTCTAAAAATCAAGCTTCTGATAAGACTGATTCTAGATTCTTGTTTTTCCTTACGTGTGCCGATTTGCAAGAAGAGAGGACACGTTATTTAAGATTGAAAATGGGCATCAAACTTAAGAAAGGCCTATTCCAAATTCTCTTATTTCTAAGCGCTCAATGTCACAGTTGCATATTGCAAGCAATACAGTCTGATTTTATTGTGGAAAATTATGAACCAGTCATATATATCGAAGGTTTCTATATCACTGTTCAGTGATTCTGCCAATCCTACCTTTTTAAACATTTTAATGGACGCATGAGCTTCTCAGGGTATTTTATTGTCACGTAGATTGTTTTTTTTTTCTAAGTAGTCTTCTTCTAGTGAGAGTGGTCTTATTCAGAGAGTAGAGTGCGGCTTTTTTTAATGTTCTTTTCCATTGTGTAAATTTGTCATCAGATTTAGTCTCAGGACCCGTGCCAGTTGGATCAGTCTCTTTTACATTTTGAGAGCATTCGTTTATTACTAGGCAACAACCTAGCTGGAGAAAAGGTTGTGGTTAATCCACTTGTAACTGAAAAAAACTTGTCTGGCTTAGAAAATCGCTTGACTTGAAAAGAATTCCTTGATTTATTCACAGCTCTTTTGCAGTTACCAGAGTTATGGCAAAGAAAGCTCTTGAGAATGATGTTGATAAGGAAAGTATTGCTTTAGCTGACACATGTATCGGTCAAGCTTTTGATGAGGTCACTTTCACTCCTTGTTTGGATCAATCAAAATGTGTTGCTCACAGTGATCCTCTTTTAACTACTGATTCTCTTTTTCTAGTCGGGATGATAAACGACACACTTGTCGGCGAAGAGAAAAATATCATGAGATCTGTTTGTTTCAAAGGGCTATTACTGAAACTGAAGACTCCGAAGTACCTGTCTGTTATTTCATTAAACATGGAAATTCTTATGAGAAAATTGACACCTCCCGAGGTACCTGCTGACGTTGAGTAATCAGTGAAGTATCAAACTTTAGTTCCAAAACTTTACTGACAGGAAGTACTTAGTCTGGCCCATGAAACTCTATAGGCTGGTCATTAAGGAATTAATAAGACTCATCACAAGATCTTATTTGCTAAAAGTCATACGTGATGTTGCCAATGACTGTAAATATTATCATCCTTGTTACATGGTAGGAAAACCTGATAAGAAGATATCTAAGGCTAATCTGCAACTATTCCTACATTTTACGATCCACATAGTAGAATTATGGTAGATTGTGTCGGTCTCATACCTAAGACCAAGTCAGGTAACCAATGCATGTTGACCATTATGTGTGCGTTGACAAGGTTTCGAGAGGCAATTCCTTTGAGTAATATAAAATCTCAAACAATAGTTAAAGCTTTCATTTTTAAAAAAAAATATATAAAAAAACAACTAAATATAGCCTTTCTAAATCTGTTCAATGAAAGATCAAATTTTAGGTCTAGTACTTTCCAGCCTATTATGCTTGAATTTGGCACTCAGCCGTCCAAGTCAAAAGTGAAATCATAGTTGGACAGAACTGCGATGGAGGTAAATTTTGAGTATAATAATGGAGTCCTGTCTCTATTGCTCATTCTTAAAATTTTCTTCAGATTAGATTTTATGGCCCCTACAAAGTTAAGAAGAAAATGAATTAATTAAATGACAATATTAGTGCTCATGGGATCTAGACATATTATAGGAGTACCAATATGTTAACGAAATAACCAGGTTAAACATGCAATTAATAAGTTATAACTGTCCCAGTCCGTGTAGATTTAAGTGTAGAAATATCATGGGATTCTACAGATATTGGAGTGACGAATCTTCGGAAATCAGAAATTATGAAAATCTGGACCAGAAACGTTTACATTTTCATGAACAATACAGAAATAAAGCGAAACAGTTATTATTTGAGTATGAGCACTTTTTTTCCAGATGTTCCTACAAGGACAAAACCATTTTTCACGACGTTAAAATAGTAATTTCGAAACCTGTGAAACAACAACCATAGATGATGAACAATCTCAACCAGGGATAATTAAAAAAGAAATTCAGTATTTGCTGGAGACTGATTTCATTGATCCCATTCGAGGTGACTAGAGTTTACCATGCAAACTTGTGTAAAAAAAAAAAAAAAAAAAAAAAAACTTTCCATATGTACGCTGATTATATAAAGGTGAATAGTGTTACAAAGAAATATTAATTTCCATTACCAAGAATCGAAGATCGGAAATGCCAGGTATGTCACCAAATTTGACCTTCTGAAATGCAAATTCCGCTAATGTGAAGAGCAGAGTAAATGTCAGCATTCGTGACTCCAGACGGACTTTACCAATATATAGTAATGCCGTTTGGGATGAAAGGGTCGCCAAGTACGTTTCAACGGTTAATGAGTTAGATTACCTCTGGTTTAGATAATTGTGATGTTTATATCAACGATATCATCATCTACGACACCTGGAAAGAACATTTAGTAACAATTCGGAAATTCTTTGACAGACTCACCGATTCAAATTTGATAATTAATTTTATCAAAAGTGAGTTCTGCCGTGCTAGTGTAACTTTTCTAGTACATATTGTGGGGCATGGAAAAGTTAAATCTATAGACGCTATGTTCGAGGGCATCTCTGAATTCTCTGTGCATGTAAATAAAAAGCAACTGATGAGATTTTTTTTAAATATGGCTGGGTACTATCGGAAACTTTGTTCCAATTTTTCAATAATTTCTGAACCCCGGACAAATGTATTAAGTAAGAAAAACAAGTTCCTTTTAACTGAAAAATGTCAGGAGGCTTTTATAAGTTAAAAGCCATACTTAAAAGCGCAGCAGTCCTTAAAGCTCACAATTTCAACCAATCATTTAAATTATTTGTTGATGCAAGTGATGTTGTGGTTGGATAAGTTTTGATTCAAGAAGACGAAAATGATATTGATCATCCAGTGGGTTATGCTTCTAAAACATTAAATAAACATCAAAGAAATTATTCAACAATCAACAAAGAATGTTTAGCCTTGAAATGGGAATTACAACATAAAGTTTACCCTAGTTCAGTGCTTCTTCGATTATTCTGTTTAGTGACCACAAACCCCTTACTTTCATTGGCAAGATGAAAAATACAAATCAAAGAATACTAAGGCTACATACGTATAAATATACGTATAAATACGTATTGCTACAAGAATATAATAATGACATCAGGCACATTAAGGGAAAAGAAAGTTTAATAGCAGGTGCACTGTCCCGTGGGTATAAATGTATTATTTAATTTATACTACTTTTTGTTTGTTTTTTTTATTCCAAGAGTAAAATGTTTGGTTTTCGCAATTGTCATGTTAGGCTTACGTTATAATAAACGTTAACGTGACCCCCTAGATTTCGCAACATGGGATTTTCTAAAATGCGTTTTAAAATACAATATAACCTTTGTTTTAGAGAAATATTTCATCTTTTGGCTTGTTATACTTGACATCAAGTTCTTCTGTTGTGTCCAAGTTAGTTATAATAATTTGTCCTCACATAATTTGGATTTTTAAAGATTAATTCGTTTCTCTGGAAATATCTGATTTGATCATACCCAATTCTTGGACAAAAGACAATTTATGAAAATGTTAGTCGGATATTTACAACACCAGAGTGTTGAATCTTGTGTTTCTAGAAGGAATTTTAAATAAGCACAATACAGTCTTTAGCATTCGTCATCGTCTTCCATCTTGATCTTGGATTTTACATCAGGATTCAAAGTTAAAACATTCCATGACTAGGACTTTTGTAATTTAATTTGTGGATTATTCTTGGACTATTTTATAAATTGATTCTTACAACTGTTAGTTTTTTCCCGTTTTCACTACAATTTTTGAGGGTAAATTATTTATTAACTTTTATAAAGCTTGTTGCTTTAATTTTGTTCTGTGTTACTCTTTATTAGAGCCTAAACACGTAACAATATATATATATATATATATATATATATATATATATATATATATATATATATATATATATATATATATATATATATATATATATATATATATATATATATATATATATATATATATATATATATATATATATATATATGATTGGACTTGGGCAATATTTGAATTTAGGGCCTTATAATGGATTATATGATTGTGATACATCGATACTATTAGCACATTGATACTATTCCAGGCTATTGGCACTTCATTATTTGAGAAAATCTGTAGTTTTGGACTTGTGATCGAAATTTATAACTATTTGATATTTAAAATACAATAATGTTAAGTTCATTTTGTGAAGTGGCAAATTTCAGTCGATTTATTAATAAACCATTAGGTGAGACCAGATAGCCATTAGTTAGATTTATGGAGACACGCTGTGTCAAGGGGGGGGGGAAGGGCTGTAGAGTCTAGTGCGACCGTTGTACTAATTAAACCGTGTTTACTCAACAGCCAGACTGACTGCTAGAGAAATTTTTAAAGCTTCATTTCTCACGAAAAGTGTCAGAATTGAGAAAACACATAGATTCTGTTACTTAAAAACAAGCATGTCATATTAACCATGACGTAAGCGACTTTTAGAGAAAAGCGGGAGAAAATACATTTGATTCTAATTGGTCACGCTTAAATAAGGGGGGTGTTTTCACACGAAATTTCGTAGGACATAATCACGCACTAGCTAAATTAGAAGTTAGTCTTGAAATTGTTGATGCAATTTATATGATGTTTGCTTAGTCTACATGTCTGCATGGTTTCAGTTGATACATTTGTATAATTGATTTCATTTGATACATTTGTATACTAATGTGCTTTTGAATTATGAATTGGAATTCTTACCTTAATTCTTAGTTAAGAATGACATAGTATTAATTTATGTCGTAAAACACTACGCCAAGTTATGAATAGGAAGTGTTACGTTGATTCTTGAATTTATCATCTTGTTTGCATAATGATTATGTTCTGAGAATTTAATGTATTACATTAGTTAACGGGTTACGAGAATACATGTGAATTCACCGAATTTTGATTGCATAGATGATTTAGCGACAGTGTATTCAATGTATGTGCCGTTTAAATTATGGGGCCCAAATTCAAAGCCTCGATGTATAATTCGCAATATGTGTAACAACATTCATTTGAGGACATGTGTAGTTAATTTCTAGCCGTAAAGTTGTTATCACTGATAGAAAGATCTGATTTTTCGAACCAGGAATAATAGAAAGTCTCAACTGTAACCACTGTAACGAGAGACTTAGGATTGTTTTAATTTTCTTTTGAAAGGGAGAAAATAGCTTTTTTGGGAAGATCGTGAAGTTACGTGAATAGCGACGTAAACTTTGGAAAGGGAATTGGGAGACGGAAATTGCAGTGAACGCATGATACAGTGGACATGTCCGGAATCAAGCAGAAACATCTACGGGTGCAGATTATCTAGAGATTGGACGAGACAGGGTCTTCTAGAACAATATTGAACGGAACAGTGAACGAGGATCGAGATGTAGCAGGTTATGAAAATCGAACAAGGCATTGACTTCGATTGTGCCACTCGATCCTATGATGATTTAAACTAATTTGTTTAAATCTATTTCAAATCTTATTGTAATTCGGTGAAAGTTCTATTTCTAAACCGCGTGTATTCCTAATGAAGGGAAGTTTCATAATTGTGCATGTAACTGATTAAATTGTTTGTTTATGTTTGCGGTGGCTCGTAGTTGTTTGTTCAATGTACCTGCTCAGTTTACCCCATCTATTCTCATACTCGAACCGGGCAATTATATCGAGGGCAGTCATCTCTTAGATAACGAGTATCAATAGGGAGTGGTTATAGTTATTATTATTATATGTTGTACAATACCCCTTGACAAAGTAGGACTTAACACTTACCCTTCGACACATGGGGCTTGTACAATACTATACAAATAAAGCTCATAACCCACGAGTAACCTGACAATTTTCAATCTGCATTTTTTATTCTAGGGGGTGGGGAAATTATTTGTTGAATTGGATTTCGCTTGTTTTTGTTACATAGCTCTAGGCGATATAAGCGAAATTTAAAAAAAAAATCAGAGAACTCGTCTAGGATATCAATTTCTTTTAAACGTTTTACAAAACCTCAATTTGTTTTTGAATTTTAAATTCACCCTGTTTCGGAATTTTCTAAGTCTCTGGTATTTTAATTTCATAAAAGTTATATCTCTTTAACGAAAACAAAAATCTTTCACAAGGTCATCTAAAGTCGAGAAGTTAATTTTAAATCCTACCCAAAAAGAGCTAGAGTCCTTGAAAAAGGACGAATTGCACCAGCATGTCTGACAATGAAGTAATATCCGATATTAACATTCCGTTGCAACAGATGGTCTGATAGTTACAAGTAACCACAGGTCAGCTCCAGTCTCTCAGTTGTAACCAAATATACCTTATGATAACATTAGCGTGATAAGCTAGTGTGTGCGTTGTAAGCTAAAGTAGTTAGACCATACCATTTTTTGTGTTATTTAGCAAAACATAACATGGTGTCAGAAGTGAAAATTTTGGAATATATTTGATTTATACGACTAATAAGTATATCTCCATAACGGTACTAAAATTTGGATGCACCAGTTTATGTTTATTGTGACATCGTGGAAAAACTCAATCAGCCACCTGAAATGGACGTTAATTCCACCATCTAGCAGAAACTTGGAGGAGGTGGAAGCAGACTATGCAGTTTTACTTAGATGTTGCATTTGCAGATAACTAACACAAATAAAAATTCAGCGCTTTCCTATATATTATTGATCAGGATGGTAGAGTCATTTACAGCACAGTTACATTTGAGTTCAATGAAACTGAAAACATTGATCCACTGATCAAAGAGTTTGAGGATTATCGCAGTCCGAAGCGGAACATTACAGTAGAAAGTCACATCTTAAATACAAGAATCAAGACAAAAGAATCAAACCATTGACCAATATGTGACTGATCTTAAACTGATTGTAAATAACTGTAAATTTGAAAATCTACAAGATTAAATAATTAGAGATAGAATTGTCTGTGTGACAAATTCTGATAAAATATTTTTAGAAAAGACTTTTTCGAGAACATCTGACATTACAGAAAAGCACTCGCAATCTGCAGAGCAGAAAACGAATCCAAATAGCAGATTCAAAGTTTGCAAAATGAACTAGCTGCGTCAGAAGTTCGGGGTGTGAAAATGAAGAAAACGTAAAATAAAATGGCAGATCCAACGAAAAGGGAAATGTTTTTATATAAAATCAGATTACATATGATTCAACTGTGGTAAATGTGTCAAATTACATGCTGAAGGTAAGTGTCCAGCCTATGGTAAACGTACTACAGGTGTCAGATAGATATTCGTGTCTCTCTAGATGGGTCTTGATGGGTCTTATAGCTTTGATAAAGCTGCCGTTGTTTGTGCTGCTATTGACAAAAGTTATCTTCTTGACCCCTCTTGGGTGATTATGGAACCAAGATATTTGAACTGGCCCACAGTTACCGTTCCTGTCCACTGACTTTAATCTTGGCTAAGATTTGTTTGCCACTATTTGTCATCAGCTTTGTCATTTCGGCGCTTATCTCCATGTTAAATCTGAAAGATCTTTCATCCAGGTTCTTCTCTAAAGTGGCAAGCTCGTTTTCACTGCCTGCTAGATTCAACATTCGACCCATGTTGTACTTCTTCATTGTATGCCACAATGCTTCATGCCACACTCTATCAAAGGCCTTTTTGAAATGTATGATCACATGATAGATGTCGTATTGATGTTGCGAGACTTTTCACACAGAACCCTGAGATTGAATATATGTTATGTTGTGCTTCTTCCACTCAGGAACCCTGCATGTTCTTCAGCGATTATTACGTCTGCTTGTGGGTTCAGTCTGTTCAAGGTGATCTTCAGCATCACCTTACTAGCGTGGCTGATCAAACTGATAGTTCTGTAATTTTGATACAGCTGGAGATTGAATTTGTGAGGAGTGTTATAATCAGTGACTGGGTCCACTGTGATGGCCATTCACCTGGTTGCCAGTTATTGTTGCAAATTTTTGTTAGTAGCTCTATTATTGACCACCCCATTCTTGATAAGTTCAGCTGGAATGATTTCTACTCTAGCTGTCTTCCCATGATTCAGTCCTCTTATTGCTGACTCTACCTCTTTGTTGAGAATGGAGAAATCATCACCATTTGTACAATTTGGAACTTTAAGCACCTCTGGGTCTTCTGTGGACTGATGGTTATAAAGTTCTTCACAATACGCAGTGTATCTTTCTGCATTGTCACTTGCTTCAGTGAGGCATTTTCCATTTTTGTCTTGAATGGTACTGACTCTTGGTTGCTTCTGTCTGGTGAGGTCTTTTAGAATTTGGAATGCCTTTTTGCTGTTATTTGTTGTCATACTGCTATCTATTTCTGTGCACTTTTGTCCAGTCCAATCTTTTTTTGCTTTCTTCAAGTGTTTTCTGATATTTTTGTTTATTTTTCGGTACTCTATTACCCCCTGTTGGGTGTCTGGTCAATTTTTTAGGTCTCTTCGGGCATCACACAAATTCAGAATCTTTTCTGTAACACAGGTTTTTTTTCTTTAGGCGATGGAGGCCAATGATTGTCTTGAGAGCTGTTGTCATGACCGTGTTGAATGTGTCTGTCATCACTTTAACATTAACATCCATCGCAAGTAGTTGAATTTGAACCGGATTTTCTTTTTGACTTGTTAATTTTCTTCAGACTCACTCGGAAGTTCATAATTACGAGATCGTGATCACTCCCAAAATCAGCACCTGGGAATGTTCTTGAGTTTGCTCTATTAATGACAGATTGGTACCGGTTTTGAACTAGTATGTGGTTGATCTGGTTATGATGGGTTCCATCTGGTGCGTGCCATGTCCAGTATCGTGAAACTTTATGTTGGCACAGGGTGTTGGCTAGTACCAAGTTGTTGTAGATTGCGAACTCGAGCAGCCGTCTCCCTATTTGAATGGCAGGCTCATTGCAAGAAGGTCCACAATGATCGCCCCAGTCTTTTACAGCATCTTTGCCAACTTTGGCATTCCAGTCTCCGTGGATGAGGATGTCTTTTTTTACTTAACATGTTTAGAATATCCTGGATCATGATCAGTACTTCGAGAATAGACTTGTATAATTGTGATGTTAAAGGGAGATGCTTTCCGACGTATGGAGATGATTCTGCTTGATATGGGGCGACATTCAAGCACAGATCCGTTGATGGTTTTGTTTACAATGAAGCCTACTCAAATTATAGACTTGTCCAACTCTCCACTTTAGTAGAATATATGTCCATCTTCAGTTTAGTGTTCTCCTAGAGCTTTCCATATGACTTCACACAGTCTCAGAATGTGCCATGTGTGGTGTTCCATCTCATGTGTCAACTCTTGGAGTCTTCTAATTTGCGCCAGAATTCTAATGTTCCAGGTGGCGATGGCAATGTTGTCTCTCGCTCTGATTTTATGCAAAGTACCAGTGGCACATTTGTCACCTCCGTTCTGGCGGTACTCAATCATAAAATAAATTCAATATTTACTGTTGAATAATTGTGTAGAACCAAGTAAACGTAAACGATCTTTGGGACTCTGGGTTTTCATCTTCTTTCCTGCCCTTCATCAGAATGAAAAGAACAAAGACAGGGTCTTACCTCGCCGCCTGTCTTTATATATGGATATCAAGATTGATCAAGAGAACACGTGATCATTTTTTTAGTGCAAAACTGATGAAAAGCATGGTTGGGTAATTATGTTAATCTAAAGTTCTGGCTAAAGACTCAAACGGATCAGAATTAAACCTGGCAAAAAAATCACCCCACCGAACACTCAATTTAAGAAACTGAGTGAGAAATTCTGGATAATTAAAGTCCAAACTGACTAATAGATCCGATAAATCTAAAAGTCTCTTGTGATGCAAAAAGTGTCAGATATCATGAAGCATTAGCCTTTGATAGTAATCAGAGCTAACTCTCCTACAAAAAACAAACCAAAAAAGACCATCCACCACCGAGGAGAAAGTAAGCCAATTATAGGAACTGGAGAATGGGGGATTCCAACTCACGAAATTTTCTTCACAACTAACTCTACTCGCTATGACACATCCACACAAAGATTTGCATCACTGTTCAACCAACAAGTACACAGGACACTAACTTAGTGGATAACTTAAACCAAATTTACAAAATCAATAAATGCAATATAGCTCTAATATACTTTTGATGGAAGGGAGTTGCACATGTCAAATGGAAATCCATACACTAAGTGCTATAACCTGAAGCAATCATTTAGCTTCCTTACACAAAGCTGTTTAACGTAAGAAAAGTGCATGCAAAACAGACCTAAATGCAAAACATATTGGACAGAGAAAGAAAACAACTCTATGCACCTTCCACATTTGTAGCAGGGAAGAAAAAGAAAATGAATAAACTTGCATATGATAAATAATTTTACTTATAACAATACCATAACCACATGATAAGATAGATATCTAGGTACATGAAATCTATTAATGACTAGTTCTTCACTTTATTCTTTCAGTCTCAAGTACATTTTCACATGTCTTACAAAACAATATATAATATGTACTGGTACTTTCATAATGGGTTCACTACAGGTCATAATATAGACACACTTACAAACTCTTCTAACTATATTAAAAATAATGTTCTCAATCTTCTCCTACTATGTCAGATATCTCTACAACTTTGTCAAAGTCATCAAGTGAAAACCTGCCTAATTTTATATACCTGACAAATAATTTTGCCAAATACAATCTTGTCCTTGCTCTATTAGGACATATTCCTACTTAAGTCAATAGAAACAGAAAAGTAGTTCACATTCACTTTGACCTGTACTGCACATGTGCAGTTATTAGTTCTAAAAATAAATGGCAAGTCAAAGTTTCAAGACTGCAAAAAGAAGCATCAGAGAAATGTAGTTAAACAAAATACTTACTAACATGATTACTGGAGTTTAAAGGAATGTTTTCTTGACTTGCTACAGCTATACAATGCTGATTCCAACAAAGAAAACCCTATCAGGCAAGTGATACAAATTTATTATCTAGGTTGTACAGATTAGATAATACAATATGTCTAACTTTGAAGTACACATGTAGTATTTACATGATGATTCTGATGTAATAGTCCAACATTACAAACAATTCTACTGAAAGGCACAAGAAATACAATAGAAAATGGTCAATTATACATGTATCCAATCAGAAAATGTTCAAATATTCAAATGTCATTATGTTTGGTTACAGGATATTTGTATGTACATACAATACCCTTCATTATATGGTAAATGGTAACTGACCCCATTTTATTAAGTGGTAGTAAAATTAAATGTATAACATACTTCTTTATAAAACTATATTTTAAGGCTCCTGTTGAGAAGTGTAATAATTCATTTGTGCTACATTTGGAATTTCTGGAACTAAAAGAAGCGGCTGAAAATTTATTCAATGGAAGTGAGAATACATTTTTAGAGGAGTACGTTTACTAAAAAACAAATCCGTAAAAATCAAGACCACTTTATCTTCAAAGGCTACTTTCAGACAGAATTGTGAGATGCAGATCCCATTTTGACATGGTGTAGCAGATGGAAATGTAAAAATGAACACCCTTAACACTTAGTTATAAATTAATTACAAACAAAACTAAATGGGCGTATGAATAAAACAAGTATGACAATTCTTAAATAGTTGTTTAAGAACATAATTAACAACTTCTCCATATACACAGTATACAAATATTACAGGCATGAAATGTAGCATACACACAAAACACATGTCTAAAACCTAAAAAACACGGAATGTCATTTCTCTTCAAAAAAAATATCCCCTGGCTAATGGTATGGTGCCTAGGAAAAACCCAGGTTCTAGAAATATTATGATTTCTCATTAATGCCACTTTTAAATTAGCATGGTCTTATACGGCCAAGATTATTGTTAGATTGTTTACTATAAAATTATTTTCTGCAGCAACGTTCACTTTATGGTACACCACTAGTTGTAATGTTTGTCTGAAAAAGACTACCAAGCAGAAACAGACAGAAGTACCATATACTATGATATATACTTGAGTAAAAGTCAGGTTAAATTCTAAACAATGTAGAACATGATCTACTGTAACACAATGCACAGTGCAATTCACGGTCTATATAGTTTGTTCTACAGATTAAGGCCTACAAACTGCACATACCCTGCACTTCCAATGCATTTTGCACTTGGATCTGACTAGTCAATATGAAAATGTTGTTACAAGGGTTAAATTCAACTGTATATTGTCACTGTTCATCAGTGTATATTGGTACTATTCAACAGTGTATATTATTTTTAACAGCATATATTGTCACTATTCAACAGTGTATATTGGTACTATTCAACAGTGTATATTGGTACTATTCAACAGTGTATATTGGTACTATTCAACAGTGTATATTGGTACTATTCATCAGTGTATAGTGTCACTATTCAACAGTGCATAGTGTCACTATTCAACAGTGTATAGTGTTACTATTCAGGATTATATATTAACCCATATTACTCCAGTAAAGAGGATACAATTACTTTGGGGATATGGTGTCCATAAAATTCAGCTCTATTTGGCAGATGAATCTAAAGTAAAATAGACCTTTTTTGACTGGTTCATATTCCTGGTTCATATTCATATCATTGTTAGCGAAACAAGAATCAAGCGAACAGAATATCCTCCCACCTATCCAGTACTGGCCTTAGCAAATGTGAGGCCAGATTTGGATCATTTTGGCACACACACGCCCCTCTCGGATTTATGTGCAGGGCCCCATGAAATCACAGTATTTGGAGAAAAAAACTTTTAAAGAAGTTTTTATATGATACTGAACTTAAAATCTTCTTCCATCTCTTTAAAACTCCACTTTAAAATTACTTTCAATATGTATAATTTTAAAAAATTACTAACGCACATGACCCCAGTGAGAGCGGGCCAAATCGGTCCACATGGCCTCAGGCCAGCCTGCACCCATCCACAAAAACAGAGAGACAAACAAACACACAAATACATCAAATGTTAATGCATTAGGGAATTCCATTCCTCAACCACCAGAAATAAATTTAACAATAACTCAATTACACCTCTTTTGATTTTAATACTGAAGACTATAATGATAGCACCAGGTATGCAAATTTCTTATTGAATTCAGAGTGCAATATCTTTTTATATGTCAAGAGTGAAATAATAGTCACAATCGCTTTTCTCCATTACTTTGTCAACTTTCATGATTTAATGGAGTCAATCCAATACACCTCTCAGAAGTAATTTAATGAAGTCAATCCAATACACCTCTCAGAAGTAATTTAATGAGGTCAATCCAATAAACCTCTCAGAAGTAATTTTCAACTTAGCAAGCATAAAACTGTCAATGCGTATTGGAGCACTTCCACTGTCAATCTTCATTTTCAGAGGCATATGGTTTTGCATGTTGCAACACTCTTCTATTCTGGAGGTCAGTAAATGAAGTCTCCTCCATCAATTACCCCCCACCCCGTCAAAAGTTTATTAATTTCAATAGTTACCCAGGCAGTTATCAGAATTTTACAGTACGCCTTCAACATAAGCACCTGGATAATTCAAAATTGTTCATAATGAGATTGGACAGTGAAAAGTACCTAACGGAAACTTTTTGTAACAAAATATTTTGATTTCAGTATCTTGAGACCATCACAGACTAAATGATGAGATATAATGACATGGTATACTGTATATACTCATTTTAAAGTCGAATCAAACTGCATAGCAAAAGACCACGATCTACCAAGACATAATGCATCAATAGATCAGAGTCTAACTTGCTTATTCTACACAATACTTCTAAGAAACTGCAC
The DNA here is from genome assembly GCA_029339505.1 of Unio delphinus. NCBI lineage: Eukaryota > Metazoa > Mollusca > Bivalvia > Unionida > Unionidae > Unio > Unio delphinus. Next base: position 2,635,189 of record JAQISU010000122.1, on the reverse strand, counting down.
AGACCCAAATCTACTACTGCATTGTGACAGCAGGACTGGGACTGTGAAGTTAGCAGTTGGACTTGTCTAATGAATGAGTAGATTTAGTACTGTCACAATAAAAAACAAACCTAAAGGTGTTTGAAAAATTCCTATTCAAAATGGTACATTGAACTGCAAAACTGTATAAACCATGCATTTTAACATGTCCAATTTTTATATGCCATTATGCACATTTTGCAGATTTGATAGGCAAACAGCCAACAAAACAGTTCTCAAGAATATAATATCACTTTGAGATTTTATAAAATATAGTAACAATATATATATATATATATATATATATATATATACTCTGTAAAATTAATTATGAAATAGAGCTATCAGATTTGTGGAGGGCCAAACTCTGTAAAATCAATTTGGAAACATCTTAAATAGCAGAATTTTTGCTGAAAATCAAAGTTGTGACAGATGGACATTTTGCATTCAGAATCACAACGCTGCTAAATGACGACAATGGATGCTGAAAACCCAACTCAAAGTGTCATTTTGAAGGTATGTGATAACTTTGGCTAAAATGCAACTTTTTAGAAAGCAATGTGGAACACTTGAAACTAACTTCATTAAAGGTCATCCCTATAAAGTTGTTTGCCAAATTTTGTTAGCATCCCAAAAAATTATCCTGTGGAAATCAAAGTCAGTAAAATAATCAGAGGCCATAATTTTTGTAAATCATGTCGTGGAAAGATCTAAATAAAAAATACAAGGCCTCATTACTATAAAGCTCAAAACTGAATTTGGTTGAACTGCAATAAAGCTTAGTAAAGTTGTGACAGATAAAAATTAGGCAGACATAATCAGAGGCCATTTCTCCAATAAATGATGTGAAATTATGGAATCAAGCTCATTCAGTCTCACTGAATTGGATGCAACATACCAAATTTGGTGAAATTGTTTGTGAGAAATTCAGAATGACAGGTAAATCAGTGGTGGCCACCAAGAATATCACTATCGGTCATGTAAAGAATAAACAGGAAGTGATGAAACTGTTGACTGTTTCAAATAGTGCTGGGAACTGGTTGAAATGTATATACTGATAATAGATTCACGTAACAATGACCAATTCAATTCCATAAACCTAATGCAACTAAAATTTCCTTTTCCTTCCTCTGGGAAATGTTTTAGTTCAAAAAGAATAATGTTGATTTTTGTATGCAGATAAAGTGTCTCACATGAACGTATGCGACACAGAGTTGAGTAGCATGTTTTCTTTAATAACGTTATCAAGAATGGGCATTAAATATACGCTTTAGAAAATACATGTATACTCCAACTAAAATAAATATTCACATTCCAAATAATGCTCTGTTTTGATTTACTCAGAAAAAAAAAAAGAAAATGGATTATAATCACATACATTCATAATATCTTAATAAACACCAACATTAGTAAAATTTGGCAATTAATTTCCACCACTTAAATATATTCCTAATGGCCCATCATCCCATAAATGCTGAAATAACTTATCTATACTTTGACATATTACTATAAAATATGTCAATAAATCAAAATGGTTTCAACACTAAAAGCTTAATTAATTTCAGAAAATCTCAGAATACCAATCCAAACAAGGATTATTCAGACATGACCTCCATTTCAAATATTTCAAATTCTTTGTGCAAGATGGATTCAACATTAAAATGTCAATGACATAAGACTCTATGAAATCAAACAGTATTTATACCTTGTCTTGCACAAGTTACATTGGGTAGTGATTGTGAGATGGAGACTAGAAAATGATGTTTTAAAAACTTTCCCGTATATGCCAGCGGAAACATCAGGACATGAAAATGATATGGAATGAAAGAAGACCATGGGTTAAATGCATCTTTTACTCATCCAACAACACTTGTCAATGAAGACTTCAAAACATTTTGGAATAAGGATAGTTCCAAGAATACTCACAAAATATAAAGCAAACATTAGAGAAAAGGTATCAAATCTTTACCAACAGGTAGTCACTATTCAAAATAATTATACATATACTTCTTCCATCAAAATTTTGATTTTGTTTCTTTGTGTAATTCATACATGTACATATATGCAATAAAAACAAGCAGGTAAAAAAAACATTAACATACTGGGTCTTCATACTATTAAATTCCTAATGAAACAAATTAATGCTTATAACTTATTCTCTTTAAAAGTAGATTACACTTGCCTACCAAATTTTATTCCATGTTTACTTGTCCCATGGGGAAATGAAATTCATTTTTTTGCTGGCTCAATTTAAATGTTCACTTTTCTGTAGAACCAACTTGTTTTATCATCTGAATATATCTCCCAGTCTGATTTTACTGCCCAACGAATTTAAAAGACAAAAAAGATAAACGATGCACAGAACTGGGGCACAGGTACAATTATTGTCTGCGCATTTCATTCCAAACAAAAGTTTTCAGTGTAAAAGACCACTTGTTTGCCAGCAATTTCCAGTTGCTGGAAAAGTCCATTTTCAGCAATACACATGCATGTACATAGAAGAAAATACTATGTCATCTGCTTCCAATATTTACAATATCAAATCAAGCAAAGGAAAAGAATGACAATTACAAATTTGCTTTTCATGTGGATTTAACATGTGATGTAATGTCTTTTTACATGTGTACAAAGGATACAACTCCCAAACTCTCAACATTATGGTAATTTAAGGAATTATCCAGCAGTTACCAAATAGGATGAGCTAAGTCGCAATGTTATTGAAGGAAATCCGCTTGTCCATAGTGTATGCTACATGGTATCGTGTTAGTATGGAAAGTCCGTTAAGCATAAAAGGTGCAGAAAATACCAGTGTTAGAACCTCTCTGGTCACATCAAGGTTAGAGATTATGAATGGAGTTCTGTGCATTCTTTATCATATTAATGATTAGCATTATTAAAATCAGTAAGGGGCGGGGGCGGGGGTGGGAGTGGGGTGGGGGGGTGTACAAACACACAGGGAGGTACAATCAGACTATTTTAGATGCTGGTAGTAACATATTTCTTCCTTACTGATGTGTATTAAAATTAACTTGCTCCAAGCAGTTAGTAAAGGACATTTCTGATGCCTGACACATTATTTCAAATACAATAAACAAGTACATGAAACATAAAGGGTAAATTAAAAACAAAAATTTAAACAAAGATTTTATATAAAATTAATCAAATAAGTATTACATTTTATAAGAAACTGAAAACAAGCATGTGGAAGAAAAAAAAAAGTTACAAGTGGGCTTGATACCACTCCCCTGGCTTCCATTAATAAACAGTTGACCATTTTATTAATCAAATAAGTATTACATTTTATAAAAAACTGAAAACAAGCATGTGGAAGAAAAAAAAAAAAAGAGTTACAAGTGGGCTTGATACCACTCCCCTGACTTACATTAATAAACAGTTGACCATTTTATTAAACAGGCATATATATTACTGAAGGAACACACACTATGTAAACTATCTCCCAAAATTTGTCTTGTAGATTTTACTTATTTTATTATATCCTTATAATCATTTGTTACAAGACAAGAGCAGTCTCTAGTTCATAATCAAAGTCATCAAAAATCTTGACAATATATCCACACTGGTTTAATTTTATAGAAACTACATGAGAAACTCCAGCAAGATGGAGTGGTAACTAGTTCAGTCAATCAGGTGCAAGATATCTCATTAATATGTGCTGATCTCACTTATAACAGCATCTGTCTAGCATATTGTCTGTAATGTTTATATCATTAACAAGATCTACATGCACATGCAGTTGGATTCAACTTGTATGCAAGTATGTATGGTAATTAATTATACATTTAATTTCAACGCTGTTAAATTAGTAACGGCATAAAAGTCTGAACTGAAAGTAGAATTTGATTAGTTTGCATAATAAAATGAGCATAAAACAATTAACATAATTAATAACATCTTATCTGCAACTTCTCAAAACCTGTCCAAGTATGCAGATAGGCATAACTTTTAAAAATAAAACTTAAAATATATCTGATCCAGTTTTGATCTATAAACAAAATTCCATTTTTCCTTATAAGATGTTTGTGTGAATGTACCTTGATTCTCAAGTACAATATCATTGTTAAAAAGCTGTTTTACATTAATATAAAAATAACCTATTTTTTTTTAATAGAACTTCTTGGCTTGAGCATCTTTACTTTGCCTGAAAAAGAAATAAGAAAATGTTATGTAAAGTAAATTTGGTATGCTAGGTTTGATTTGGTCTGGTGTTTTATAGATCAAGACAAGTAGGACCATGGCATACCACAGTATCTAACTCAGGCTGATCAAGTGTTAGCATCAGAACCCTCCCCCTTTTGTTTCAGCACATTAGCCATGGAAAACACCATTTCCTGTAAGTTAGTTTTTAAAAAAAGTTTATTATTATTATTATTATTATAGTCCATGTTGTCTCTTCCAACTATGATATAAAAGCTACTGCCACTAGCCTGAAAAGCAGTAGAATGAATTGCTTTGCATCTCTGCAGATCTGGGTTAAATTAGTAGTACTGTTACATGGAAGGGTTAGTGGTTGTCAATAGGTCAGGGATTATTTTGTAGGTTCTCTATCCTTTTCAACTTAAAGACAACTAATCCAATTTTTTGTGTTGGTACAAATATTGATAACAGTTTCTATAACTTTAAGTTCTTAATGAGAGAACACTAATTGGGACCTGGATAGAGCTGCGGTAATGCAATCAATTTATACCTCAGTAATACCAGGTTCAATTCTGGGTGCCAACCTTTGCAAGGATAGTGGTTACCCATCCATGTTTAGTGGTTTTGTTTTGAACAGTGAAACACCACACTATGCTATCACTAAGGCACTGAGTTTGCATTTATACTCTAATAACAGAACCTTGTTTGAGGGTGGTTTTTTTAATTTGCAGATTTCATGTTTAGAACCCAGAGATGCTGCCACAAGGGGGAGCATGGAACATTCAAAATGAAATATTTACCTAACACATAAATATCTGTCTCTTTCTTTCTTCTTGCTCCATTTGTAATAGCTCTAGAGAAATGAACATGAATATTGTTCTGTGCCGAGTTCCCTTTTCATGATCCACTGACTGATGGAACATTAGCAAATGTGTGCTTAGCCAGCTTGAACAAGTTGGGAAACTATTCTCTATGGCTGTTATGTACAGTTGTCCACACCTCATAGCATATGTGTGCTTAGCCAGTTTGAACAAGTTGGGAAACTGTTTTTTATGGCTGTTATGCACAGTTGTCCACATCTCATAGCATATATGTGCTTAGCCGGCTTGAACAAGATGGGAAACTGGTTTTTTGCGGCTGTTATGTACAACTGTCCACACCTCATAGGTACTGTCACTTAGATATCTCTGCTATAAAATCAAATTTTTCACTAACAAGAAAATTGTCAAAGTTTCACTTTCTTGAATCCGTTCTTTGCTAACTATTATGTCAGATTTCTAATGTTCCATAATGCTGTGTTATGGTTTTAAATCCGTATTTGACGTGGTATGCTTGACTATTCAGAAAGTGGTATTTTGATCATATATATCCTTACTTCTAAATTTCTTTTTAGATTCTTTTTTATTCAAGTTTTATCTAAACCCATTGAGTGTTATATAGTTTTGAAGCAAGGATTCCTCATCTGGACGATCTGAGAATAAAAATGAAAATTGCACTCTACTTCTAAATTTCTTGTATGTTAATCTGGCTTGGTATTCTGTATTTTCAAAAGTTATTTTTAAAATACTGCAGAATTAGGGCTGACAGGGAAGCCGTCTATTTTTATACATCAAGCATATACAATGGACTCGTATTCAACATCATTTTTGAATTAAGATCCGTTCACTGGTAATTCCTGTAACACTTCTCAAGCTCAAATAATCTTCTACACTTAAAAAAATTAAAATCATTGCTGTCATCTCTATCATCTGTCAATATTTGCCACATGAAAGCATTATCTGATGACAAACCATACTGGGAGTTGGCCATTTGGTGCATCCCTTATTTTAAAGAAGCATTTTGTAAAACATCCTTGATAAATGCACAGTTCAAACTCAACAATGCATGCACCAGTCTAAAGAGTCAATCGATTTTGTTTAACTGAGGTACTGATAATGTAATTAGTTGCCTAACTAAAAAAAAACATGTCAGAACAAGTGCTAAAAACCTGTTTTGACTGCGAAAAGTACTTTAAGGGTCAGCAATCATAGTGTCCAGAAACGAGTATATGCACAACTTTAAACTAATTTGTGGAGTTCTCATGCATTAGTGCTTTTTATGTACATAAATTTGTTTATACATTCACGCCCGGGCAGCATCTGAGAACCTGAACCTGAAGTTTGAACACCTCATATAAGGTTTTAATACTTTTAATAAACTGAATAACCATAGCCAAAATAATTTAAACCATAAATCTCTGAAATATGGCAAGATGTAACCTGTACCACCTTTTACATGACATCTGACACATGTAACTGTATAGCAGTCAACATGCATGACGATGTCACAGCAAACCAGACCAAACAGTGAAGGCCTTTATCTACTCACCTATATATCAAATATCCTACTATGACGACCAATTGGATTCCTATTGCGACGAATAATAACACTGGTGAAACACAGGAAGTTGGGGGTGGACATGCTGTCCCAATCTGAAGAAAAAAAAGAGATTACTGGACTTAAATAACTGTCAGTGAGCACAAAATGAGGTAACTAATTAAATGGAAATATTTAAAACTAAGCAGATGAAAAGCTGCACAAACTCTGTTACATACTCAATATGCCAACATATATAGCATGAGATAGAAGCACAATGGATATCCAAGTTTATTAAAAATATTTCTCAGGCTGACACTAAATTTGCACTGGAAAAAATGACATATTCAATCAACTAGAATACCAGAAAAGGAGTCTGGAATTTTCCATTTCTGATATGGTTACTATGTCAAGTTTTCGTCGATGGCCATTATTAAATTGCAAAGTCCTCTGTAATCTACCTCTTTATCAGCAATGTTTTTTTCCAACCTAATACAAATCTGATTTGCTGTCAAAAAAGCATTTTGCATGTTCCTTTAATAAATTTAGTTACTTATGTAATATACACAACCTAGAAGGTATACGCTTGCGGATATCAACAACGAGACAAAACTCTGATGACAATATCACATGGCTCCACATGTTTAATCACTAATTACATGCACTTCATTGCATTGAATGGCTGTCTGAAAATTATAATTACCATTACCAATTTCTGAATCTGCTGGTGCAAAGATAAAATAACAGTACAAGCAAAAATAGAAAAACAACTGTTCTAAAGTAAACATGATGTTTTGTTGATGAAAAAGTAAATTTGGAGTATGTAGTACACGTTTACAAAGTTTCATTTCTACAATTGATGTAAAAATCATCATATCGATTTTTTTAAATTAAAAAAAAATTCAAAACAAACATTTCCATGTACAGGGTTAGAAGTAAATTAAATTTTGAAATTAAAGGGTCTTTTAAGATTTTTTCATGGTTTTAATTTTTGGGGGAAGGCTAAAGACACAAAACAGTTAGAAGATTATCTCCATGGTAAGCATAACATTAATTAACATTTTTAAAAAGCATGCATTGTTTCTAAATAAGATGAAAATAAAGGTAAAGTGAAACTTAACAAATAATTATAATAAAATTGTCTGCAAGTGCAAAGAAATTTCCACTAAAATTTTTCTTGTGGGGTCAGGGTAGAGCACTTCATTTTATATTTTTCAAAATTAAAATTTAGGTTTCCTTTAGTTTTAAAATGTGTTTTTTAGGTTTCTAAGGTATAAAATAAAATGTTAGATCTCTTATGGGGTCCACGCCTAACTCTGATATGCTTATCTATGATGATGATGATGATGATGATGATGAGAGAGAGAGAGAGAGAGAGAGAGAGAGAGATGCCAAACATGATCACTGCCTGGTGTCATGTGCACTTGGAAAAAGAACTTAAATATGATCACTATACACATCACAGCTGAAAATTAATACCATGTGTGCAAGTGGGCTCTCATAATACCAGAATCAGAGGATATGTTATATATACACAACTACACAAAAACTGTCTAAAAATGAAGGGCATCTGTGCGCTTTTCTTAATGCTTTATCTGTCTTATCTTGACTCACATTGGCTAGATATGACGAGATCCCATGGTGTCTTCTTTCTTGGATATGATCATACATTCCTTTTCTAACATCCCCTCTGTATCATTTACAAACAGAAAAGGGTCATTGCTTTTGTCTTTTTTAAAAACTGGATTACAATATACACATGCAAAAATTGACTTCTAAGAAATTGGCATGTGCATGTTTAACATATCATACAGTGACATTCCACTGGTGGTGGTGGGGCTTCATTAGGCGCATGCTCCGAGTCAATACACGATATAAACAGCAGGGAAAGATTTTGCTTTGTGGGTCACCTGTTAGTACTGAAAAACTTAACCATGTTAGCTATGATATACTGTTCAGCCAGATTCATTGGCGATTCCATAAAATCTCTACTAAACAAGGGTTAAATTTAAAATAAAATTTTCCTCCTGGCAACACACGATTTTCCCCAAAATGGAAGTGATTTCACTGGCCAACAAGAGGTCAATCTAAATATAGAATTTAATGGCACATCACCACAATCATGGCTATGCAGTACTGAGTTATGTTTAGATACTCTAAAAACGGTACCCAAAATAAAGCCACAAAAAATGTTAAAATCCTTAACAAATTCAGGACTTGAAATAAATAGCATTCTTTTGAAAAGACCTAGACCTCCTCTGCTGGAACATTATCATGGAAAACAAGATGGGGGAAAAAGCTACTACCATTAGTTGCCTTTAATGATTTGCAAGGGGGTTAATGGGCCTATTCTGCATCCCTGGAGTACAGAGATGAGGTCATGTTTAAATTCATTATCCTGATGACATGATTCTTTTACAAATGGATAGTTTCATCTGCCAATTGAGACTTGCCCCCTGCATCAAACTCTGCTTACAAAGTGAAATTTAATGATACCCTTTTAAACTTTCAAACCAATTTTGGTTCCAATGAGTCAATAAAGTATGTATCGAAAACTCCCATGTCATGTAGAGACATTGTAGTAGTTCTGCTTCTTCAAAGTTTATAATAAACTTCCTCCTGATTGTACAAGAAGTCAATGAAACACAGCACTCCCTTTTTGGCTAAGTTTTTTTTTTAGAACAATGCAAGAATCTTAAGTGAATGTCTCATAGTTTCTATTGTAATACAACATATCAATGCCCACTTTTTAAAACACCTGAATTATTACTATGTTCTTACTTGTGGCTGCTGAACTAGATTGGTAACATCAGTTTTAACATTTCTAAGGTTTTCTTGAAGTTCATGCAAAATCATGGACATCTGTGCAGTGAGGCCACCTCCTCCTGTAGCTCCACCCCCTTGATGTGCTTGGCCTAGGCCACTCTGTATGATACCAGCCTTGTATTGGACATCGTTTAGCACAGTTCTGAAGAAAAAAATACACTGTAGTTAGTAACAAATCAAAATATTGAAACAGTGATGGCTTGGATGGTTGAAGCAATACCAATTTATAGAAAATCGCATGGAAGAACAAAAATCTTGAGATACTGCTGCTCATGGTCTTTGATCTATCATACTGCTGTAAATGAACTTTAGACAATTTTCTTTTCTTGTATGCCACCAAGGAATTGATAGCAATATTTGAAATTTTTTCAATGAATATAGTTTTTCTAATTTCCTTTTAAAAGGAATACTATCAAGTATTACCACCAGTGGAACAATATTAGGGAAGATAACTACTATAACTTCTAATTATGTCTAAATTTAAGGTGCTTCCCTTGACTTGTAAAAAAAAAAAAACTGACCTGAAATAACCAGTGGATCAATACACTAATTCTAGGAAGTTCACATTTTATTTACTATTATTAACAAAACAAACTATATTTTATTAAAGAGAATTTTTTTTACTAAACCACAAACATGGGATAGAAATCTCTCCGAGCCAAACCAATATATCTTCATGACTGCACAATTTATTAAGTATGTCAATTACCATGTTCAGAACCCTAATAAATCATACAAGAAGAAAGGAAAAATAACATAACATATACATACTTAATATCTCTAGCTTCCTTCAAAAGTTCAGCATGATTGTTGAATACTCTTTCAACTTCATGTCGTTTGATGGTGTCTATCATGGCTGGCTGCCCGCCCTAAAAAAGCAAATAATGTAAACACTCGAGTTAATAAAGAATTAAGAGCTACAAATATAAATATGAACGTCTTTCCAGCAATTCTACAGGAAAAAGTAGGGATATTTTATCAATTACTGAAAAATAAAACCTTTCCTTGACTTACCTTCACAAACGTGAATGAAAGCAAGTGCATACCCACATACTAGCTGTCTTTAGCCCAAGTAACTTCTATCTACATATACACAGACTCGTAGACATTGTGGCTGAAATACGTAACTGTTCCTGAAATTTGGGACAGTTTTTAAAATTTTATTTCAAAAGCTGTTTTTTTGGGGTGATGAACATTTATAATAGCACAGTGTAACTTCAGTCAATATAGGTTAAGTCTAGTTTAATTTAGTTTAGTTTTCTATGGTTTAACGCCATTTTTGAGCACAATATAGGCTTATACATGGCGGTCAGTATTAATGGTGGAGAACCCGGATAACCCTGGAAAGAACCACCGACCCACGAGAAGCTACTGGCAAGCTTTCTCACATAACTACATTTGCGAAATCTTAGACTCAAACACACGCAGTCAGAGGTGAGATGGCAGTGGTCCATAACTGACAGCGCTTTAGACCACTCGGGGCCCCCGTTAAGTCTAGTACCATGGGCAGAAAAATCTGGAATTGAACATAATCTTAACAGCCACAATTCTTTTTACCATGGTCCTTGGAGAGTACATGCATGCACATTGCTGTATTTATAGTAGGGATCATTTCAACAAGTGTCAATAAATCATTAATAATTAATTATTAATATAGTATAAGGTATAATTAAAACAAAAAATATAACATGTTTACTGATAACCTCTTGTAATACAATGCACATTTTGTATTTGTGTCTATCAAAGACTATAAAAGAACGCAATGAGTACTGATTATTATGGAGAAGAGAAAACACGTTTCAAATATTACAAGTCTATCGACAATTCAGATAAAGATGACAAAGAAGATGAGACGTTAGTTACACATGCAATTTCTTGTGTAGGGATGCACACCTAATTAGAGACTAACCACTGTGGCACTACAACTTTGCCAATCAATTTTGAAAAAAAGGCTTGGCTCAAGTATATCTGGTTAAGCTCACCTGGCATACCTAATAATTCACCATATCACTCAGCAGGTGTAAATAGTACTGCAAGAAGAAACCCCATGTAAACTATCTTCCAAACTTTATATGATGCTGACTGTACCTATTTCAGACATGACTTTGGTCTTTCATTTTTAAAAAAAAGCCGAATTTTTTTAAAGGGGGGTTGGAAGACCACTTCAAATGGGGTCTTGAGGGGCAGGGCTCCTGATATGGGGGTCCGATATGGAGCCAAAAGCCAAAAAACACATTTTACACTCATAAAAAACCGCCCCATGTGCAACTTATGATCATTAAAAAAAAATTATCATTTGAAAAAAATAGTAAAAATGTTCAACTTCAATAATTTTACAATATTTATTGTCACATGAATTTGTTCTCCAATACTATTGATGCTGAAGTTATTTCATGTGCATGCCAGTGTGCACATAATAAATCGGAAATGATATAAAAAATGGACTATATCAAGAAAAATCTGATTCAAGTCAGGAGAAAAGCGGAATTCTGCTTGAAAATGTAGAAAAATCATGTCTGCTATTTAAATACGGAGTTAGAACAACTCATTCTAACGATAAAAACATGATTTATATGCCGAGTTTCTTGTTCATAACTATGTCATCCTAAATCGTAATAAAAATACTATAACAAACATTTTTAGAAACCACAAAAGAAATGCAGTCTCTAATCGAGTGAGATATCAAGCTATGTCAATCATATGACATGTATCTCATGAAAAAGATCTCACTAATTACAAACTCTGTCTATAACAATAGAAATTCAAGATGATTTAATCTTGAGCAAAAACCACCTGGAATTTGGTCTACAGAATAATAACATATTAACAAATTATATACAAAATTACTGCATTAATAAAAGTAAATCTTGCTCATAAACCAAGTCTGACTCAAATCCTATCAGAAATACAGTCACTCAATGATAAAAGCTCAATCAAAATTTGTCTCTAGAATGGCAAAAATAGCTCAACCAATCAGATGCAAGATCACTTCATAAATATGCGCAGGTGTGACACACAATATAAATCAGTCAACATATTGATGATACAAGCCTATTTACCAAGTCTGATTAAAATCATTTCAGACCTGCAGTCACTCAAGTGCAAAGCTCATTCAATCATATGTCAGATCAACTCATTAATAAGCATAGCTCTTCCCCAGAATAAAACTCGTACTTATCTGGATGAAAATTGCATGATTGGAAATAAAGTTACTAAGGCTTTGTGTGACAAGCCCAGCCAATGAAATGCAAAATCACCTCATTAATATGCATAGCTCTTCCCCAGAATAAAACTCATATTTATCTGGATGAAAATTGCATGATCGGAAATAAAGTTACTAAGGCTTTGTGTGACAAGCCCAGCCAATGAAATGCAAAATCACCTCATTAATATGCATAGCTCTTCCCCAGAATAAAACTCATATTTATCTGGATGAAAATTGCATGATCGGAAATAAAGTTACTAAGGCTTTGTGTGACAAGCCCAGCCAATGAAATGCAAAATCACCTCATTAATATGCATAGCTCTTCCCCAGAATAAAACTCATATTTATCTGGATGAAAATTGCATGATTGGAAATAAAGTTACTAAGGCTTTGTGTGACAAGCCCAGCCAATGAAATGCAAAATCACCTCATTAATATGCATAGCTCTTCCCCAGAATAAAACTCATATTTATCTGGATGAAAATTGCATGATCGGAAATAAAGTTACTAAGGCTTTGTGTGACAAGCCCAGCCAATGAAATGCAAAATCACCTCATTAATATGCATAGCTCTTCCCCAGAATAAAACTCATATTTATCTGGATGAAAATTGCATGATTGGAAATAAAGTTACTAAGGCTTTGTGTGACAAGCCCAGCCAATGAAATGCAAAATCACCTCATTAATATGCATAGCTCTTCCCCAGAATAAAACTCGTACTTATCTGGATGAAAATTGCATGATTGGAAATAAAGTTACTAAGGCTTTGTGTGACAAGCCCAGCCAATGAAATGCAAAATCACCTCATTAATATGCATGGGTCTGCACATAGTTGTATTTATCCAAGATAATGATGATTATGCCTATTTGCCATATAGATCCAATTCAACCATATATAATATACAGCCTCCATTATGGTAGCAAGCTCAGCCAATCACATGCAAGACCACCTCATTAATTTACATGGAACTTGTTCATTATCAAATTTATTCTAGGTCTTAATGATATAAGCATAAATTCCAAGTCTGGTATATAAAAAAAATATGGCCAAAGCAGTGGTTATAAGAACAGCCAATCAGATACAAGAACACATTATTATGCATCGAGGAATCTTGTGCATTATTAAAGAGACACAAAGCCATACTGCAAATTAATTTGGCATTACAGTAAAACCTGTCCTGAGAGACCACTGCTATGAGAGACTGCCTGTCTTGAAAGACCAGGTATTCCATGTACAGATTTATTGATTATATAGTGTTATGACCTGTTATGAGAGACCACCTGTCATAAGAGACCATTAGGTTTTGGCAGAAGGGGTGGTCTTTCAAGACAGGTTCCACTGTATTACAAGGTGAGCTTAACTGGCTCCTAATAGGAATCAAACAGACTGGATCGTGATAATGATTCACTTAAAGAATTAGGCACACATCTAATATAATACAGTGAGTCTCGAAAAAAGATTCTGATCAATCTTTTCTGCTGCTATGTTCCCAACCATGCGCAGTTCCCATGTTAATAGCAAAACTATAGATTTCTACATAAAAAAAAATTAGCATATATACTCACTTAATGTGCATAATGCACTGGCATATCTGGGTCTCTGCATGCATATTATGCTATGGCAGATAAGGCTGTTTTGTTATTTGCAGTTTGATTTGACTTATAAGCAGGTACATATGGTATTTTCAAATGGTATTCTCAATGGAGTTGTTTCAGAAGTGAACTTAAGAGCTTTGACATTAATAACAAACAATTTTTATCAAATGTTCAAAAAAGACAACCATAAGATGGTTATTTTTATTGCGGCTAAGGAATGCTCTGTCCATGGCACACAATTTGATTGTCCCTCTTGTAAATAAAGACATTAGGAATACACATTCTTGATGGGAATGAATTTTAAGCTTCGTATCACTGGCACAAGTTTATGCCTCAAATTTATCACTGCTTATCCCTGGTTTCTTTGGTTACTGAGATGAAAAAGTCATAACATGATACATGGACTGATACACAAATGGGCTTGAGGATAAACAGACTGATACACAAATGGGCAGCAGATGGGCTTGAGGATGTACAGACTGATACACAAATGGGCAGCAGATGGGCTTGAGGATATACAGACTGATACACAAATGGGTGGCAGATGGGCTTGAGGATGTACAGACTGATACACAATTGGGTGGCAGATGGGCTTGAGGATATACAGATTGATACACAATTGAGCAGCAGATGGGCTTGAGATGTACAGACTGGTGTAATACTATATTCCTATGTCTAGAATATATCAGTAGAATAAACTCTAACTCATCTAACCTGAGTTCCAGATCCCTGGGGTACTTGCACTCCAGATGACAATGAAGAAACTCTGGATAAAACAAGTTCTTGCCTACCCAGGAGTTCATCAAGCTTGTGACTAAGATCACGGACGACTTGGTGGATCAAATTCTGCCCCTCAAAAATCATTTGGAGTTCTCTTTCTCCTTGACCAACAAATTGCTGCAGAAAGAATACATTTTAGGTTAAAAATAGTTACATCGGAATATTAAGAAATAGATATGTGAAAGACATTTCTGCTCCCTAAGATACATGTCATCTCCCTCTACTTCTCACTGATAAGAACAGTGATATCTGCATTCTTGTGTGCCATACTTAATATATATACTAAGCATTTCATGCTAAATTAAAAAAGCACATTAAAGATACTCTTAATTTTATCCTATATTTTGAAAGAAACATACTTCTGTCGGTAAGAAAATGCTTAAAGAACACTCCCCACTAAAATGTAATAATCAGATCACATTCTTGTATGTCATAACTCTTGTCATGATATATCTGCACGAGTTCCAAAAATAGCTCAACCTGTTTGGAAACATTAACTGTGCAGAGTGAAGGGAAGATGATCCAACACAATTTTTTTTATATAAATGGAGATAGTTCTGTCAACAATATACCTCAAACAGTTAACGAGGTGTAAAGTGTACATACATTTTTTAAATATCGGTAGCTAAGTAGATATCAAAAGTGTGACAGTGATGGATGGTCACACTATTTTGATCTCAAAGCCCATTCTTTTATCAAGTTGTAATACAAGTGCACAGCATGTTTACTGAAGACGCTTCAAAAAGTTAAACATATATGGAGTGTGATTACAACTTCATTTAACTCTGCAAGTACTAATCTGACAAAACAGTCACAAACTCATCACTATACAAACACATGACAAGTTTAATGAAAATATCACAAACAGTTTACAAGATATTAACCAGATAAGAGACTGAAAATATTTGTACTAAAAATGGAGATAACTGTTCAAATGCTGTTCTTACTCCATATTTTAATGGACACTGCAGTCATGATAAAAAAGCATGCCAAGTTCTATGAAGATATCTAGGTAGCAGACAAAAGGTATGATGGCTAGATGGAAAATTGGATGGGCAAGCAGACTCCAGTATATCCCCTATAATTTGTTTTGTGTAAGATATAATTACATGATCTCACATTTTCGAACTTCTGTGAAAATTAAATAGTCTGACTCATAAACAGATTAAGAGAACAAAATGCACGTACATCATTTCCCAGTTCCTTGGCCTTATCTGGATGTTGTTCTTGAAATCTGTAAATATAAAAACATTGTGTACGATAATGAACTGGCTTATCAAATATTTTAATTCAAGCTGAATTAGACTGAAAACTTTTGGATATGATTCTACCAACACAACAAAAATCCAAATCAAAATCATGTATTATTGTTCATCTATCAAGCATTAAATCAAATTACTCAAACAAATTTAATCTGGCAAATATAGGCTGCCACCTATCATGTCTTGAAAACGGTGTTAAGCCAACAAAACCAAACAGGACAATTCACTTACTCTTTCTTGGCTTGTTCAAGTTGTTTCTGGTAATCATCAAACTCTTTCTCATACTTCTTCCTCTCATCTTCTGCCACTTTAGTCTCAACAACCTGCAACAATGACAACTTAGCATTAACATACAGAAGAACCTTAGGAACTCCAAGTAGGCCATCATAGGTTTTGTTTTGGGACTCCCAATTATTTCTGAATTTTTAATAATGCATACAAATACAGGTTCTGTCGTGTGACAAAGATCATGAGTTGTGCAGGCATTCTGGTAACTGGTGTTTGATTTATAGAAAATATTTGGAAATTTTGCTCTCATAACACTTTATAAAATATACAATTTTAAAAATATATCATATTGAATTTTAATCATTTAGCAACCAATTTTATGCAAGTGGAAATATTTGTGATTAGTGATCAGGTTGCTTTTTGATAAAAGTATTTGCTTTCTAATTTCAAGGCTATAAATGATAGGACTTGACACTGGGATATGGGAAGTTCCACAGTGAAGAACTGCAGTGTTACCTCCAGACTGTTTTATAATGGCACTACATCATTCTATTCTTTCTCTATGCCAGGCTATTCTTTGCCGAGTATCTGGCCTCCCCCTCCCCAAAATGACCTATTTTTAAGTTTAAAATGCCTATTTCACTTCTCATGAACATAATCAGTGCTTGTACTTGATTTACCTGCAATATTTGTATAATCATATGTGGCAATACAGCTGTACCCAAAGCTTAGACTATTCAAGGCATAACAGGTTACCAATAAATAATACCATGTATTATTGCACAAAGTTGGTTATGGTATAATGGAATGGAAATGCTTGTGGCAGTGTGTACACTCACAGGATAGTGTTTTAACATGTTGTTGAGTAGATATAATTGAAGGGATTATCTTCCCCAACATGAACTGTCTTTGCAGACAATAGCAGGTTATCATCAATTTTATTATTCTAAATATCCTGCTATTATTTTGACTTATCCATGAAATTACAATAATTAATTTGGGATAGAATTACACTGAATCAAAGCCTATCAGATAGTGTTCTAAAATTGTTTCTGGCAGGTTTCAAATGTCATCAATTCATATTTTTAAGACATTCTTTAAGACTATTGCTCCAAATTAAAGAAAACAAAAATTAAAAAGGAAATATTTACTACCATTTTAGCAGTACAACTATTCTTGAAGGACGAAACTGACAGGCTGTAGCAGTTTTTTTTAAAATGTACATCAAGTAAAATCACCTGCCATTTAATATATTAAATTATATCCAACTATGGAATTTAAAAGACACATCAAATATGCTGCAGAAAGCTGAAGCCTAGAAAAATCAAGAAACTTCTTAAATGTCACCTGCAGTCTCTGTAATTAATGATAATTTCTGCTAATGGTAAGATTTTAAATTTGTGCATGTACCCATAACCATGTATTAAATTCTCTCTGAAAACATTACCACAGCTGCATGTATCTTTTGCTAAGGAAAACAGCCATAAATACTTGGCAAGACTGTATGAAGAATTATACTCCTGGAACTTTCTAGGTGAAATACATATGAGATATGGATAATTTTTCACTTTATAAGTGAACGAATCTCATAATTTACAACTACTAACAACAAAAAGAAGAAAGGAAGCCATTGTATTACATGATATGCATTTAAAGTGTATTTTTCAAGTTTATGGTGTCCTTTTGGAAGAACAATTACCCTTTTGAGATCCTGGGTGAAACACTAAAGTTTCTGTTCATGTTGTTGCTATTGCTGTTACAGGGTTTAACGCCATTTTTAAGCACACGATAGGCTATACATGGTGGCCAGTATTACTGGTGGAGGATGAACCCAGGTAAACCCCCGGAAAGAAACATCGACCCAAGAGAAGCTACTGGCAAGCTTTCTCACATAACTACATTAGCCGAATCTTAGACTCGAACCCACGCAGAGGTGAGATGGCAGTGATCCATAATGGTGAGCGCTTTCGACCACTCAGCCACTCGGGGCCCCCTTCTGTTCATGAAGTTTAACTATGCAAGATGGTAATAACAAGATTTTCTTTCAATATTGCTTTATAATTTAAATGAATAAATGTTGACCCATTCACTGTGTTTGCATTTATGTGCATTTTTAACAGAAGAATGCAGTATTTATTTCTTGCAGTCTTACCTGCTGCCCAGGTGGCACTAGAGAGTGGGTCAAAAAAGCCAATACATCATGGTCATCTGAAAAAACAACAAGCAGCATTCATTTCAGTATTTTTTTTACTGAGATTTCAAGCAAGAGTCACAGTACTATTTATCCAGCACAGCCTTCCTAATCTGTGCACATTTTTAAGTATGTAGTCAAACAGAAAGTCTGAAACAAGTCCCGGGAAGAAAAAAGAATCTTGCAAACAGCTATGAAATTTCTTATATGCGAATTAAAATATTCTACATATCCCAGAACATTATCTTTATTAACACACTAGTTTTTCACCAACAGCAATCACCCAACACTCAAATATGGAATATACGGAGATCGTTTGGGCACCATGCAATAGATACCTGAGGGTCAATTTAAAAATCAAATTTTTGTTGTTGGAAAATTTATTAAAGTTTCAATATAATTAGCTCAGTGTTTATCCACACCAGATGAGAATCAGTTATTTTTACTAAAAATAGAAAGATGTTTATAACAAAGCTCCATAATGTCTTTGGAATCAACCAATCATTTTAAAAGCTTGTTTACAACTCTGAAGCCAGGTTAGAAATGAGGTCAACATCTGGTGTTTACTTGTAGAGTACAGGTCATCTCCCAATGAATGAATTTTAAACTTAATATGTCAAATTTGAATTTGACAAACAAACAATTAAAACAAAAATAAATGACTTATCAAATATACGTAACAAAAGGCATATAAGAAGCATTACCAGCTAGGCCTCCAGTTGCAGCACTAACACCAAAGAACCCAGACTTTGGCAACTGCACATTCTCCACTCTCAGACAGAGTTCAAAATCATCCTTGTTGTTGGTTAGGCCACTATTGATAAAAACCTGTAAAAAAAAAAAAAAAAACTGATACTCCTTACTTTGTAACCATAAAAGATCAAATTACAAATTAGTGTCAATTGTTGCATACCAACAGTTTTCACAGGTGGCAAAATAGCACAATCCTTGATAGAAGAAAAACTTATTCTGAAGTATCATCGGCAACCATTGCGCCAATATTTAAATACTGGCACATCTTCTAGGAGCCGATTTTAATGACCTCATATGCAAAATTTCCATGGCTATTCGGTAACTTTGTGATGTGACATAATAGCAACTTCAGCAACCCAACTGGGAGCTGCCAGAGTAAAAGACATTGTCATTTTGCATTGCTTACAGGTGTAATAGCACATTAAGAAAAGGATGCAGGACAACATATTTTTCATTTCCAAAAGATAAAGGCATAATAAAGTATGGACACATTATTACATGCGAGTCGATTTCAAAGCAGCATATACAGCACTCTGTGCTCATTACATTTCTCAAATGTTACAAAAGGGATCCTGAAAAAAAAAAAGTCAGCTATAGGATATGCAAATGCATGGCCTAGACTAAAAGTTGGCACTGTTTCAGACATAATGATAGATATTTTAAATCCTGGGGATAGTGTTAAACGTGTGAGTTACGAAAATAGGCAGAAGGCAGTGTAAGTGACCACAAAATACAACAATCAATTCAAAGATCTTATATGAATGCCAGCAGTGCTAAACAAATCTGATAGCCCAACACATGGGGCCCTTCAAATTTTAGTTCGGCCCCACCCTGTATTCAAAGTGAGGTGCTGTCAGGCTTGTCCACCAAAAAAATGTGTTTGCCTGAAGAAAAGTTGATCATTGATGAAAGGAGTAAATGAATTCTCAAGATGTTAACATAAATGCTTTAGCAGGGAATAATCTAAATCAAATCACCACTGTCCTAGGCAAAATCACTAAAATTGAAATTCTAAACCACTTACATGGTCGTGTTTCAAGAAAACACAATCTTTGGTAATCTTACAAAAATAATTAAACTTTTTAAAAAAAAAAACAATTTAAAGTTTATGCCTGTTACACGTAGTTTGTATAAACGGTAATCTGTAATGATTGCAACTGATATAAAACTATCCCTTGGGTAGTTTAAATAGCAGTGATTAGAAGAAAAGAGGTCCGGTATAAAATTAATGTTTCACATTAACTGGCTGACAATAGAAATGGGGGGGGGGGAAGAGGAGACTACTAAACCCAGCCACCTGCCCCAATGTGTGAGCGCACATGGGAAGCACCATTTCTCCCTGTGAGACACCTTATTATCCCCCTTTTTTCATATTCTGGTCGGCTGTGGCTAAACTGCTTAACAGCTAAAAGTTAAGACCTAAGTACACAAGCAATACGGCCAGTTACAACAAAACAGGGCATCATTTATTTGCCAATCATTTGTTGGTGCATACATACACACACTGTTGATCATTGTTTCCAAGAAGCATGTCCAAAGGGCAGTCTTTTTCACAAGATAAATGCAAGGATAAGGATTATGTTAATTAGCAAATAAACGATGTCCCATTTTGCTGTAACTTATGATGCTTAGGACTTCATTTTAACAGTTCAAATCAACAGTCACAAGTTAACGTACATGTGGCAACTGTTTTTCCCCCACACTTTATAACCCACCTTATTTCCTGAGGTTTAAGTCTTAAGGCATGTAAAACCGTTTACTGAATAAAATATTTAGTCTGAATTAGTTCTTTGGGGGCACATATACTGCAAAGTATACCTTTTTTACATATACGGTAGAGAAATGTCAGGTCTGAACTGACAGAGTTTCTTTGGTGGAAATGGGGATGCGATTTTGTTTGCAGAGAAAATTGCACAGCATTCACATTTATCATTCATGAGTAATTGGTGACAGTTTAATTTTTTAAAAATTTTTTTTACTACATAAATTTACGCATAGAATCTTTAATCTTAACATTCTATTTAATGATGAAAAAAAAAAAATGGGCGATATTAATTAATTTCGTCTCTATCATATTCACAAGTGATAAATAGAATTTGGCATCTGTGGATTGCATACATTACATCTGTTTATGCAGGGTTTGGGTGGGTTTTCTTGTGAGAAATGAAAATTGACAGACATAATGTAATAATCTGGAGTTCTCTGTGAAAAATAAGGCAATATTATGAGATCGGGAGGTAGGTGTGCAAAATACCCCAAAGATTGGGAGGTTTTTCTCCTGGCTTGAAATTTGACATATAGAAACTGTCCAGGATTATGGAATTTCAGTCAGGGCTAGTGAGTTTATTTAAGTCACCAGCCCAGGGCCTGTGCCTAAAAAAAAATTCTTTCAACACTGACCGGTACAGTACTATTTATACCAGACATGTATATACTATCAGATTTGTCAATACACTAATTGAAGTCTGCATGTAATTGAATCATAAAAAGAAATCTTAATGTTTAAATTAACTACTTATGATTTCTGCTTTGCAGATTTATTTGAAGGGTGTGTGTGAAAAATTAATCCTTAAATTACAACCGAAGAAAACTGTTCTCAGCGCCTTTTACACCTCTCCGGTAATGGATATTGTTTTAACAAACAAGTCGGTCCCTGTTCTAGTCTCTTCACCCAGCATTATCTCTCAGTTTTTTAGTGTCGGGTGTATATTTTCATGGTATCAGTCCTTAGGTGGTGTATCTGTGTGTATGTTGGGGGTAGGTAATGAATGTCATTTCCATTTACATATAATACAATTGAACATTGTCCTTCTTACATGAATTTATTGCGTTGTGGTAAATTTTTTTATTTTTACATTGGGCACCATCACTTAATCTTTATCACATTTTTGCATAGAACATAATGTATAAATATTTATTTTAAAATTAAATTGCTTTATTGTAAAATTCCAAAATATGAAATATGAGCACCTTATTAACTCATTCGGCCCCGATGCCGTGTTTACGCGTAATCCAGTTTCTGCATTCAACGGCCGATACCATCTTTTCGTGAAGTTTTTCGGCTGCATTCAATGGCTGGTACCGTTTTTATGCGGTCCAAATGTATGTTAGAGAGAAAGTCTCTGATTGGTTACAAATGGGTCTTTTCCTAGCATCAGACCCACATGTAACCAATCAGAAATGAATTTACGTTCGTTTGGGCAAACTTTAAATGTTCGGAAACCAAGGATTATTACTTGAGATCCGTTTCTATACATGTGTTTTTTCTCTTAAAAATTCGTAAAATGATGGTGGAAGAATGAGTGGTTTTTGATGGTGGTGAGGGCGAGAATGAGGAGTTTCTCGGGTTTGATCTAAAAAATATTGAGTAATTAGAGGAAAGATATGTTTGACAGTTGGATAATCTGCGAGATTTCGAATTGGACATTAAAGATTCTTGAGATTAAATAGTCAGAAAAAGAGGATGCTGATCACAAAAATGAAAGAGTTTCTGCCTATCTAGCAGATTGGAGTGATCATCTTCTGTCTGTCCAAATCAATGATTTTAGTGGAATCAATCCTGGAACTATAACATACAATGACAAATTGACAAGGAAAAAAGAGAAATCTATCTTTTTTCACTTATAATTATTTCCGGAGAAACTGTACATGGACATTGCAAACGAAACCAATCCATATGCCTAAAAATGCATATTGGTATCACCAAACAAAACATTGTATCCAACCTGCAAAATGTGTTTACTGAACAAAGTTTTATCTTAACCAAAAACGGGATGTGAACATTGCCAAGTAAATGTATGTACAAATTGTTTCAAACCATATCACATATTAAATTTTCCTGGTTTATTTTAATGTAATTAAGTGTTGATGATGTGATATTCTTAACAATGTTGCACATAATTTTGTAAAAAAATGTATAAATAAATTGTGAAAGACTAGGACAAATAGAAAGAAAAATGCATCACTGTGTAGACAAATTAATTTGGATTAATTGGTGAAATTTTCATTGATTAATACTGGATACAAGAAGAGAAATTAAAGTAAATGTGAAGGCATGTGCATGATTTCTACAAATTTTTCCAAAGAGGTAAAACACTCTGGGACACAAGCAGCTAGTCACAGCTTAGTGTGGCTGGGGCACAGTAACAGTTGTTACTGACAAATTTCTTGGAGCTGAAAGAGTTAATGTTGTACTTATCTGCTGTCATGTCTTAAACACATTCTTAACACTTTAACAGATATAGGTATTAGCATATTTCATAAGCAGATAAATCTGGTCTTCTCCTGTCTGTTTCACTTGCCATGTGTTTCTGATTGTATTCAAGGACTGGCTAGCATTGCAACAAGGGGACCAAATGCTCATTTCAGCTCAACAAAACTCAGCAATTTACAGAATTTTGGTATCTTCCGCGCAATATATTCACTACACGCAAATGATATTTAATTTAAAAACATTACAGTCTAATTAAAAAATATAGAGGATTACATACATAAAAGGAAAAGTTTTATTTCTGGTCTCCTATAATCTGTTTCTCACCAGTGTATGAATATTGTTCTATGTTAAGACACCTTTGCTAATGGAGAATATACACAGCTAGTGTATCCACATTTTTTCAATGTACATGGGTTATGGCTTTTCGATCATTTAGCTCCAAAATAAGATTATTTTTACTAACATAAGCTCTGTTTATATTTCACGTTCTTAAATCACTTGTTTTTGATAGTGGTATTTTGATCAAATAAGTATATATACTTCATAATTTTAGTTTTAGATCATTTATGAAATTGATCTGAACCTTTATCAGGATATATGCTCAAGGTATTTTTAATGATGTATTTTTAAGGAGAACTGTTAACATTTTTGGATTTACCCTCATTATTACATATTTTTCTTGATCCACTTGTGAACCATAAGATATTATATCAAAAGAAGATTAAAAATTGAAATCACAATTTTGCGGACTTTGGGAACTTGTAAATGTGTTAAAAATATAAACACTTTTTATTGTACTCTAAAGCAAATAAATTTGTGATATCCCTGCATGTCTTAATTTAATTCAGAAGATAGTGAAATCATATATCCCCAGGTTATTCCTATCTATGATAATTTGGTGGTAAATCATTCCAGATCAGAATTTAATTTGCATTGATTTACTTTGAGAAAAAAATATTAATCCATGTGAATCAAAGAACATAAATCCATGTTACTATTCATCGTTTAAATTGCACTCGTTCTTCTACTGTTAAACTGTTTGTAAATGAAATATTCAGGCAATACATTAAAACACTCCTTAAGATGGAGCTAACCCAGGTTAAAAGTCATGACATTTTTTTGCTAACAATCACCAAATGAATAGGCCGGAAATTTCCACCTCTTATGCTGGTAATTAGACCTATTAAAATTACATATCTAGTGTTTGAAAAGTTACTGATTTGAAATATGGACTGTTGATATTGGTCAAACAGTTGACATATATCTGCGGTGTAATACATTTTCGAGCTTTCGGAATTATGCCTGTTCCAGTTTTGATTACATGCATGACCCACTTGATTTTAAGCTCAATTTCAATCAAACTGCAGAATTTCAGACCTGTACAGGAATATAAATATACACACAGAAGTATGGCAAAAATATATAATAAAATATAAAACTGATGGTACTAAAGAGATTTTGCCCAACTGAATTCTTAAAAGATAGTCAAATTTTATATATTAATACCACATTTTCTAGATTAATTTTTTTTCCATACAGTTTCTTCATGCAACTGACATAAAAATTCTTGATTAGTGGACACTTGCATAGAATTCATTGTTTTATGATCAACATTCAGAATGCATGTGTTTTTAAAGCTGTGTCAAATGTTTCAGAAATTGATAGTGAATATCATCAGATCTTGCCAAAATATCAAAGGATTAGCCACAAGTCTCTTGTTTATTGTGATCTTCAGCATCATCTTCACTAGACAAGGTTCCAATCTACATCAAGGCTGATCAAACATATTTTGATGGTTTGTCCAAGCAATATCTATTGGATTTCATGAGTTGCCTCCCTTAGTGTGTAATGCCAACAAACCAATAGCATGGTGCATTGTACATCTGACAAAAATGGTGGAAGCAACTGATCTAAAAAGGATATTTTGTATGTTTAAAATTGAAAGTATGACAATGAATCAGAGGAAAGGGTTTACAGGTCTATTTGAGTGAAAGGTATTTGTGCAAACATCTACGGGCAGTGGAGAACTGCTATTCAAGTTGTGTGCTCCCGTTGTCTCGATCATCAAGGAATAGTGCTCAAACTTAAACAACTTCATTTTAATTGGATGCTGTGGCTCAAAAATCAGACCTAAAACACAGAAATATTTGCTCAAAATGCCAAGGTTTACAAGGATTATCACACTGGAATCTTGGCTAGTGAAGATGTCTTAACATTAGCATATTTGAAATTAAGAGAAGCCTTTTCTTTCAGGTTTTTGAAATGGCAAAGTTTTCAGAATGCTAAAACCAATGTATATAACAAGGTGGTGGCCTTTTATCAGATTTCTTTGAATGTCTGATATCACTGCGTTTATTTTTGCCACTGACCTTTTGCACCACATTCCAAATTATTTTCATAAAGAAGCACGAGATCAACTTAGACACATAGAATCTCCAGGTTCCCCTCTTGCTCTGTCTAATGATATGATGAGCTTTATCTCAGTATATTTATTCAGATTTTTAATTGTTGCATTAGCATGGAAATGTTTAAAGGGCCTTTTTTTTTTTTAAAACCTTCACTGATGGCCTCTTTGCCTGAAACCACGGTTTATTGACACATTTAAGGAATTATCCAAATTTTTGGCATTGTAACCCCAGCATCATTCTAGAGTATCTTTGTAAACTGGAGCATTGGATCATCAACACTGTGTCAGAGCGATCAGCTGTCTGATTTGAATTGCAGAAGGACTGAAGAATTTCCAAATCTGCCTCATATAATTTCCATTCTATACCAAGCCCTTAAGATTTAGGAATATTGGTTAAGGTTTAGGAATATTGGTTCCTCAATACAGAGACGGAAGTCTAAAAGATCTAGGAACTCCTGAGATAGAATCCCCAAAGAGCTAGAGACTCCAAAGACAGAATCCAAAAAGAGCTTATTTAAGTACAACTTTCATGAAACATTAAATATTATAATGCACCTTAAGTTTGATTTTGATGAGCAAATGGATCAGTAATAACACACTCCATTACAAACTGAATTTTGTATTATGTTTTCCCTATTACATATCCAGTCATTTGTCATATTCAGTATCGTTTTGCATCCTTATACTAATTGCTTGAAAGATGCTGATTTTGCTTGTACAGTAAAACCTGTCTTGAGAGACCACTGATATGAGAGCACCTGTTTTGGAAGACCAGAATCTCAATGCAGATTTATTGAATATGAGTGTTATGACCTGTTATGAGAGACCACCTGACTTGAGACCATTATTTTTTGGCAGAAGGGGTGGTCTTTCAAGACAGGTTCTACTGTATTTCTGATTTTGACATTGAAACTAGTACAGACAATCCAAAAGAATTAAAGGGTGCTAGATACCTATTCCAAGTCTCCATTTTGGAATACACCTCACACTCGAGTCAAAATCTTGAATGTAACATGGGTTGAACATTCTAAATCACATAAACTATGCATCTTTTACAATTCCCATGTTATCAGGAAAACAATTCCCATGTTATCAGGAAAACTATCAAGTCTTGTGACCGTTTTCAAAAATCAATACCAGATGTTTAGTCAAAGTTAGAGTCAGTTAGGTTAATCTATGGGTCAACAGACAGATGGTGGGTATCACAATGTGAAAGTGTGAAGATAATAGAAACTAAAGCTTTTGGGGTATCAATAACTGTAACTAGGATTTTAAAACTGCTTACTGTCAGAACTTTTTCGTAGTATTCCACTTTTGCCCTGATTGGGAATTGCTTATTTCGGAAGTCACGTAAACATCCTCCCAGTTGCTGTGTCGATCCATCACTGCAAATTAAAAGAACTTAGCAATTGATAATGTTCTCTCATTTATGAATATGTCTCATTCTGATCAATTTTTGCCAATTTCTACAAATGATTGTTCAGTTTCAAAGATCATTTAATCCACACTCATAAATACCAACCTATATTTAAACATATTGATAAAAGAAACTTTACATTAAAACCTCCCTTGGCAAACATCTCTATATAAAAGATACCTGCTTATAAAATACAAAGTTTAGGATTCCCTTTTCTTAATATGAACACCTCTATATAAAGTATAGCTGATCTGCATACAAGTATGTCTACATAGTGGATAAATGACTTTTGTCCTTTAATTGTACTCTAACAACTCAAGAAAATACACACCTAATGCAAATTTTATCTAATGCCTATTCTACTGAAAATGCATTAGCGATTCTAATAAAACATTGTCATTGCAACTCCACTCTCACTGCTATTCAAAAACAACATGAATTACCTGGACTCTGTAGATTTTAACTGGTTGACTAGTACACCAATTCAGAGATTTAAAAAAAAACGTGACAACTGACCTCATCCATCAAATTGTGCTTGAACATGCAAGGAAAGCAAATTTAACATAACAAAACTACTTTATTATTTCCCAAATCTCATAATTCCAGCTATTTAGCGTTAAGAAAAAGCAAACGATTGGTAGCAAAAACCATGAAGAATAAAAAAACTATGCAAAGGTATTTTGTGCTTTTAAGTTGCAAATTAATACAAAATACCAGAGACATACATTATAATCATCTTTAGTACAATGAATTAAGACTGTAATGCCAACCATGTATATATGCATGTACAGGCTTTATTGATATGTCGGGACAAATATGTAGATACAGTCCCAATGAAAAAGTTAATTCTAGGACTGTAAAGGTAAGAAGTGCAATCTTGTTCATCTTTGTTCATGAACAGTTACCTTTTATTTTGAGGTTATTACATAATGCTATAAAAGAAATTATGCAACATTTATTCATGTAACATGTTTGGAAGTTCTGAATATTTTGAAAAGAAAACTATTGTGTGTTTTAGTACTATTTACTTTGCTCTGTGCCAGCATAACACCAATTGTTGATCAATTGTTTTCTGTTATTATGAAATTTGCCTTCTAACTCAATTCTTCACCTTTTTCATATCAATTCATTCTATTTAGACAGAGGGAAGAACTCACTTCATCCTAACTTTTGAATAGTTAGACACCAGCTGACCATTTTACACATACAGTAAATTACGACTTAAAACACCATAAGTCTACAGAGACCATATTCTCCATGCATCTATTTATTGATTATAATTTCAGTGTCTTAAAAGACTGCATTGTTTCAGTGGAATCTTTCTACTGTAATAATTTGTGTATCTGGAAGGCAAGCCATTGGTCCACATGATCAAAACATTGAAAGAAACTGTCTATATAATCAAGATTTTAATTTTTGTCAGGAAGGAGTTGTAGCATGTTCATTTTGCTGTCTTAGGTTTGATCTCTAATTCTGTCAAAAGAAAAGCTAAATTTCATCCATAATGGGTTGAGGTTCTTGTTTCCTTTTTGAAAAAATCTACATCTCTAAGTCATTATCTGAGCCAATGAAAGAACTTTCACATGATAGGAATGTTGGTGAGTTTTCAATGGATATCAAATAAATTTGTACAGTTAAAATTCATTTCTAAAACATAATCTAGTGGAACAGTTTGGTCACGTTTTCATTTTTATCAATATTAATAAAATTATATGGCTGGAGGTCAACTTACTTTTGATGCTCAAAGGTATGGGTCCCATCATTAACAAAAGCACTGATGTAAGGGTTATTGTGCTGAAATGTAAAAACATACAAAATCAATCATTTTCTTATCAAATTTCTAGTTACAGTTTATCATAAGTGCGGTGCAATTTTGGTGACTGAAGTGGTATTTCAGGTGTAAAAACAATCTGTATGCAAAATTCATATCCTCCAGTATTACAGGGTACTAAATAAATGCAAGCAACTGGGAAATTTACTTACCTAAATCTGCCAAATCAACTAGCAACTTTCTGCCACTCCATATACCCCTTTTAAATGACCACCCCATAACCTACTCCCATGACTTGAAAGTCTTTATTGACAAATTTAATATAATGCCCAGCTGAAACTACTGCATATACTTTTAATTCTCATCTGAGGGTGAGAACTTCAAAAAAAAAAGGCTGAGTAACCTTAGCATATTTTAAGAAATGAATGAAAAAATATTTAAGAAAACATTTCTTATTATGTTGTTGTTATAGGGTTGAATGCCATTTTTCAGCACAATATAGGCCATAAATGACGGCTAGTATTAATGGTGGAATAAGAACCTGGGAAAACCCTGCAAAGAACCACAGACCAATGAGAAGCTTTCTCACATACCCACATTGGCAAAGTCCAAGACTCGAACCCATGCAGACACAGCAATATTTGAGTGTGCATGATCCTCCCTTGTAATGGCACAGAAGTGAATGCAATGATAGTATCTATAAAAGCTCGGTAGATATATGATCATCATATTACCATCATCATATTACCAATCTCCAAAAACCAGAAATGCTTCTAAATTATGCCATCAGAAACATGACTAGATCCATCGGTCAATGCTGCCTAATTAGCTGCGAGTACATGTACAAGTATTTCTCATTTTATGTCAAGGAAGCATATAAATGGCTATACGGTTGGGATTTTGATGGTTACTAAATTAAGACCCAGGGGCAAGTTCAATTCATCTCTTTATGATTATAGGGTATGGATCTTAAAGAATTTCCAAATAAAGAATCTGAGGAATGTCTCTTATTTCAGGATTAAAACTGTAATGCCATTCAAACCAACATGGTTACTTGGAGGGAATATCATTATGGGTTGAGGATCTCACCAGTTTCCATGTGATGACTAAGGGACAATATCTAGGCCAAAATTCAACAACTACACATGGAAGAGGACAAGTAACACTGATTTATTTAGAAATCCCTGTTTCCCAAGCTTAACAGATATAAAGTATATGTATATGTATGTTGACATTTTCTGTAAGAAAAAAAAGGGGTCTGCAGATTATTCGCCCATTACAATTTGGAAGCAGTGTACAAAACATAATACATGCAGCTGATTAACCGTAAACGTATCTGCCTGAATTATTTCTCCTACAAAAAATATAAAGTACCTTACCTGTGCATCATTATCAAAGGAATCAAAGATCACTGCCAGTCCTTTCCAATAGTCATTGCTGCCAAACACAGGGCCATCAATACCTTTCGATTCAGTGAACCATATTGCCTGCAAAAAGGTATTAAAATCATCCTAAGTTATCTTTTTCCTAACAGAGAATGTCGTTTAAGATGATGAATGTACATACAGTAAAGCTTCCCTAAAATGACCACTCAATAGAATGTCTATATAATTTGACTTCATCAAGTCCATTCTTATACTAACTATACCACTTTATATTCACCACCACATACAGTATGGTCAAATATTGTTTCTCCCAAGTATCTAGTTTAAGGTAGTCTTGATAATTGTCTATTGTTGATAATTTTTCAGTATTCTACAGGAAAGCAAGTATATATGAACTATAATATTACCGTAATTTAATCAGTAAAAATAATCAATATGTTCACTCCTGTTTTGTGGACAATTCTGACTGCAATAAATTGCAGATTTATGTATAGGTGAGATATGCACCCAAACCACCCTCAACAACAATACAGGTTTCTTTATACCTATTTCTATTGTATATATTTTTTGGCTTTTTTTCTAACTTCATTATTTTAATTTTATTAAAAATATGGCACAATACATAACTGAAATATGTAACTGTAGTATTATGGTCCAATGGCATACAATATCAAGGTCACTATCTTTGTTATTGTCATATTTTTACATCCTTCAAAGCAATTCCTTATTAAGCTGTTATTTAAAATAACCATGCATTTTATCATTCTAGAATGTTCTGTTTGTCAAGTTTCTAAACATTATGCAGAAGGTCTTGTATACTACAATCTTCATTTGAAAGCTAACTTGTCCAAAGTAGGCTACAATTACACAGATTGGTCAATGGTAAAACTGAACACTGTGGTGTCATGGACCATCAACTTCTTCATTCTTTACTGTAACTGGCATTTTATTTTCTTGCTAGAAGCCAAAGTGATTCCAAATATCCAGCACACCTGGCCATCTTTTATTCCACAATAAACATTCCCAGGTACAAGTTTAAAAATCAAAGTATTTTTTTTCATTTTGCTTTTACTCAGACTATTCATTGCTAACTTGTGTTCAAGGCCCATCTAAATGTTCATAAGATCCTTGTCAAAAGCATGTGCTGCTCAGAAAGGCTTTTTGATGTGGCCATTTTCAGTCAATGTAAAACCACGCAGATGAGGTGGTATTGAGATTCTCAAGGCATGAAACTGGCTAGGATATGAAAACTGATTTCTAGGAAATAATGTTCACTGTCGGATTAAAATAGAGATCACTGATATAATGGAGATCTGCTAGCCACCAATGCAATGTAATAATCTGCTGGCCTATGGATATACTAAACAAATTATTGCTTTCATATTTATGAAAGTGACAAACGTCAATTTAGGAAATGTTTCTAATGTTAATTTTCTTGGAAATAAATGGAAACCATGCAAGGAAACATGAAGAGCTACTCTGACTCTTGCTTATTTTAAATAATAAACAAGAAAGCCAAGTTTTATTTGGCTGCAGCATAATTCCTCTTCCTTCAAAAAATGTTAGAGATGGGAAAAATAGCGTGAAGCTGGTGCAGAGTGATCCGAATGTTCAATATTTAAACATACTGCTAAAAATAGCCAAACTGTATCCCCACCCCAATAAAATATTCATGAATCGTGATGCAAATATCCATCAGTGTGTTGCTGCAAATTGGATGCATCACTTTATTTCTGCAAAGACTGAATAACTAAAAGATATGCTGCAAATTTAAACAATTTAATAGATGATGATGCACAAATCCACTTTTATTACTTTAATTTTACAAAAGAAAAAAGCTTTCACATTTCCTTTAATAACCATCAAGAAAAAAATGTGCTCTCAGTTACGCTCCCAAATATACATGGAATTTTACCTCTTCAAGATTAATGAATGAATTTTTGTTTGAATCTAAAATTAATGCAATTAGAGTTGATATTTGTATAAGTAAAGTTATATCCAAAACAAAGGAAGACAAAGACAACTAAAAAAGATGCCCCAATGTAATCAGCTACACTCAGGCTCAAATCACTCCTTAGCATAGACCCAGAAAATAAAAAATTCTCAAAGTATGAAGAAAGTCTACATACCAACCCATCAGCCCCCACACGCCCTCTGCCAGTCACTTTGAACACCACCTCAATTGAGAAATGTTCAAACGTTGCAGGGCTTTTACACCAGACAGCACCTGTTACACAACATTAAGAAAAATGTTTTATAGTACACAAATAATTGATATATATATAATACACACACACATATACATACATACAGTGGAGCATCGTTAATCAGGACACATTTGCTCCCAGTGAATTTGTCCAGAATAACAAGTTTTCTGGATAATTGAATCATGCATTTTTATTTTACAATATCATCACACAGTATATATGTACATGCATATGCTAGCTTTAAATGTAATGTACTGTATTATTTATATTCAATAATGGTTGAAATTTATTTATGAATACATCTATTAATTTGTGTTTTTTTCACATTATTATAACATGCGCTTGTTGGTGTCGCCATAATATATGTAAAAAGTACAACTAATACAAACTGTTATCTCGCAGTTAAATGAGTTATGGTAAACTACTGTAATAAAATGCAGTTATTTTTATAAGTCTTATTTTACAGTTGTAACAGTTACTAATGATTGCTGTCCCCATTTTATTCGGAAATGAAGCCTATACTGTCCACAGCTTAAACATGTCAACTGTATTTGTACAGCCATTAATAAACTGATCGTTACGAACAATTAGTAAACAACAAAAAGGCTTAATGACACGTTTAATTTATTTACATGTTATGTCAAAAAGCTGGGACAATTTGATCCCAGTGTTTATTTAATTATTCACACCCCAGTTGGCAACAAGCTAAAACACATTGTTTATACAATCGCTAGTTACAATATGGTCATGCTACTTAGTAACTAAAAGTTATTGATAGTGGCCAAAGATTCTCAAGGGCTTTACTATTATGTTTTATGTATTATTCTACAGACTGTATTTTCATATATGATTTTTTGAATGGTTTTTTTTGGGACAGATTATTTCCGGATTATCGAGACAAGTTTTAATGTCATTTTACACTTTGGTCCCCGATTTTGATTTCCGGATCTGGAACACTGCTTTCTTGATTGACTGGGCAAATTAGCGTGTAGGAATTCCGTTCCCATTGAATTATGTCCGGATAGCAAGGTTTCCACATAAACGGAGTCCTGATTAACAAGACTCCACTATATATATATATACACACACACACAGACACACACTCACACACGTTCTTATAAGTTAGGTCCAACTGCAAACTTTATAGACCTTAATCACATAATGCAAGGTTCATGTTGGTTGTTGCTGGATGATAGAAACTTGCTTGTGTGTAAGTATAGTATAACCTCTCTTTAAAGACCACTCTTCTGTCAACAAATTATGGTCTCTCACGACAGCTGGTCTCTCATAACGGGTCACACCACCATATAATCAATAAATCTGAGCATGGTCTCTTAAGACAGGTAGCCTCACATAGCAGTTTTCTTTCAAGACCCGTTTTAGTTATGTACAGAATGTAATTAAAGTTGAATTTCGGAACTTATAAAAGAGGATTGTTTCTGAAAACAGCAAGGATTTAATGAAGAAATAAAGGTGGGGCTTGCAAATTGAATGTGATTTTTATGTAGTCTGTTAACGTTTCAGTGTGATTTTTAAAAAAATATAGTTGGTGTTAATCATATGTCCTAGAACTGACCTTGCATATTTAAACATTGCATCCTGGAAACCTGCAAAGGTTAAACATTAATTGTAGACATGCACAATTCCACAGAACAGTGAATTGTTTCAAACAAACCAATGTGGCATTGTCTTTACCAGTATCCAAATACCTAATAGATGGAAATTTCTTTTTACCAAAGTTGTCCCTTGTCTTTTTAAACAGAATGTCCTGCCCACACTGAAAGGCACACTTACCTCTAGAGATCTAATGATATCATATGAAAGGCACACTTACCTCAAGAGATCTAATGATATCATATGAAAGGCACACTTACCTCAAGAGATCTAATGATATCATATGAAAGGCACACTTACCTCTAGAGATCTAATGATATCATATGAAAGGCACACTTACCTCTAGAGATCTAATGATATCATATGAAAGGCACACTTACCTCTAGAGATCTAATGATATCATATGAAAGGCACACTTACCTCTAGAGATCTAATGATATCATATGAAAGGCACACTTACCTCTAGAGATCTAATGATATCATATGAAAGGCACACTTACCTCTAGTGATCTAATGATATCATATCTAAGATAGATTGTAGATGATAAATACATAACAATTACAAACTTAGTGTCATGAATCGCAAGATTTCACAAGATTTAAAGTGCCACGGCCTGGGGACCAATACTGGTTAGTATAATACATCAATCTGTTAATACTATTACCACTAAAAAATAAAAACAATACATGAAAATTATATTTCCATGTGCATAATGCGCATCCCAATTTAAAACCCAGTATGAGGTATAAAAAAAAACTAGTGGTTGTTTAGTTTGATTTTGTGGGGCTTAATGTTCATTTTTCAGCACATGACAAGTGATATATGGCAGCCATTCTTTTGGAGTGGAAGATCTCTGACGCCCTGGGAAGAAAAACCTGAATTCAGTCATAAATTTCAGCACATTTTTCCACCCAAGCTGCTAGTTGAAGTCTTTGAACTTGCCACCCAGCTATTGCAACATGTTCTTTTGATGTACTCTTATAAATACAGCAGACACATAGAAATATGGGGGCTATTTTAACCATGAATTCTGTCAT
Source organism: Unio delphinus (assembly GCA_029339505.1). Taxonomy (NCBI): domain Eukaryota; kingdom Metazoa; phylum Mollusca; class Bivalvia; order Unionida; family Unionidae; genus Unio; species Unio delphinus. Next base: position 2,599,769 of record JAQISU010000122.1, on the reverse strand, counting down.
TGTAAATAACAGCACAGCTACAATGATAAAATAATCAACATAATCTCACTCACTAGGTTGTTAAAGTAGGGCTGGCAAATCTCTGAATTTGCCGCCCAGCTATTTGCATGCGTACGGAGGACTCCTACACTGGTGATTTTCTGCATCCCAGACCAAATATTTGCGTCCAAATACGTGTAATTAAGCATTTCCTAGACCTCTATAAATATATAATATACATATACACTGTACCAAAATACTGAATTTTTTGGGCATAAATGTTAACATTATATATATATACCAAAATATTGTATTTTTAAGGTATATATGTATTAACTATATATTCCAAAATACTGTATTTTTAGGATATAGATGTATTAACTATATATTCCAAAATACTGTATTTTTAGGATATAGATGTATTAACTATATATTCCAAAATACTGCATTTTTAGGGTATAAATGTATTAATTATATATTCCAAAATAATGTATTTTTTAGGTTATAGATGTATTACCTATATATTCCAAAATACTGTATTTTTAAGGTATAGATGTATTAACTATATATTCCAAAATACTGTATTTTTTGGGTATAAATATATTAACTATATATTCCAAAATACTGTATATATTTCAAAATACTGTATTTTTAGGGTACAAATGTATTAACTATATATTCCAAAATACTGTATTTTTAGGGTATTAATTATATATTCCAAAATACTGTATTTTTAGGGTATAGATAGTGATGGGAATCGGTCATAATTGATAATCGGTTCCCCTTTACCAACTGATCATCGATTATAATTGGTTACTAAGAGCAAATTTTTATTTTTATTAAACAGTTATATTTTTGATCAACACTTCAAACTGTTTATAAATGTATAGGAGTAATCTCTTGTAATGACATGTATACTTATTACTTTCACCTGACAATAATATTACATTGTGTTCAACAACTTTGTTAAATGAACGCAACTTGTTTGTTTTGTTTTTTATGGTTTAACGCCAGTTTTCAGCACAATATAGGCTATACATGGCGGCCAGTATTATTGGTGGAGGAAGAACCCGGACAAACCCCGGAAAGAACCACCGACCCACGAGAAGCTACTGGCAAGCTTTCTCACATAACTACATTTGCCGAATCTTAGACTCGAACACATGCAGACAGAGGTGAGATGGCAGTGGTCCGTAACGGACAGGAACGCAACTTGTTATGGGTGATCAGTCATATATAACTGAAATACTGCTACAATCTCCCGAAATTCTTTTGTTCATATGTGATGTGTCTATAATTTAAAGTATAGAAGGACTTGACTTTCTTGTTTGTCTTTGTTTATAAATACTACAAAAGATGTTGCAATTTAACTGAAACAGATCAACAAAATATGTTTAAATTTATTAACTCAACAATTTAACAACTTGACCATGTAATAATGACTATTTGTTCCTAATCATGAATCCTAAGGTTTTTTATTTGTAGTTGTGAAGGGATTAACAAATTTCAGGTCAACTTTAGTGGCTGGGAGTTTTACTAACCTTTGTGCTTTGCATACACCTAAAAAGTAATCTCCCTTTACACACAATCGATTATGGAGTTTCACAATCGATTATCTTCTTGGTTTGTTCAACCAACTGATGATTGAATATAATCGATAATCGGAACAACACTAGGTATTGATGTATTAACTATATATTATACCAAGATACTGTATTTTAGGGTATAAATGTATTAATTATATGTAGCAAGATACTGTATTTTAGGTTATAGATGTATTAACTAGGGCATAACCGATTAGCATTTTTCTACCGATTTCCGATTCCGGATTTTGGGCCTGAAATTTTTCCGATTCCGGATAGGAGTCGATTAATCGGAAATGCTAAATCCGTATTTTTTTTCTAAAAAATTTCATCTTCCGTTTCCGGGTTTCTGGTATCTGGTTTTGCCGTGTCCAGCATGTTACTTAGTACTTTACCATATCCGGCTTCATTTCCGGTTTTCACCCGTCGGTTCAAATAGATTGTCTCACAGCGTGAATGTGTTGACCATATTGGACTTTTCTGACTTCTTATTTAACTTTATTAACGCACTATCGAATGACACGCAGTGTTAGACACGGTGCTATAGAAATTCAACTTTATTTTTTTTATTATCCGAATCGGTCGTTCCTGCCTTGTCCGACTCCGATTAATCGGAAGTTCATACTATCCGGTGGAATCCGATTTCCGGATCAAAAGTCAGTTATGCCCTAGTATTAACTATATACATATACAATTCTACACTTGCAATGCTTGTCCATGATGACAACAAAGGCACTCACCTCTCTTGCTTCTTAATGATGGGGTAATTCGAATGTTTTCATCGCTGGCAATAGCATCTGCAGAAAAAACATGAAAATATCTTAGCAGGAAAAAAAATGCTTTTTGCTTAGAACTACATTTCAGGCTGAATTTCATTCTGACAAAGTACTTTAATCAAATAAATATTTTTTTTAAAAACACAGAATACACATAGAAAACTAATAACTACTGATGGGCATACACTATCACTATGCTTAAAATCAAATTTCTTGGACCACAGAAACAATGCATTAGTGATCTGACTCTACAACATATGTAAATGTAAGTAGAATAATGATGCCTCATTACCTGTATGTTAAGTAAGTAAAACCTGACTGATACCTCATTAACTGTATGTTACCGGTAAGTAAAGTAAAACCTGACTGATACCTCATTACCTGTGTGTTAAGTAAAGTAAAACCTGACTGATACCTCATTACCTGTATGTTAAGTAAGTAAAACCTGACTGATACCTCATTACCTGTGTGTTAAGTACAGTAAAACCTGACTGATACCTCATTAACTGTATGTTAAGTAAAGTAAAACCTGACTGATACCTCATTACCTGTGTGTTAAGTAAAGTAAAACCTGACTGATACCTCATTACCTGTATGTTAAGTAAAACCTGACTGATACCTCATTACCTGTGTGTTAAGTAAAGTAAAACCTGACTGATACCTCATTACCTGTGTGTTAAGTAAAGTAAAACCTGACTGATACCTCATTACCTGTGTGTTAAGTAAAGTAAAACATGACTGATATCTCATTACCTGTGTGTTAAGTAAAGTAAAACCTGACTGATGCCTCATTACCTGTATGTTAAGTAAGTAAAACCTGACTGATACCTCATTAATTGTATGTTAACTTTAGTAAAACCTGACTGATACCTCATTACCTGTATGTTAACTTTAGTAAAACCTGACTGATACCTCATTACCTGTATGTTAACTTTAGTAAAACCTGACTGATACCTCATTACCTGTATGTTAACTTTAGTAAAACCTGACTGATACCTCATTAACTGTATGTTAACTTTAGTAAAACCTGTATGTTAACTTTAGTAAAACCTGACTGATACCTCATTAACTGTATGTTAACTTTAGTAAAACCTGACTGATACCTCATTAACTGTATGTTAAGTAAAGTAAAACCTGACTGATACCTCATTAACTGTATGTTAAGTAAAGTAAAACCTGACTGATACCTCATTAACTGTATGTTAAGTAAAGTAAAACCTGACTGATACCTCATTAACTGTATGTTAACTTTAGTAAAACCTGACTGATATCTCATTAACTGTATGTTAACTTTAGTAAAACCTGACTGATACCTCATTAACTGTATGTTACCTATACCTACTAACCCCGGGAAAGATACCTCAGTCAGTTACCTTACTTTACTTAACTACAGTAAAACCTGACGGATATCCAGTCTGGTTTTACTTTTAAACCTTACGATACCTCAGTTAACTGATGGTATCAAGTTAAACTGACGTTTACCTTAAGTAACCTGTATAGATACTCAAGACTTATTCAGTCGTTTGATGATGGGAAAGTTTTCTGACCATTTTCCTTCTGTAACTGCACCTTACTTCAAATACATAATGTATTACAGCACATGTATTTAATGATCTCAACATGAAAGATTTTACATAAAATATGTACTTTTTGATCAAATACATCTGCAAATCAAATACTCCCAGATTATGAATGTCCTTCAAAAGGGTTGTATATTCTGCATATCCTGAGCTGTTGTTGCCCATCATTTTTGTTGAACTAAAACATTATGTAATGTGTTAATTCTTGTCACTGAATATCATGACCTCTGAGGATATGTAGCAACACTGCAACAACTATGAAGAAAACAATGAAGTTAGTACTAAGTCTATGGCATTGAAGAGTTGGCCACTTTAGCAGGGCTAGATATTAGAATTATTTTACACTAACCAACAGCATCACTATTTTTACTACAGTAGAACCTGTCTTGAAAGGCCACCCTTTCTGCCATAAAATTATGGTCTCTCATGACAGGTGGTCTCTCATAACAGGTCACATTGCTATATAATCATTAAATTCATGCCTTGAAAATATGGTCTCTCAAGACAGGTGGTCTCACATAGCAGTGGTCTTTCAAGACTGGTTTCACTGTACCATATTAAACGATGAAACCATATTTTCCAAGATGTAACAGTGTTTGTTAAAAGGTGAGAAAAATAAATCAAAAAGTAGACCCACATAACATTAACCTCTACTTTTAAAACATTAATATATCCAAAGCTTGAGTTTAGGCAATATTTTCTGTGAATGTAAGCAAGACCATGTACATGGCCGCAAAAAGTGCCGGTTTCTGTTAGACCAACTGTCTGCTTTTTGCTGCCAACCCTAGCACCACCACCATTAAAATAGAATTTTAAAACAATTCCTGAAATTGATTTGTATATGTAACAGATCTGGTTTTGCCCAGTAATTAACGCAATTAGTAAGTACATCATACATAATACATACTTATCATATTAATACATGTGTATCTATCTATCTATCTATATAATATATATATATATATATATATATATATATATATATATATATATATATATATATATATATATATATATATATACACACACACACACACACTTGTATATGTTTTTTAAAAATCAACCAACCTACCTACCATTATTTTAAAACCAATGCAATACAAAACATTCTTTGGGGAGGGTCCTAACTGATATGAATTGGTTAATGTCATTTATTGTTGTATTGTAAAAAATGTAGGCAGAAACACTTTAGTATTTTAATTTATTGTAGATCCACTTTTTAAAAGAGACAGCATTGTTCAAGATGTTTCAAGTCAAAGTTTAATAAATAATAATTCAGCTGTCCCTCACTCATACTTACACTACCGTAACGCAACACTGGATAAACATAATAAGCACATCATATGAACAACATCCAAAGCATAAAGACAAACTATGAAAAGCAAGGCATGACTCAAATGCTACATAAACTCCACTGATCCATTGAGTAGGGAGGACATTGATGGTGCAATTTGTCAATGAGGGACCTCAGGACCTGTTAGAATATATCGCTATATATATTTATGTTTATGAAAACTTAACAGGTAGATGTCTGAATTTCCTCTAGTATACTGAAATATTTTTGCCTCCAGAGACCAACTACAAAAACCTTAGCTCCTAATGTAGTCCAAACATACTGTGTTACCTGGGGTCAATATTGTGTTACCTGGGGTCAAGCTAGGCTTGAATTTTAGGCATAAGTGACAACAAAGTAAGAAATACAATGTTTGCATGTGTTGCTTTTGCTTTCTGTTTTGAATTATGCCCTCTGTTTCCCAGTATGCTTATTTGCATTTAACATTATTTTTAAGGAGTAATTTATTTTCAAGTTGCACATTATAAAAACATCTTGTACAGTAAAAAATGAATATATTCATATGCAGTGTATTTAGTCCACATGATTTAAACAGAACAGAAGCTATGCATTGTACACTAAAAAATGAATATATTCATATGCAGTGTATTTAGTCCATATGATTTAAACAGAACAGAAGCTATGCATTGTACAGTAAAAAATGAATATATTCATATGCAGTGTATTTAGTCCATATGATTTAAACAGAACAGAAGCTATGCATTGTACAGTAAAAAATGAATATATTCATATGCAGTGTATTTAGTTCCATATGATTTAAACAGAACAGAAGCTATGCATTGTAATGAATTTTAACTTGGTAACTAGATTTCTATATTAGAATTGCAAGTTAGTATAAATGCTTTATCAATTACACTTAATCAAGATTCAGTTTTACTTTCTGAAAGTTCACAATAAAAATGGCACTTGAAAAGATTTCTAAAGTTGTCTGAAACTATGCCTTTACCTTGTACATTATGCATGTGCACACTTCTTTCCGATCAAACTTTTATTTTATTTTTTGCTTACTAAAACATTAGTATAACGGTTCATTTTGACAACACAGAAGAAATTAAGTCTGTATACAAATGAACTAAACTCTTCTTTCCAACTGAATGACACAAACGTGTAAGTACATCTATTTTTAGAAGAAGGGGTTTTCTTAATGTAGGTACATGTAGATACCCATTGTATAGCTTTGTTACAACAGTCAACTTATGTGATTGCAAATATAGGTTTTATTCTAAAACTACTAAAGTAATGCCTATTCATAAATTTGGTTCAAAAGATGATGCTGATAACTAATGACTAGTCTCAATACATGTACTATCAAACATGCCAAAATTGATTGAAAAACATGTTCATGACTCATTCATGTCATATTTATCCAAACACTTGCTTTTATACCTATACCAATCAGGCTTTAGACAGAACATTCATGTGAGACTGCCTTGATCTAGCTAACTGATAAATGGCTTCAAGCACATGATCAAGGTAGGATAATAGGATCTGCATTTGTAAATTTCAGGGGAAAAAAAATGAAAATTTACCAATGTGATGAAAGCACACTCAGACTGTTTACTTCATACTGAAGTGAGAGAACACAACACGTTTATATAAATAATGTTCTGTCTGAACCTGGAACAATCAAATATGGAGTACCACAAGGCTCAATTCTAGGTCCATTACTATTTATTAATGACCTACCATTTTTACTGGGGGCTCAATTTCATCTACATCTTTATGCAGATGACCCAGCTTTGTTTTCTTTTTGATCCCCAAACACACATACATACATCCAAAACACAAAGCACGAACTGGACATTTCTTTACAGGATCCCCTAAACAAACTGGACAACTGGTGCTCATGCAGTTGCATGGTGGTTAATATGGGTAAAACTAAAATATTACTTATCTCAACACGGCAAAAAAGTACATATCTAATTAGTGATGAACTATGACATGGAAGGATAACGATTTGCAAATGGTCTGCCATGATAGATTACTTGGTGTTTTGGTAGATAATAACCTACATGTATGATGGTCTGAACATATCAGTACAAATGTTGATTCAAGTTTATGGCTTTCTCAGTAGGATAAAGTATTTTCACCCAGTAAGGCACAGAAAACTAATTAATAACAGTTACATACAACCCTATTTATATTACTGCAATACAGCATCGGCATATTCAAATGATAAAAACACTGCAAAGCTAGTGCATCTTTGAAGCAAAGCATTTGGGCTACTATAGATACAAACAGAAAACAAGAGAAATGTTAAGTGGTAAAATACTATTCAAAACCAAATCTGGTTGCATAAACTTATAAAGTCAAATGAATGTACAGGATATCCAGTAATAGTGATCCTAAATATTTACAATCACTATTCCAGTATTGGCCACCTGATAATCTGTCATCCATGTTTATCAAAAACTATATAATTCACAATCCAAATTGGAAATTATTCAAAAAAGTTTCCAATACTTTCCAACCGTACTCTGAAATAGTATTCCAGTTGAAATTAGAAGCGCATGCTTTATTTCTTCCAAACCCAATATATCCAGTGGCTTCAGAGATGCAGTTCAATCTGAACAAAAACAACTTTTATTTGTGTTAACATAGCCTCTGGGTATCATTAAATATGCTACCGATCTATTTTGTCAATAATCTGAGTATTAGTATATAAAATGTTTTTGTTTGTATAAGTGCCCCCAAGGTAGATTAGTTCTTCATCTGTTTGTGTTACCCTCTTTTAACACAGTCATTATTATTATTATCATCATTATCAAAGGATAACTTGTGGAGATTGGGCAGTGATAGGCCTAGTTGCAAACTTACACAGGAAAGGGTTAATGGTCAGTCAGCTATCAAAACTCATGCCTGTGAATGTGCAAGAGTCTGTCACCAACAATCTGATTTGAAGACAACATTTTGCCTTGTGCTCGAACTAACCTGGCAAGGGATTATCTACAATCAATCAAAGTGCCTGTAAACAAGGCAAAGTCATTTTCACTTTCCAAACATTTTTTTAGGTGCCTTCAAATTATGTTATTTTACTCATTGTTGCTGTTTAATGGAAAGTATAAAATGAAAGAGTTGTATGAAAGATTTGGGTTGTGACTGACACGTACCATTAGTTTTAATGACTAGATACAAACCGTGTAGATGTGTTTTTTTTTTTAAAAAAAAAACCTGCTAAAATCTTTGTCAATAAACCAGTAATAAATGTACAAAACTTTAATCTACAGAAAAAAAATGTTGATTACATTTGTGAATAAAATGTTTTCACTGAACATTCTATTCTAATTTGACATTCTTATGATGTTATAACTGTCTTCAGTGGTCATTTAAACAACAATAGCATAACACAGGCACCAGGTAACAAATGCATGATAAACAAAATTTAATGACAATCACTAAATATCGATAAGAAAAGCATAACAAATATGTCGGTTTGATCTCACTGATAATCTGTAATTTAGGATTCCTAACCTTTCCTTTCGTAAGCTGTGAATTCATATAAATTGCACATTGACATTTTAATGAATTATACACAATTGCTTTAATACTGTCCACATGCACCCCTCCCCACTCAAATGATTGTGGGACAGCCCAGAAAGGCTTCAAAAGTCCCAGCAAATAGAAAAATATAATCTTTCTGTCAACGCTTAATCATAATGTTAAAAAAAAAACACATTAAAAGTTACAAAAGACTAAAAATGATTAATATTATTATGAATTTTGGACATTGCACATCTGAATGCTTGCTGTAACATAACATACATCTCACAACCGGAAATGTGTGTCAGTTTCTCTCTATTGAGCACCTGGTTGAGGTAGCACCCACCTTCATACATTTTATCAGGATCATAAATATACATATATTTAATATAGTACATGAAGGTGATTTATTGTACGATACTTTACTGAAAAAATGTCAAGACTTCTTTGGTAGCAACTATATGAATTTAAATATCATTTCACAGGAAATATTGAGAAAAATAAATATTTTATGTAAAGTAAGTCATGAAAACAATATTTTTTGATGAATTTGTCTAAACAAATTCTCATACAGGTAGGCTTTTAAAAGGAATAAATACCTGTATTGCCTTGTTACATTGTCCTTATAGGTATCTTTTGAAAAGTATGGAGGAAGATGTTACCAATCCCTTTTTCACTTTCACATAAATAAAAACAATTTTTACACATAGTTTAGCTTTTGGATTGGACATACATTCATAATTATAAATTCAGAGTAACTAAAGCTGCAAATTCCGGATTGGCAAAGACACATTTCTCCAAAGTTTCCTTTCATATGCCTCAAGAACAGTCCAGTTATATTCTTTAGTGACTGCTTCATTAATTCATCCAAAAACAACAAAAAAAAGCTTCCATTACTGGATTTGTTTAAAAAGTACCAAAAATTATATGCTTTCTAGAGAATTCTATTCCTGCAAGCAATCAAATAAATTGTTTGTACTTGCTATGAGCAAAAACCATGAAAATGAGTATATTTCATTTACTAATTTGTTTCTTCTGATGCTTTGACTTTCTAAAAAATACCATATTTATTATTAACTTTGTATACTATTAATTCCGGAATAAAATCTCTGTCGTTATTCATACAAATTAAATATTTTATAACACGTTTCAGGTTTTAAGCAATAGGTTTTTATGTGCAAACGAGATGGTCAGTGAAAATTATAAGAGCAACAGCACTTAACAGTCTTCAATGCATTTTGTAAACAACGCCATATGTTTTTGCCGGTGTGTTACACGTGTACCAAACATTGACCAACCGAGATGGTGAAGCGCCGTCAACTCACTTACCTCCAGTATATTCCCAGAATGGAATCGACCGATCTGCCTGTATCAGATGTGGCCCTTTAAAACTGTATTTGTATTCAAATTTTATCTTTGGCAAGGATGCATTTACAAACAGAAGAGCTGAAATACAACAGAGCAGGATCTGCAGGAACATTGTGCTCGTTCTTAGTTAGGAGAACGGAAGACTAATGGGACATCTACATCGATAAGGGCGATAACTGTAAACAGTTACGCCTGAGTGCGCTACTAGTAAATATTCTAAAATGTGTTCGGTTTTGAGAAATATTTATCTCTAAGATTTATTTACTGTTTTATTCCAAACTGCCCAACAGAGGGAAACGAAAATCAATTCGCAATATAAAAGCATTATTATTATTATTATTATTATTATTATTATTATTATTATTATTATTAGTGTTGTTGTTGTTGTTGCTGTTGTTGTTTGCAGAATCGAATAATTTGCGACGCAGTATATTCAAAAATGGTAATTTTAATTTTTAGTTCTTTTTGAACATTTGCGTTTTACTTGATAACTTTTAGTTGCAGCTTTTTTCTTTATCTCTTTAGGAAGTGCTTCACAGATACACTATAGAGTTATTTTCCACCTTTCAGTCTTCAAAACTTCGCAAAAGTCTGCGATTTAAGTAATTTTCTTTCAGATAATGTCGTCCATGCACCTTGACTGATCTGAAATGCAACATTTTTTCATTTAAGAAAGTCTTTGCTATGGATGAAAAAGGTGTTAAAAATTGCATGCTGTTTGCAAACGTAACACTGATCCCAACGTATGTAACTAGTTTGCAAACGTAACATTGAGCCCCAATGTATGTAACTAGTTCATTTTCATGTTAATGTTGCGTAAATTAAGATCTTATGTATGTCTAGTAAGCGACACTGAGTTTTTACATTATATACGTTAATCATTTTACCATATGTAAATATTTAAGAATATGTTGTTGTTTCTTTGGGGTGGGGGGTGGGGGGGGGTAATGTGTGACGTAAGGAGCTACTGTTTGTTGTCTTCCTCATTCGAGCCGGTGAATGAGTTAGTTTGGATAAGTATTCCCACTACCAATTTCACAGATTATTCGACTCATAATAATAATTAATGTCATCATCATAATAATTAATTTATGATTTATGTCGTCATAATAATTAAGTTGTCATCATAATAATTAATTTATGTCAACTCATCATAATAATAATTAATGTCATCATCATAATAATTAATTTATGTCAACTCATCATAATAATAATTAATGTCATCATCATAATAATTAATTTATGTCAACTCATCATAATAATAATTAATGTCATCATCATAATAATTAATTTATGATTTATGTCGTCATAATAATTAAGCTGTCATCATAATAATTAATTTATGTCATCATCATAATAATTAATTTATGTCATCATCATAATAATTAATTTATGTCATCATCATAATAATAATTAATGTCATCATCATAATAATTAATTAATGTCATCATCATAATAATTAATTTATGTCATCATCATAATAATTAATTTATGTCATCATCATAATAATTAATTTATGTCATCATCATAATAATTAATTTATGTCATCATCATAATAATTAATTTATGTCATCATTATAATAATTAATTTATGTCATCATCATAATAATTAATTTATGATTTATGTCATCATAATAATTAAGTTGTCATCATAATAATTAATTTATGTCCATATACCTCTTGAATTTATTTTATTAGAAAAGACTATCACAATCTAAGCCAGAAATGAAATAAGTGTATATTACGGTCAATTCAACAAAAGAAAGTCATACATTTGGTGATTTGCATGAAGGGCAATAACTGAGATTTTTTTTTTCTTCAGTCGACTTATCGTCTAAAACTGTGATATAGTTCTTTTTTTATGGAAACTTTGTTGTGTTGCACTTAAACAATCTGCCACAAATTAAAACTCTTAATTTCTCAGCCAGTAATACGTGAAAATAACCATGGTAAAACATCAAATTTAAAAAAAAATTGTTGAAAATCAAAAGGTTTGTCCATAGACCCAGAATAAAGAAAAAAAAGTTCACATCACTTTCATCCCTTTACCCCACTTACAAAACAATAATAATCTCAAGACCCAATATGTAACATAAGCACTTACAAAACAATAATAATCTCAAGACCCAATATGTAACATAAGCACTTA